>CM063253.1:17821657-17880814 GCA_032158295.1 Pycnopodia helianthoides | reverse complement strand
CAATATCAAAATAGCAAAGTAGACATTCAATTTACAAACCTATTATGTGATTGTCCAGAATCGAAATAGCAAAGTAGACAACTACTGTCATGCCTACGTGAATGTCCAACGTATAATATTGAAGTAGC
This sequence comes from Pycnopodia helianthoides, assembly GCA_032158295.1. Classification (NCBI taxonomy): domain Eukaryota; kingdom Metazoa; phylum Echinodermata; class Asteroidea; order Forcipulatida; family Asteriidae; genus Pycnopodia; species Pycnopodia helianthoides. The sequence continues at coordinate 17,880,686 of CM063253.1, read as the reverse complement.
TTATTAGACATTCACTGAACGTTCAATGTCCAATATCAAAATAGCAAAGTAGACATTCACTTACACGTGAATGTCCAATATCGAAATAGCAAAGTAGGCTAGACAGTCGCTGTCCAAACCTAGGTCAATGTCCAATATCCAACATCGAAATAGCAGAGTAGACAGTCGCTGTACAAACCAATGTGAATATCCAATGTCCAATATCGAAATTGCAAAGTAGACAGTCACTTTACAAATCTATGTAAATATCCAATGTCCAATATCGAAATAGCAAAGAAGACATTCACTGTACAAACCTATGTGATTGTCCAATGCCCAATATCGAAATAGCAAAGTAGACAATTAATGTGCAAAGCTTTGTGAAAGTCCAATGTCCAATATCAAAATAGCAAAGTAGACATTCGCTGTGTGAATGTCCAATGCCCAATATCGAAATAGCAAAGTAGACATTTACTGTACAAATCTATGTGAATGTTCAGTGTCCATATATACCGAAATAGCAAAGTAGATATAAATTCAGCCCATGTTAACGTATAATGTCCAATATCAAACAATCTTTACTGTCATCACTTTGCCTTGATAAATGTATTTTCAGACTCGAGTTCCCACACGTTGGTTGTCACTGGAGTCGTTGTTTAATCAGACGTATACCACTAAGAGTGACGTGTAAGCATAACAACTTTGTATCCCTCCTTGGCACTGATACCAAACACCTTCAAACATGACACTTTTTGTTGATTTTAAAAGAAGATGTTTATTGCCCAACCCAATCCCCACTTTTCTGAAAATCACCCACATTAAAACTACCCACATTCGTATACCAGAAATGCATACTTTCTCAATGTTAATTTATCTAAACCCAACGTTGAGTGTTTTAAGAAGTATTTTAAGTTTGCCGGTATATTTATTCCTGGCACTCCCTACCTCTACCGGTCGATCGGGCACGGTCGCTACACCATGATCTGCTGCTATTATAGTTGTTGTCGTTGCTGTTGCCGCTGCCGCTGCTGCTGCTTCTGCTGTCGACGTCGTCGTCTTCGTCGTTGTTTTGTTTTGTTTTGTTTTGTTTTGTTTTGTTTAAAAAATGTTTCCTTTTTTTCAGCTGGTCCTTTGGAATTCTTCTCTGGGAAATAGCAACATTCGGTATGTTATTTAGGAACTTAATCTTTAAGGGCTGTTTTGCACAAGGCAATTTTGTACAGCCAACTTGGAGGAATCCACAAAAGGAAACATTGTCTTACCATCCACACAAAAATATTGTGCAAACTGAAAGGTGAATGATTTTTCTTCTTGGCGATTGCCCGGAGCTGGTTGCCCAGAAATTACTTCCTGTTGCGTGGCCCTAAACCCGTAAATACGGGTTTAGGTTTGAAATTTCAAAACAGTTTGTTACGTATGGCGCAGAATTGAACCGGAATAGTGTCAAATTGATCCAAAAGGGGGTCTAACCATGGAGGAAGAAAATCCTCCATGGTCTAACTGACGCAGAATACGGGTCAAAATCACATTTTTGACCAGTTTCCGGGGTCAACCTAACCAACAACTGGATCAGGCCACCTGGTACCCGAAATTCCATTAAATTTTGACTGGGGAGTTTTTAGAGTGTATGATCATCAAAAAGTATTACCGTCATTAGAAGAAACAAAACATACCGCACTATCCATTCAATGTTTACTTATACGAATTAGATTGAAAATACTGCTGAAAAAGTATTGTGCCTTTAATGTAAACTACTTAATTATTCAGTGTTAAATAGTGTAGCACTACATAGGAACAGACCCGGAGGAAAACGGGGGGAAGACTGAAAATAAAATGATTGATAGGCTGAATTGTTTATAGGCTTTTATTAAAAGTTGTCTATGTTCATTCTAAAAAATATATTACAAATACAGGTGGGACTCCATACTCTGGCATCAAGACCCAAGGGTTGGCTGCGAAGTTGAGGAACGGATACCGTATGCCTAAGCCAGATAACTGCAGTGACGAAATGTAAGAACAAAATGCTTTACTGGTTTTGAATGTTGAAAAGGCTATTTTACGGAGGAGTTGGAACTTTAGAAATAAAGAAGTTTGTGAATTTTTAGTGTTGATCTCAACACTTGTTTGGACAAACAGCTTCTCACAAAACTACACATGTTTTGTATCCACAAAGGAGGTTGTTAAGTAGGCCCACTATACCATTAGCACTATCCTATTGTATAATGTGCACGCACACATAATAATGGTTGGGACCGGGACCTCACCTGCTGATTGGCCACAGCTGTGTGGGAGCACGCAGCTAATAAAACTCGATCCAGCGCAGGAAAGGTGATTGGGGCAGGTTTATGTAAAACGATTACAGTAATTCTCCAAATGAACGCTTTTCTATGATTTAAAGCGATGTATACAAAAAGTTGTTTTAATTAATAGCTCTCTCATTTGAAACGAAGTAGATTTGGCAAAATGTGACTAATAACAGTTTCCTTTTAACTGACTTTTGTCAACTGTATAGCCACAAACTGATGTTGATGTGTTGGGAGAAAGATCCGAGCAACCGACCTGAATTCCAAACGTTGGTGTCTATGTTGACATCAGTTGGTGAGAGTGACATTGAGCAAGTAAGTCAAGTACACCAGTTACGGTTTGTTATTGAGCATAATCCGTCAAGGTAAAAGTTGGAACAAAATGTAAATGATTGAATACTTACAGTGCGGATTAATACAATAATCATACCATGTACTCCAAAATTAGCTTGAACGACTACTACCATGGCTCATTTCTTCAAAATTCCATGATATCACACATGATTATGACAGATTTCACTCAGTCTTACTTTTTCGAACAGAATAATTGTTTACATCTTTTGAATGTACTTAATAGACTTACATGACAGTACCTCTGAAGTCTGAGAACATGACGTACGAGAATATCTGCGGTGAATTCGATGACAACTGACTGTTACATCGAGGGCAGTGTTACTCCTGTCACCGACCCCGTACTCGAATTAGCAGATAATAGTTCCAGTTTTTTTTACGAGACTCTGAAGCGTTTAGAGCTTCTTATATTTCATACTAACCTTGTATGCCTCAGTTCAATAGGCAGCCTTCCTATATACACAGTCTAATCGAAGCTATTTTATAAAGGGCCACAACTCAAATGTGAATGAATAAGGGGCAGAGAGAGTGGTGACGAGGTCTTAAACGGCCGTGTAAAACTGGCAGGGTCCTGGCCATGCGATGAAGGACCAAGCCGAACTTTTTCGTAGGGCAGCAACCATGCGACCCTCGGGTCTTGTTTAGACACGCCTCATCGTGTTCATATTGTACATTTCAACGTGGCCACGTGATCTCTTCTGGACCAACCAGAACAGATGAACTGTCACACAGGTGTTAATCAGTATATATATAGACTATGAAAATTACTTAAACGCGGTATACCTGTCTGGAATATCACTTATAAACAGATGCTACATATCTCAGCAGTTGACTTAAAATATTTGTATGTGTAAAATTAACAGCTTTCTATAATATTTAGTGTTTTAAAGAAAAAATAGACTTTCAATTTTTCAAAGCATTTACTCTAAAATATGTACTGTATCTTTTACAGCTCCTTTTGCAACTATGTATTAATATCCTGCAGTGTAGAATGACTAAAAACATCAAAATCAATTGTATACCTTCCATTAGGGGCCAATTTGATATTGATGCCAATACATAATTTTTTGCTGGTCTCAACTGCAGTAAATATTTGTGATTTTTTTTAGCAAGCGATACTCATAAAACTAAAAGGATTGCTGTTCATCTACAGTTTATTTAAAATAAGTAAGTAGTTTGATTGAGATGGACCATACTAGGACCTTGTCACACAGGGCAATTTTTACTGGCAACTTTGAGGCAACCAACTGCACTGCCTGCAACAAAGGAGCACTTTGGTAGCACAGGAGAGTTTTTTTCTTACCATGTCTGGCAATCCTCAAGGACATTATGAGCAATTTTTTTAGAACTGGCTGTTCATGTTTCACTTCAGCCTAGCGAAGCCAGTCCCCGAGTGCTTGCACGGGGTGTTAGCGGGGCCCATGGGGGTGCAATCCCCGGGCGGTTTTTTTTTAGGGGCGCCCCCTTTCTGAAAACATTTTCATTTTACACTTCTTTATTTTTAAGAATGTGATCTTCTTTGTTACATCGATTCCTGAACCATACTTTGAGTTCATTCAAGACTGTGCTTCCAATAGGAAGAGTTTGTCGTACACGTGTAAATTGTTCCAAATAAAACATAAAACCTTTGGATGTCACAGGAACTGTTACACTGACTGGCTGTTCATGTTACATTATGCACAAAATCGAATGAGAAAAAAAAATGTTTGAATGCATGTCACAGCCTTGAAAACAGTTTTAATTGCCAACAAATAAAATTGTGTGGTATGCCGAAAAATTGTTTGGCCATCCTGTCGCACGTAAAAACCGCATTTAAGGCACACCTGATCCCAACCATGTCAGTAGAACTGACTTAATTCATGTGGGCACACAAGTCCCATGAGGTCCAACGAAATTTCACAACAGTAATATAGTAATCATTATACAATGAGTTTAACCAATCAAGTTGTGAGTTTCCCGACCTTGGCACATACGATCGGAAATAGCCCCCGTGGTACATCAGATCGCTATCACAACTTCTTTTACAATGCAAAACCTGACTCAAGAAATCTTCAAACTTGAAGTGATAACAAGTTTGGCTGATAAGTAAAATATTATATAAAACGTAACCAAACTCTTGTACTTGCTGTGTGAATCCCGTAAAAAAACGCACACCAGTAAATGCATTAACCCTACAATCAGTTGCTGTACAATGGGGCGGGAGGGATGGGAATTGAAATTAAATTTTCCCAATATTTCATGTATGTCAATACGTATCGCAAGACTATGACAGGAGAGATCAAATCCACCCGTTTCCCGCTTGCCTAATTGTCCCAAGCAACGCCAGAATTTAATCATTGGTTGTTTATTCCAAAACACCACTCTTGTTGGCCCACTGTTAAACAGGTTATCTATATTTTGCGTAGTATAACTAGGTTGCAGTATGACGTAAATCGGCCATCTTTACGGGCAGTTTAGAACAGTCGTGCGTTTCGTGTGAGAACGGCGTGCAACACGCGCGCATTTCACGAAACTCTTTGCAGGATTGGTCAGTGAACAACGCGGCTGCGTTAATAAGTTGAGCGTTTGACGCACCTGCAAGCCAAAATGCCCGTAAATATGGCGTCTACTGGGAACTATCTATAAATTGTAATACATTCATGATCAAATTTTTGCAAATCCATGATTACCAAGGTTTGTAAGAATTTTGCTAAACTCATTGCCTGCACGAGTGTGTGGCTTAAACGCACCTATGCTAACATGTTATCCCCACGTACAACACAATTGGTGACGGCGTGACATGAACAATATTCCTTTCTCAAGTAATTATATTTTATGTGGTGCACCTACGTTTAATTCTAAAACAGTTACGAAACTTGTGATTTCCAGTTAACTGTTTATCTGTGCCAGCAGATGTCAGCATACTTTCCAGGTTTTATACAACTCCTAAGGGTCACGAAACCAGGTCATAAAATTACAAAGACACAGCACGCTCGGCTTGTTTTGTGAATGAATGGAGCAAGTGTATTACAAACTGAAACTTAATGTATAACAAACTGCAAAGGATTAAGATAAGAACACTTGGATCTCAATACGAGAGTGTCAATCATTCTCCGAGGACAGGAGTAACATTTACATAAAGAAAAGGATCGTCGGTTGTTGTTTTTTCACTGTCGGCAAAACAAGTACTGTCGGCAATGTTGTAACATTGCAAGAGTGCTGGTCATTTTTTGTTTTTTAAGAACTGGTGAGTGCCGTCAAGCCCCGACCAGGGTAGTCACAACACTGTGAATGCCCCATATTCTTGGATTGGAGATTGCCCGGAACTGGTTACCCGTAAATTGCCCTGTGTGTCATGGCCCGTACATTTTATATAATTCTAGCTGAATGCTTTTGTATACAAATATATAAGTACTAACAAATTTAAGTATTTGCCGTAATGTTTTAATCGAATGATACTCAAACGTCAAAGAACAAAATAACTTACATTCTGATACTTGTACCATCTGCCAAATACCCAATCATACAAAAACCAAGTTATTTCCCTTAAAAAGGCGGCACATGTTGGGACGTTGGGAATTTTTATGACCATGTCCACACAGCTCTGTAAAAACATGTACTTTTTGGTGTGGGGTGACTCAAAAACGTGACCAGCTAGACCAGCTAGTTTGATGAAAGCGTCCCCATGTGTTTATCTACAACAATTTCAAAGGAAAAGTTGAGTATCGAAACAGAATAGATTTTTTGGACAGATACTTTATTGTCCAGTGTCCACACATATTTTAATAGGCCTAACAGTACTATCAGTAGAAAATGTAAGATATTTTAAAGGAACATTACAGAATTGGTGAAAAAAATAAAATTGTAAAATGTACTTTTTGATCACAGATTTACATAAAACTTACACGGTCTAATGATGATGCTGGTAGAAAACATCCCTTGAAATATTTCTTTCTGAAATGCCATATTTGATGAGAAATGAATAAACTAATTTTCCGATTGGAGTTTATCGCTCAGTGAGCGTTTTATTCATTTGTTGAATCTATATGATTTCATGCAAAAGTGTAATCGGTTTTTCACTATTTTCTCGTGACCCAGGTGGGTGATCGATCTCAAACTTGTACAGGTTGTCAGTCTATGTATATGGTGGATTACATAAAATGGTTACACTGCCAGCAAATGTTTTGTTAGCAAAAACCAATTCTGTAATGTTCCTTTAAGCAGAAAATTGTTTAATATTATATAATGAAGTTTTGTATTTCTGCAAAAAAATAATACACAGGTGGATTAGAAACTATCATCTGTCCAGTGATTTATTTGCAAGCACATAGTTCCAAACTGCTTCAACATTAAAGTGTGTTTAAATGGTCGTAAAGGGGCAAGTTACCTTCGAATGTCGTAACATTGTGCTGATTGGAATTGCTCCTTGTCCTTGAGTTGATCATGCACTAAAACACAAACAGTGTTGTAAGAATAGTGAATACAAAAAACACTTAAATTTCGCATCTGGCAATACAGCGGAAGAGTACTGCCCGCCGATTAGTGGACGAGTTGAAAATTTGATTCTACAAAATTGCGGACCTTGTTCTGGCTTGAATCTAAACAGAAGCCAAACAGTTTCATGATACATATAATGTAAATCAATATATTATACATAAGAATATCTTTCAATCCATTTTATTTTCATAACCAATATAACGCCTTTTATAGCCCAAAAGAACCCACTCCGAGGCAACGTACACAGTACCAGTGGCAGTCAGGCAATGGTGCAAACAACGGAGGCTAATGCGACCCACCCCTGTAGGAGCTTTGTACATTCTTACATAACATTCCATGTCCGTCTTTTAACCTGGCGACCACACCTGGGCAAATTCTAGGCGATGTCAATACTATAATAAAGCTGCATAAGTATACTTAAAATGTATTACAATTCTTAATAAAGGTAACAATGTGCACTTTCCATGCAATGATCCCAGCACGGTGTGCGCATGTGCCCCGCTGGGTACGTGGTTTACATAGCAGTTCCGTGTGTGGAGTGTTTCGGCAATCCTGAACAGAAACCCCCATTTTTGACACAAAGTTCACCGACCGAAGCAGTTTGTGAAAACTACGGGAACACGGACAGGTAAGCAGAATTATTATACTCCCAACTTATGGCTCTTACACTCTTTGTAATTTTAACAAAGTTATTGAGTTTAAGTTATACCGACTTATTGGTGACGTGTTTTTACTGTTTTAACAAAATTCAGCACTTATACAATTCGATAGTTTATAGACTCGGCAAACTTCAAATCAAAGCCTAACACAGCCCTGTGGATTCCGCTGTTGCATAAAATAACACGACGGAGACCGCCGTCTTACCAGGGCTTAACCTTAACCATGGACGAAGGCCCGATATAGCTACTCATGTTCAAATTTGGTCAGAAAATTACGGCGTTCCAAAGACGTCAAATGGACGTCGCGCTATGGCGTCCGCGTGGCCGTCGCCCGTTGCCTTCGTGGAAACGCAGCGTGCCGTTGCATTGTTTCCTTTTTAACGTTTCAAACAACAATGTCATTTTTAGTCCGAAAGCTAACTGGTTATGAAGTTTACGCGATTACGCGGCAACACTCCACGATATTCGTAATCGTAGATTTGCTTGGCTGGGATGAAAACAATAATATAGAACTTATTCAAATGACGTCGGCTACAGGTCAAAAGAAGGTTGCTCATTGGCCCATCCTGCGCGCTGCGCGTACATAGATGTGCGTTTTCCATTGCTGCATCATCGTTTTACCTCTATTGATGGCGGCGGGATGACGTCAATGCATAAGGTCCATTGTGTGGTGGTTGCAAATGCAAGACCAGTTAACAAATTTAGTCAAAACTACACAAGTCACAAGAAGAGTAGAACATTTCCCAAATAAACTTAGTCCACACCTTTTCGCAGGCCTTGACGCAACAATTGCTGAGGTTGTTTTGGGGTCGTTTTTTATCAGAGGTTGCATGCTCCGCTGGGAAACACATGTTATTGTTGGTGGGCATTGCCATAGCCTTGGTGCACTCCAATACTATAGACCGATCTTCCGTCATGATGGACAATTGGTTGATGGATGTCGCAAAGAAACGAGGTCGATATTACTCCATTTCTCAATTAAGTTTGTTTTCACAACCAGGCCTCATCGGGTACTAAACCCTACATGGGTTATTTGATCATTCGTCACTTTTTGTTATTCATCATCTCAAATAGCTAAGTAATTTTGAAATTTCAATGTGAAGCACCAAGCCGTTATGGTCTTGCGAAGAACCTTAATAATTCCCAATAATTGAGCTTTTTATGTGAGAGCTGATGATTATGGCCTTACAGTATTTGGCAACTGCTGACAGTAGTTGCCGAAGACTGCATGTATATGCTTAGGTCCTGTAACTTAAGTTGTATTGTTTCATCGTGCACTATGTACTATATTTAATTTGAATACGATATTCGGCAAGCAGCGAGATAAATACAGAAAGTATTTTAATCAAGCAATACGGCAACACAATAATTATAAGGCCATTATCAACTGATAACTGATCACACAAAAAGTCTGATCATTGGGAATTATCAAAGTTTTTCTCGTGACCACAACGGCTATCGTGCTTCACATTAAAATTTCAAATTTAACTAGACCTTAAGTGTTTGTGGACAAACACATAGCTGTTCCGTTTTGTTTTAATTTGATTAAACGCTCTGTATCAGGCTAGCAAACATCACAAAGTTATGACTTTGTGACATGTGGTTCAGGAGATATGATTTTTGATATTTGAACTTCCTGTTTGGACCGGGAGGAAAGGTCAACAAGGGGTCATGGTAACCGAAGTTCAATGCTAAATGCTTGAAGGATCTATAACTTAAAAGAAGTTAAAAATCAGTTGTGTAGTTCTTGAGATATTGTCCAACTTCTGGTTGATCCGGAAGTAAAGGTCAACATGGGGTCACGGTAACCGAAGTTCAATCTTTAATGCTCAAAGGATCTATAACTGAAAGAAATTGAAAATCGGTTGTGTACTTCTTGAGATATGGTCCCACTTCCGGTTCACCCGAAAGTAAAGGTCAACCCATGGTTAATCTCCAATGCCCAATGGGTCTATAACTGAAAAAAGTTTGAAAATCGGGTGTGTAGTTCTTGAGATATGGTGCTGCAAAGATTAACTAATTAAAAATTTTAATTACTGTAATTTGACACCTGATGACTTCACAGTAAAACATGTGTTTTTCATACTAATAAATTGTATAAGGTACAAGATGGTTTGTAACTTATCCAAATCCAATGCCCTTAAAAAAACCACCCTAACTTTTCATATCATATGTTGGTCACGCACAAATCCAATGGGGTGTATACAAACCAATTGGTCCACCTTCGGTTAGGAATAACAGCGGCACAATCTCCGACGCATTGCCGTGATTGCGCAATACAGAGTTTGTTTCATGGGGTCAGATTTTCCAATCTTAAATCGTTAATTATCATGAAACTACATTGTATTTGATTATTTTTAATTGCCTGGAATAATTCTTAGTAAAAGCATTTGTGTTTTAAACATGATTTGTGTGTTATAAGTAACTAAAATGTAACTTATTCTGAAATGTTTTGTTTTTAACATTTTTTTTTAGACCCATTGGTTTTGTACACAGATAGAAAACGCGCAAAAAGTGACGTCATGATGACGTAATGGCGAATGTTAGGCCAGAATTGCCATCTACAATACAAGACAAGTCCATAACTGAAAAGTTTGAGGATAGGATGTAAACTTCTTGAGATATTATGGACAGAAGATGGACTAATTAATTATTCACACAGCTGTCACGTGAACAATTAATTAAGCATCTTAATATAATTACACCTCAGCTTACGTCAGGGCATAAGCTTTCATATGGTATATAATTTGTCTACTTCTGATAATTCTAAGAGGGGCATATGACAAGTAGAAAAGTCATGTGTTAAGTCAATAGGGTTTGGGGTTAGAAAGAATAATAATAATATAAAAAAAAATCTCGACGATTAATATAGCTGTTCCGCCCTAATGAACAGCTAATTAACAATTTGAACCACTTCACGAATAACAAAATGTGATGAATGGTCAATTATAGAGATAAACCTTGTCAAATCGTGCATGCTCAATCATTAAAGAACCAAGCAAATCTAATAACAAAATTAAACGTCACCTAAATGGCCTTGTTCATAGAAAATGTCATGCAAAGGCAGGGTAAAAGGAAAATGTCACTACTGGTACTTTTCTATATAAAGTGAACTGCTCTTCATATTGTCAGCTTCGCTGTCTTACTTACTTGACGTCTAGTATCATAAATATTTTTGCAGAAATTATGTTCATCCGCTGGGAGTGGTTTCATCAAGGGCCTTTGAATAATCAGTTTTAAATTGAGTTAGTTATTACAATGAATCAATCTGAATTGCCAATTAAAATTACATGTTGCGGCCCTACGGAGTAAAAAAAGACCATTCGGCATTCTGCTCCTATTCGTTGTCCACAGTAATGCGGCATAACAAAATATCTAATAACAATCTAATAAGCAAGGGCTTTGGTATATAGGTAAAATAATTGGTAACAAAAATGATTGGATATTGCCCCATTTCACGACGCGCAGCACACTTACGCGTGCCAATGTATCATGTCCGCCTTTTTTTTCAGACAAAATTGTATGCAAATGAATTGACCCATGTATATACCCATCGCACAGTGCGCAGCGCACTTGCACGCGCGTCTCCTGTCCGCCATTTTGGGTGTCAAAAGTGCACAAAAGGATGGTACACGTGTTTGCACGCGCATTAGTGCGTAAACACGTGTACCATCCTTTTGTGCACGTTTTGACACCCAAAATGGCCGACAGGAGGCGCGCTGCGCGTTGCGCAATGGGTCTATTGGCGGAAATTAAAAACTAAATGACTAAAAATCTACCTGAATGAGAAGAACGAAAACGAAATTGAATGCAAGAGAAGCTAAAACGAAACCCTATTTACTGAATTAGGGGAAATGTGTGAGTTTGAATGCGTGTTACCGATATTGAATTATTTTTGTGTTGAAAATCACTAGGAAAATCAATTATATATTTATGATGCGCATGTCTCAAGAAAACGATCAAGGCGCGCATTTATACCAAAAAGAAATATTATCCGGTGATAACAGAACTGTTTGAGTATGGGCGATGAGACTTAACTTTGGTTTTGGAACATTTCAGATGAAAAGAGCATGTCTTGCAAAAAAAATCCTGTTATACTGCGAGTAGTCTTGATGATTATTATAAGTTCTTTGAGATTTTGTGGGGCACGTTCATGTATTAGTTTGATGTTACGTGCTGAAAAGCACGACAGCAAAATTTGTGTGAAATACGACAGTAAAGGCACAAAGCAATCAATGTAGTATCCTTTACAATGATGATTGAAACAAAACAATAAGCAGAACAATGAATTAAAGCAACATTCATGTAAGGCCATATAAATTACAAAGTAGTTAATAGACAGATTTAAGCACAACAGAGCATAAATGGTAAGCCAAGACAAATGAAAGCAACATATATTCAACCGAGTACATTACCTTAAAGGACTAGGCTTAAAGTATAGGCCCCAGTCAGTTCCCCAAAAAGATATAAAGTGCAGACGTTAGACCCAGCATCTCCAACAACAGCTCACACAACCCCAATAAGGTTTTCGTTCTTACTGTGGCAGAACAATTTGCTTAAGCGTAAGCGTATCTCACAGGTTAACAAGAAAACTGGGCAGCCAGCTTGCGCGCTCACCATGGATTTGCATTGTTACGTCATTCATTTTCATACAGTAAGCACTGGAAGGTTAGCATGCCTTTTCGTTCGCTTACGGTTAGCAGTGCTATGAAATGGAAATTCGCACAGTAAGCACAAAATCGGCCATTAAGCAACGCTATGAAATCGGGCCACATGACATCACGGTGTATATAATACGAAAGTGTATGAAAGTCCTCCCGCTATAGTGAGATATGGGCCCATTTTCATAGAGCTGCTTAAGCAGAAAAAGTAGCTAAACACAACCAAATTGTGCCTACCAGAATAAGCTTTTAGGTTACCAGCCAAATTGTCATGTCACATGTAGATATCCTGATATCCTGCTTAGTTTTGCTTAGCAGAAAATATTAAGTAATGTTTTCCGCCATCGTCTTATATCAAATCTGACGACAATTCTTGCTGCATTATTATGTGCCTATTATGGTTTGGTTTTGTACCTTATTAGATTAAATACATAACTTTGTTTGATTGTGTACTTTTTTGAGATTATTAAATACATACATCACTTATAAATTTGACGCCAACAAAAGAAGGAGCATGCACGTCAGAGCTATATTAATTAGGCCCAAGTTATTCACTTGATAAATCAACATGCAAAGGACGAAAAACAAACTCACTAAATAAAACACGTATTGAATAGATGCATCTATAGCGCAACGTCCAAGTGATTCGAGGTATATGCTTTACTCTACAAACACAGATCCATCACACTTTAACGTTTATTGACTTTTAGAAAAGTGCAAAAATGGCATCAAACACCGGTAGGGTACGTCATCGTGAACTATATAGTGTGCAACATCTATAGCTGCAGCAAAATTGCCGCCTTTAATTAGTGTGCTCTGAACTCATCGAATTTCTATAGATGATTGGTACTGTATGAGTGAGCTTTCATGATGAAACTCTTAAGTTATTTAATGTTTATATTATTGTTAATTACTTATCTTAAAATTTCTTTTTAGTAGATGATTGCACATGACGTCATTGACCACCATCTTTGATGAAAAACAATGGAAACGCGCACATGTGTACGCGCTGCGCACACTTCTCAGCCAATGATAGCCTTTCACGCGTGCTCGTTTCATCAACGATGGCGGCCAATGCCAGGGGTCTATTGCACACACCTGAAACGAAAGAAAAGTGCAATGTAGCGTTTTCCAAAATTCGTTGACGCAATATCAGTGGGAATCTTAACATTTGTTAGAATGTTAGTTTACCAGCTTGTCTCTTTCATCTTGTGGAACCTGAACCAACATTGACCTAGACTCCGAGTTCCATTAATTGGGCTGAGACCCCTATTTAGGTCGGCTTGAGTCTTGAGCAAGAGAACAGGGCCCAATTTCATAGAGCTGCTTAAGCACAAAAAATAGCTAAGCATAACAAAATTATGCTTACCAGAATTAGGTTACCAGCCAAACTGCCATGACACATGTACAATTTGTGACTGGTATCCTGCTTATTTCTGCTTAGCAGAAAATTGTCAAGCAATTTTTTTCTGCTTAAGCAGCTCTATGAAATTGGACCCTGATGACCAAGTGGGGATCAGTTTGACGCAAGTGTAATGCTGACCCCGCATGCTGAATTCTGTTCTTAACGGATCAAAACCAGGATCCGCGTTGTTATGAACAGGAAGTTAGCGTGTACTCTGTGTTTTTGCAATAATATACTTTATTCTGAGGTACCGAAACTTTCAAACCGAGGTCTGATGTGCAGTGTGCTGTAATGGATCCCCACAATTGGAAACCACGTTCAGTTCCCCTTCCGCATTCACGCGATTTCTGCGAAATTTACCTGCGACGAGTTTAACGAATTCAACTCGAAAATGTTCGTACTTGAAGCAGTACACGATTGGGTTGACACACATATTGCATGTGAGCAAGCTAGTGAAGGCGAGGTACATTACGTGTGGTGTCTGGCCATTCGTTGCAATATGGACCGTGTAAAGTATCTCAGCTGGAGTCCAGCATATCAGGAACATAACTCCGGCCAGCAGCACAGTTTCCACCACATTCCGCTTAGCCTTGCCGATGATCCCATGGCGTTGTCCGCGTGGGTTGTCGGCGGTTGCCTTTCTGGCCAGTTTGCGTCGAAGCGCGGTAAAAATCCGCACGTACGAAAATGACATCAGAAATACTGGGATGAGATATTCTATTAGCAATGCGAGCGTTGCTTCGAAAGCCTGCAGAGCGGTTTCCAGCTGCAAAAATTCACACTTTCCCTGGTGGACGTGTTTTAGAAGAGAGAAATGAAGTCCGTATAAAAGTCCAATGACCCAGGCGGCAGCCATCGACATTTTAACTCTGTGAAGTGAGCAGGCGTTGCGGTGCTTCACCGGCCAGCACGTGGCCATAAAACGCTCAATCGATATCAAGACAAGATTGTACGTTGACGCCACATTGATACCCCAGATCAAAACATCCGCATGGACGAAACGGCAATAGGCCTCGCCAAGGAAATTCGGGTCCACTTTTTTTACCCAATCGTCATGGGGAATAATCACACGGAGCAAGAGGAATACCGCGGCGGCAGCGAAGTCAATGATGGACTGGTGACGAATGAGTCGGTTTGTGAAGGAGCCAAACTTTCTTCGTCTCACTGTCATGACAAAAATCACTGCACCGTTTCCTATGAACGCCAAAGCTGCAATAATCGAGTTGATAACAGTAAAGATATGGTTGTGTGCCATGTTCGTCTCAAATGCTCGTCATAGACAGCTATAGTGACTTTAGGCATGAAAAACGTCACTTAAAAATGATGCGCGCTCGTAGGCGACTCACTTATTACACTTGACGCAAATTGAAAATTCAAACACGCGTGCCATTTACTGATGGGTCATACTGTTAAAGTCCACAGTGGAAGATCAAAGTGGCTATAAAAATTGCAAAGGATGGTCATCGTCACGTCACTGCCTGTATCATAGGGAAATCTGTCCCCGGAGATTCTAAATAACGGACGAGCCTGCCTGCACCATGTGACACCACAGACTGCCGCGGGTTCCACAAATAATTTTATAGTTGAGCCCAAATGCATGAGTCTCTCACAGGTCGATGATGTTCTCATGTCAGTCTTCATCAGCTAAAGAGCGCAATTGGCTCTCTAGTGCTTCGCCTTTTATTCATTTGGAGATGTTAATTTCGGTATAGGCTCTTTTTCGTACTGGCTCTTTTTAGAGAGAGAGAGAGAGATGGGGAGAAAAACCGGTAAAATTACGTCAAACACAAACGGGACGGGCCTGACCTTTAATTACGAGTTGACATTATTAAATAAGCCATTTTGAGGTATGGTGGACACTATAGACACTATTAGGTTTTGGCATAGAGAAAGGAAAAATGTGTCTGTATATACCCAAACCAAACAGTGTGCGCTCCTATAGTGTCCACCATATCTCAAAAAGGCTAATTGTGTTTGCGACGAACACAAAACAATTGCAATTTTCTGCGTGACAAGTTGACGTATTAAAATTGAATTTTGATTATTAAATCACACACCGTGAATATATTAACTCCTACGTCATTAAAATCACCATGGAAACAGTTTTGCTCGCAAACATTTGTTTAAAATGCTCAGTTATAGGTCTTTGGCAACAACAAATAAACTCAAGTACATTTAACATGTTTATAACCACTTATTGGTTTAATTCATTGGCTTTGTAGCAATACAGTCGCTAAATTTTTAAGCTGACTCAGCATACCTTGAGTATAATATTTTACCTCTGAACTATCGCTGTATTTGCAAAACCTGTTTATTGGTCTTGTTTATTTCAATCAGAGATTTCGCCGAGTTGTTGTTTTGGTCAAACTAATAACCATCTATAGGAAACGGTATTTATAACTTATATTTGTTGCCTTACGTCATCTAGATCTTAAGCATATAATCTTTGAATATTTTGTACTTTTAGTTTATTTTACTTTTTATGTACGAATCATCTTGTTCCATAATTTTGTAGGGGCAAACCGCTTCTTTTATTTGCTATCAAACACGACAAAAACCAAGGACTCCCGACCAGTAGGATAGACAAACCAAGTTGCTGTACTGGTAGGACGGAGGGGATGGAGACGGTGAATGTTTGCCACTCTCTCCCTCATGCTCTCGTATAGTGCCGGTAGCAAGAAAAATGGTGCACTCACTGCACCCCAGTGGTCTTTTCATTTAACTAAATCATTTGTTTATTGTTGTTACCCCCCCCCCCCAACTGTTTTGCATGTTGATGAGATTATATAGTGACCATGTGTTCATGAGCTACGGTCTTATAGCTTCACAACAAAATGAATATTTTATGTTCCTATCTGCCTTTCATGTATATAGGGCTAACTGCAGACCAATTGTACCAAAAATACAATTCAGAGGTTTCTGATTTTTTCTTTATGGACGAAGGAAGGAAAGTTTGTTTCCTCTATAGACCCCTTGCACAACGCGCAGCGTACTCACATGTGCCTATCCTGGGTGTCATTTTGGGTGTCAAAATCGTATACAAACGTGCACAAAAGAGAGTTGACACCCAACATTACGCGCATTGTTCGGAGGCGCGTTCTGTGTTGTGTAAGGGGTCTATATAAGTCAATAGGTGCTCTAAACACAATTCCCGTTGAAATGCATTATTTGTAGACAGCACATCAGGGAACATCCCCATATAATTTGTCTCCTTCGAACTGCCCCCCCCCCTTGATTTTCCCAACTGCAATCGGCTACTTTAATTTTTACTTACACCTGACCTGCTTCTGTTGCACCAATACATTGTACACTTGTAGGCCTATGTATGCGTTGTTGTCATTATCCTTTGAGAAAGATTCTGCTAGGGAGTCAAAACGCGAGGCCATTACAAAATGTTACGATTTTTTTTACCAAAGATCGATTTTAATTCTAAATTTTAAAGATCGATTTGCAACTGCTGATCCTGTTTTATTTTTTAAGATTGTTTTCCCAAAACCATTTTTTGTCGCCGTGGTAATTTATTCGAAGTGCAAGTCATCTGAAACACATCGTAGATCATGGCTTCTCGTATTTAGTGTCTTCATGTTTTTAAGATTTATATATAATTAATGTTCTTCCCCACCCTTGATAACTTAAATGCCAACAAAAATAATAATAATAATAATGACATCTTGTGTAGCGCCGGTGTCCACGAAAGTGCTCATGGCGCTTGCTCCAAAAATACAGTTCACAGGAAAATTGTTATGGGTTCATTAGATTGAGACTCAAAGGAAAGAAGCAATGACTACGAGTTGCATTATACATTGTAAGTTGTCAATAGAGGGCGGTATATAAGATGAGTGGTATACTCTCAACATCTCTTTTCTTTTTCAAGTCAAATGTTCAATTGAAATGTTCTTCTCCAGAAGTTCAATTAAAAAGTTGAGTAATGTAAAAACTTATATTTGACTCAGGAATATTTGATTTGTTGGTTTCTTGAGTTCATGACAGTATTTAGTGTCCAATGTCATGTGACAAACTACTTAAGGATTTTATCCTTGTATTTGGATGGTGGTTTGATGTTTGATCCAGTACGAGTGGATTTCACTGAACTCTTGCCAGGGCTCGGTGGAATCTCTGCTGGGTTGGTTGGACTTTTTGATTTGTCCATCTGAGCATTCACTGGTTCATCCTGTTGACCATTTGAAGTAGAAACTGCTGGCGGTGGAACTGTTGCTCCACTCGAGTTGGCCACCTCTGTCTGAAGAGTAGATGTTTACGGTTACGTCTTAGCACTTGTCCATTATCTAGTTCAATGAGATATGAACGTGATCCATCACTGTCAACGCATCTGCCTTGTTTCCACTGGATGTTGTGGTTGTTTGGCTGCAATCTGATTGGCTGTACACTTTGCAACTGAGGTAGGGGTTTAGCGGTTTTGTAATACTGTTGTTTGGCTCTCTGTTTCTGGAGTATAATGGTCTCCGGTACTCCTGTGATACTCTTCGGTTGAAGACAGACCTCTGTTGTCGCAGTAGGGTACGTGTCCGTTGAGACACCAGTTTCTGTACTGGACTGCTACCATTTGCAGCGGGTGTGTTACGCCAGTCTAGAATCGCAAGATGTAGATCCTGTTTTGCTTTGGTCACCTTTTTGATGATGTTTTTCGCAATGTTGACAGCTGATTCTGCTTTTCCATTGCTCTGACTGTGGTATGGTGAGGATGTTTGGTGCTCGAACTCTCACTCTCTACTGAATTCCTCATAATCTGCGGCTATGAACTGAGGACCGTTGTCGGTGACAACCTTCTGTGGTATGCCGTGTCTGGAAAACTGTTGTTTTGTATGTTCAATGATGGTTTCTGCTCGTGTATCTGTGAGCTTGTCAAGTTCCCAGAAATCGCTGTAGTGATCAACTGTTATCAGGTAGTCAGTATGTCTGTAGTGAAAAAGATCCTGACTGACTATACTCTCCATCCTCGTTCCGGTATCTCGTAAGACATCATCGGTTCCTTCTGCTGTTTGTTGAGGAACTCGTTACAGGCAATCTGACTTGTCATCCCTGGCCAATACAACACTTCTCTAGCCCGACGGAGGCAAGCTTCTGCACCAAGATGACTGGAGTGAACTCGCATCAGCATCAGGCTCTGCATTGATTTGGGTATGATGGCTCGCATTCCTTTATACATTGTGCCATCTTGTACTGTGATCTCATCTCGAAATCCAAAGAACTCGCGGATACCACTGGAACTTCATCTTTGTTCTCTGGCCATCCTCCCAGTACAACTGTCTTCAGCGTTTGAAGTACTGGATCTTCCTTCGTCGCATTTTTGATTTGAAGTTGAGTAGTATCCTTCATTCGGATGTATTTGGATTGTTGGATTGATTCAATCTCCGCATACAGTTGCTCTTCTTGTCTGAGATGAAAAATCTGATGTTCAGACAATTGGCTCGTTCCGGTTGTCTTTAAGTATGCTCTGCTCAGCATGTCGGCAATGTACATCTGACTGCCGGTAGGTACTGCACCTTCAAGTTGTACTTCTGTAATCTCAAGAGCATACGTTGAAGTCGTTTTGGCGCTGTATCGGCTTAGTGAATATTGGAACCGAAGGCTTGTGGTCAGTATTCACGGTGATCATCTCTCGACCATGTAGATATTGATCAAATCGCTCACATGAGAAAACTATGGCTAGACACTCTTTCTCTAGTTGTGCATAGTTTTGCTCTGCAGATGTGAGGGTACGGGACGCAAACACAACTGGTTGCACAACTGTCGTCGCTGGTATTCTTCTGGAGCCGAATTTATCCCAAATGGCATTCTGAGATAGCGACATCTGCCAAATGGAGTCCAAAATGTTAATTACGAGCTTTCTTCATCGAGTTTCACTTGATGAAATCCTTCTTTCGCATCGAGGACAGTGAAGAATTTTGTAAGTACATGTAATTTAATTGTGATCATTCGAAGAAAAGAATCAGAGAATCAGAGTTATACGAACTGTCTCCGAATCATTATCATTTAATCGTTTGTCGTTCATTTAATTCTAGTCAATCATCAAACCAATAGACGATGTGACCTGTGACATCACATGTTTACAAAAGAGCCACAGAGCCTGGACTTCCTGCAGGCACGATTTGTACACAGCTCAATGGAAGAAAGCATAAAATCTTATATTTTATGGAGATTGCACTGTCTAATTCCTATCAACTTTTGATATGATGAAAGGGGGCACATCTAAAAACTTGTCCAGCTTTTACTTTCATAACTCTTGGTTGTATGTGGAAATTATGACACAAAATGTCAACTTTCCCATAGGACCAGTGTAGTATCTTGCCTGCCAGAATACTCAAAGAATGTACAAGGTCACACTTATTGTAAACAACGTTCACATGGTCTATAAGAAGTCCTTGACCGCGACAGCGCGTTACATTTGTATAACAGTCTTCGGCAACTGCTGACAGTAGTTGCCGAAGACTGCATTTATATGCTTAGGTCCTGTATTTTAAATGGTATTGTTTCATCGTGCAAAATGTGTATTATTTAATTCGAATACGATATTCGGCAAGCAGCGAGATAAATACAGAAAGTATTTTAATCAAGCAAAACGGTAACACAATAATTATAAGGCCATTATCACCTGATAACTGATCCCACAAAAAGTCTGATCATCGGGAATTATCAGTTTTTCTCGTGACCACAACGACTATCGTGCTTCACATTAAAATTTCAAATTTATTCAACTATTTGAACCACTTGACGAATAACAAAATGTGACGAATGATTAATTATAGAGATTAACCTTGTCAAATCGTGCATGCTCAATCATAATGGAACCAAGCAAATCTAATAACTGTTGAACATGCAAGATGTATTGACATGTCACGTGTGGTGACCCTTGACCTTTACATGATAATATATGTTCTAACATGGCTACGTTCACATAACTACAACGTGTGTCTTTGTCCAGTCATTTGTGTCATCAAACTGAGTAAGTCCAACCAATTATTACAACACCAAATATAACCGTTAAAATATTCTTTTTATTGTTCTTGATCATGCAAACTAATAATTACAGTGACGAATAAACTTTAAAATTTATCATTGAGTTCTGACTGTTGTACTAGATCCAGATGATTTAAATCGGTATTGACGGAAGTAGAGCTTGCAATTAACAGATAATTCTACAATAGAATGTTGATGAAGTTGGTTGGCAATTTACTGGATGGCGAAAGTAGTTTGATGATAACTTTGGGGTCACCTGCACCTAAACCTAAGTGCTTTGAAGCACACGCAAATGACGCGATACAACTCCCCCACACAGAAACTTGGACCGAAATCTGACGTCATCATATATACTCGTCTATTATATAGTAATGGGTAAAATAGTTTTGTGTGTTTGGGTTTACATACCATTTACTGCCAAAAACTGCTATTTAAGTAATAGAAATTGAACAGTGGAAATATTAAATTAACTTTTCAAGAATATTCTAGCATAATGTTTGAATCTGAAATAATTGTTCACATTTTAATCTGATTTAATTTTACGTGTACCCCATTGAGAAAGTTGACTAGCCCTCTTTTCCCGAAAGTTTGACAAACGAGCTGCTTACTGCTAGCAGACGATAAGCAGTGTGCAACAACACACACTTCACAAAATAATTGACACCGATTGAATCTGCCAAAGATACGAGAATGCTGTGCTGCAAATCCAGAAAACATTATTGCTGTAGTACCGACTTCTTTATAAACTTATGTAGCCGTACATGGTGACTATGGCACAGATTAACTACAATGAAAATAGAAACAAAAAGACGTGTCACAAGAAATTACCCGGTGATAGTTAACCATTTAGATTTAACCATAATTAGCCCAACAGTATGCAAATAGAGGAATGAATAAAGCAATGTTGACATTAACCCATGTGCATGTAAGTGTATGGACTGATGCGAGTCTACCAACTCTGACCTATAAACTTTGACCTATAAACCTTGTGCAAATACAACATAAACACATTTAGCAACTGTTTCATTTATAGAATATGTGATGTCTAAATGCAGGAAGGGCTTATACTACACCCTGTTATATCAACCAACGGTAATATGCATGTAATTTCCCAAATAACACATTCCACAATTACATTTGCAACCAATAAACGCATTGTCAAAAATACAACTATTTTAGGCTTCAAAAAACAGTACTTAATAGAACACTAATCATTCAATCAGAACTATAATTCAGTGACATGAAAACCAATGTACTAACCGTTTAATAAACCTTGGCGGGACTGTAACTTTGGGCGACGAAATATGCACAAAAGATGCGACAAATAATTATGAAGCTTGCACCATGTTGTTTTACCCTAGTAACCGCTTAACTCCAACAGCGCCCTCAATAGATAAAACAGAGTACACTGAGTTTGGACGTTACATACCAGCCCTCTAATTGGTTATTGATCAATAAACATTTACATAATATTAAACAACAACGCCAAACTTTAAACCTTAAACAAACACTTGAACACCTGATGAATGCAATGCATAACTACTCAACATCGCCTTCAACTAGAAGACACAACTTTGTCACAGGACGAACCAAAGTTGAAGTTTTTGTTTTCAACTTGGCACTTCTGACTAATCCATGTTTGTCCTTGACTACTTCAAGTCCTCTCCCCAGTGCCCATGCGTTTCTGGGAGTCGAATCTACCACCAACACAACATCTCCCACAGCCACATTCCGCTTTGGGTGGATCCATTTCTGCCTTTCTTGAAGTAGATACAGGTACTCCTTTGACCACCTGTTCCAAAAGGCATCTGCAAAACACTGAACTTGTCGCCACTGCTTAACAGGATACTTGTCTCGCTTGTCAAACAAACCGGGAGGCAGACTCTCACCAGATCGTTGCAGAAGCAGATGATTGGGAGTCAGGACATCCAGATCATTTGGACTGTTTGGGCATTCGGTGAGTGGTCGTCCATTCATAATAGCTTCAACTTCACAAAACAAAGTTTGCAGAGACTCGTCGCTTAGTTGTACGTTCTGCTCTCGCAACAGAGAGTAGAGGATTTTCCTGGTGCTTCTAATCAAACGCTCCCAAACTCCTCCAAAATGTGATCCTGCTGGAGGATTGAAACGCCAGGAAATGCCCTTTTGCAGCAGACTGTCGTTGATCTTCTGTTGATTCCAGGCTTTCATCTGTTCCTGCATCTCACGTTTTGCCCCCACAAAAATGGTTCCATTGTCAGAAAGAATGCTGTTAACTGATCCACGACGAGCACAAAATCTGCGGATAGCATTTATGCAGGAATCCGTATCAAGCGAATGCGCCAACTCCAAGTGGACAGCTCGCGAAGTTAAACAAGTGAATATGACTCCGTATCGCTTCACGGTACTTCTTCCACGCTTCACCTCAAAGGGTCCAAAATAGTCCATTCCAACCTTGCTAAATGGAGGCTCGTTCAATGCAAGTCGCTCTTGCGGCAAACTGGCCATTTTCTGCTGCTCAGCTGGGGCTTGGTATCTCCTGCAAGTGACACACTTTGAGACGATACTCTTGATGATGGAAGGGGCCCCAATTATCCAGTAGTGTCGGCGGAGCTCTGCCAAGATAGAATTTTTTCCGAAGTGTCCAACTGATTTGTGTATATGCTGAAGAATCAGCCTGGATACTGGTGAGTCTCTTGGCATCAGTAGCTGGTGCTTGGACTCAAAGTCGAGAACTGCTCTGCCAATTCGTCCACCAACACGCAGACAGCCATCCACCAGCCTAGGATCAAGCCTTTTCAACGAAGAAGAATTCTTTACTGGCGAGGGTGGTTTCCCTTCAGTGTATTTCAACAACTTAATTTCCTCTTTCCGATGTTTCTGCTGGACATAGTACACCAAAGCCCTCTCAGCAGCCTCAAGGTTCTCTACGGTAAGTCGAGTATGGTCAGGAACTTCTCTGGCAGGAGTTTCTCGAACTCTGCTCTGGTTTGATTCAGGCTTTGGCGAGTGGAGCAGCGGATTGGGTTCTTGTTGCTCCAACCCTTGCTTCACCGACTCCTGCTTCAACTCCTTGCCTGCAGCCACTCTATCTTGGAGGCGTTTCATCCACACCAATATCCAAGCAACTGCCCGTTTCAGTCTGGTCCAGTCTGAATAGTGCTCCAGAAGTCTGTCAATTGGACCGTTCGCTTTCTCTGTGGTCGTCATTACGGTTTTCTTCACCTCCACATCATTATCTGGTAACTTGGTCAGATTTATATCTTGCTGAGGCCATTCTGTTTCAGGCTCAGACAGGAAGGCCGGACCCTCAAACCACATGGGGCACTGAAGAAACTTCTTTACTGACTGACCACGTGTAGCACAATCAGCAGGGTTAGATTTGGTGTTCACGTACTTCCACTGCTTCAAGCACGTGGCATCTCTGATGATTGCAAGGCGATTCGCAACAAAAGTCTTGAATCGACAACTCTCATTTGCGAGGTACCGCAATACCGTCATGCTGTCTGTCCAGTAGTAAGTGCCATCTACACTGAAGTCAAGCTCTCGAGTAAGAACCTTGCCAAACTTTACTGCGATGGTTGCTCCAGTCAGCTCCATACGCGGGATAGTCATGTTCTTCAAAGGGGCAACCCTTGCTTTACCCGTCACAAGTGAACAGCTGATTTGCCCAGATTCATTACCAAGACGGAGATAGGCGGCTATACCATAGCCTACTTCACTGGCATCTGCAAATATATGAAGCTGACAGCTTACAACCTGGCCAAATCCTGGCGGCTTATAGCATCTCCTGATTCTCAGCTGATCTAGCTCTTTCACCTCACTCAACCACTGGTTCCATATTGTGAGATCTTCTCCCTTAATCTCTTCATCCCATCCTATGCCTCGTCGGCAAAGACTCTGCAGGAGAATTTTGGCCTTCAGTACAAAGGGAGCTGCAATGCCCAGGGGATCATAAACTGAACTTGTGATAGAAAGTTTTTCCTCGTCGTGTTGCCGGCTGCTTTGGCAAATTGACCTTGAACCCTAGGCTGTCTGATTCAACAAACCAATAAACACCCAGAGCTCGCTCATTGGGAATGTTCTGATTCTCCATCGACAACTCTCTGATAACTTTTGCACGTTCCTCTATTGGCACCGTCTGCAGAACCTCGTGGCTAGTTGTCACCCACTTTGTCAGATGAAAGCCACCTTCTTTGCACAGGGCTGTGGTACTCTTGATCAGATGAGCAGCTTCTTGCTCTTGGCTAACAGAGACAAGACAATCATCAACATAGAAGCATTTCTTTACCACTTCACATGAGGCCTCTCCATAGATATCACTGTTATCCTTCGCAGTTTGCTTTAAAGCAAAGCTTGCGCAACTTGGCGACGACACTGCTCCAAAGGGATGGACTCTCAAGCGATAGGCAATCGGGTCATCTTTAAGATTTGCATTCGGCCACCAGAAGAATCGTAGGCAGTCACGGTCACTTCTTGGTACTTGTACTTGGTAGAACATTGTGGCTATGTCTCCCATTATAGCCGTCTCTCCCTGACGGAATCTAAGGAGTACACCCATCAAACTGTTTGTGAGGTCTGGTCCTTGAAGTAACATGTCATTCAAAGATACTCCCAGGTAAGTAGCGGCGCAATCAAAAACCACTCTAATTTTATTGGGCTTGCGAGGATGGTAAACTGCATGATGCGGAATATACCACACCCTTCCATCTGACCGCTGTAGGTCTTCTTCTGGGACTTGTTCAGCATATCCTTCACTCAAAATCTTTGACATGAACTCTTTGTAGTCACTTTTGAATTCACTGTTTCTCTGCAGCTTGTGTTTTAGGCTGTCAAGGCGCTTTACTGCCATAAACTTGTTATTGGGGAGCTTTACATCTTCTGCTTTGAAAGGTAAGCCAATGCAGTAGTGACCGTCTTTGTGAAGGATAGACTTGTTCACCGATGCCAGGAATCTTTTGTCTTCTTGAGAATGCTCTTTCTTGTCATCGCTGATGAGTCTCTCGGGAAAGTGCATATTGATGGTCTCTCTAACTAATCTGTCCAGATGTTTGAGCTGTTCTACTTCCGTTATTGCTGTGACCTCAGCCTTGTTTACAGAAAAACTGCAACCTTTGTCACTCTGTATTTGTTCACCATCTCTTATCACATTCCAAACGACCCAGCCAAGCTTAGTTCTTGCAGCATGAGGGCTACCCGAAGGACCAGTTTTCAGATCAAACGGGGTGTAGGCATCTGGCACATTGTTGCCAATCAAGAGTCCAATGTCTGCGTTTATTTCTGGCAGGTTGATGTCTTTAAGATGATTCCACTTTGAGATATCATCAGTCTTTGGGATATGGTGCTGGGAAACTGGAATTGTGCCTTTGGTGTACGTGCTTGGAAGATCAACCTCATCCTTCATGTTCAAGTCGGTGACTCTAAGTCCATCGATAATATACGTTTTCATGGAGTAGGACTTTCCCATGGTGTCCAAAGTAATGGACTTGCGTGGGCCACTTGAGCCCAACTGTTCTGCTAGACTCTCACTACAGAATGTTACGGTGCTTCCCGGATCCATGAATGCATACGTTTGTACAGATTTGATACCATTTCTCAATCTGAGTTTAACTGGTACAATTGCCATGGTGCACTGACCATGCGTACCAGCCCTCGTATTTCCACCTAAGTGCTTTGCAAAATTTGCACATTCTCTACTTATGCCATCTGGATTAGGTTTTGACTCAGGTTTGGGAACTTTGTTCTCATCATGAAGGCTGGTTGGGTGTCGGCGTTTGCAAATGTCACAAGTGGATCTATGGCGACATTCTTTACTCTGATGACCATGCTTGAGACATCCGTAGCATAGACCCTTGGTTTTTACAAACTCTGTCCTTTCTGACAAAGGCTGACTAGACAGACGCTTGCACTTGTCAATTAGATGGCTGGTATCATTACAATATATACACGCCCTCTTTGTTTCTTTATTGTATGATTTCTCTGCTGTCGACCTGTTGTATCTATCTCTGTTGCGCCCCGTTTGCTCGGATTCGCCACTTGAAACTTCCGTTGCAAAACTGCCCTTGGAACGATTTGTGTTCTTGGTGACGATCTTTGCACCTGTGCCTTTCAAATCTTGGCTCAGTGCCTCTCTGCCATACATAGGATCCGTCACCTTCTTTGCTTCCATCTTCACAAACCGAACCAATTGACTAAATTGGACAGTCTCGCCTTTGTCTGTAGTTTGCCAAACGACGTTTCTCCACCTGCCATGGAGGTAAAATGGTAGTTTCCCCACCAACTTCCTCATGTTGTCGGGGTACTCGAGGACTTTCACAGCTTCGATGCATTTCACAGCATTTTCACATTCAACCAGCAGAATTGAGAATTCATCAAGTGCCTTAGGGTTGTCAGGACGAAGACATGGCCATTCAAGTGCTTTCTTGATGAAGGAGTGTGCCATGAGTTGCACGTCTCCATACCTTGACGCCAATTCTTTTAGGGCAGCGGGATATCCTTGCTCAGCAGGAAGATGGCTGAAACCGGAGACAACTTTATTTTCCTCTCCATTGGTGAATTGTTCCAGATAACTCATTCGCTCATCATCATTGTCAGTGTGAACTGTTACCTTGGTGTTGAACTGCCGTATGAATTTTCGGTATTCTGTAGGTTCCCCACTAAAACGCTTGATCTCAGGGGTAGGTCTTTTTAGTTGCCTGACAACAGCGAGAAGAATGTTGTCCCCTGACATGGCACTTTCACTTCGGTTGACACTGTGCTCATCGGATTTGCTACCTTCTCCTGAAACAGAATGGTAATTGACATGCAATGGCACTGATACAATTTTACCATGGCATGGTGAATTAATACAACTCTGTTTACTTTGGTTATGACACTCTGGTCCAAAACAATGAGCATCCACATTTAGTGGAGATTGACCGTTATTTGTCTGAATTCCTAATTAAAATTGGAGATGAGTGCACTTCATAACCGTTCAAAATCTTTTCCTTTGCCTGTACAATGTCCAGTTCTGTGGTCAAATTTAGCTCCTCTTCTTCCAGTCGCAATTTCAGTTTTGCCATCTCTATCTCTTGTTTTCTCTTTAGTGCCTTCATTCTTGCTTCCAAGGCTGCTTTCTCTTGTTCCGCTTTGAGTCGTGCTGATGATACAGCGCTGGCAATGGAAGCTCTTGAGCCTCTTCCACTTATGCGTGACATGCTGGTCATGTTTTCGATGTTCTGGGTATGAAGTTGCTTGCTTTGTTTTCCCATGTCTTGCTCCAGTTGTGAACGGGCTGCTTCCCAGTCGGAGTAATACACTTTAAAGTTCTTCAGGTAAGTATCTTTATTGTCCCATATGTTTTCCATATACTCCTGTAGTTCTTCCTCAGACAGCAAGGTACAGTACTCGCTGTTCTGTTTGAGCAGGTCCTCGTAAAATGACAACCATTCCTTGTATTCAGCTCGAACTTCACCTTGGTCGTGCTTATCATGCATAAGATGTTCAAGCTTTTCAGTTTTTAACTTTATTTGCCTGAACAGCTGTGACACACGCTTTGCTTTCATGTCTTTTAGGTAGGCAAGCCCCTTTTCTGTATGCATTCTTGCCCTCGACGTTTCATGTGAAGCATCATGTTCACTGTGTGTGTCAAGCTCCTCATGTTTGTGACCTGTAGCCCCCTGCGTGACATAATCTTCTGCCCATTTATCCATCCTGATTGTAAACGTTAATGATGAATCTGCCAAAGATACGAGAATGCTGTGCTGCAAATCCAGAAAACTTTATTGCTGTAGTACCGACTTCTTTATAAACGTATGTAGCCGTACATGGTGACTATGGCACAGATTAACTACAATGAAAATAGAAACAAAAAGACGTGTCACAAGAAATTACCCAGTGATAGTTAACCATTTAGATTTAACCATAATTAGCCCAACAGTATGCAAATAGAGGAATGAATAAAGCAATGTTGACATTAACCCATGTGCATGTAAGTGTATGGACTGATGCGAGTCTACCAACTCTGACCTATAAACTTTGACCTATAAACCTTGTGCAAATACAACATAAACACATTTAGCAACTGTTTCATTTATAGAATATGTGATGTCTAAATGCAGGAAGGGCTTATACTACACCCTGTTATATCAACCAACGGTAATATGCATGTAATTTCCCAAATAACACATTCCACAATTACATATTTGCAACCAATAAACGCATTGTCAAAAATACAACTATTTTAGGCTTCAAAAAACAGTACTTAATAGAACACTAATCATTCAATCAGAACTATAATTCAGTGACATGAAAACCAATGTACTAACCGTTTAATAAACCTTGGCGGGACTGTAACTTTGGGCGACGAAATATGCACAAAAGATGCGACAAATAATTATGAAGCTTGCACCATGTTGTTTTACCCTAGTAACCGCTTAAAGATCTACTTCAGCAATAACTGCGAAATAAAACAAATTGCTGAATCTTATACATAATGTTATTAAGTATTCTGACCTTGTAGATTGGATTGTTTTAAACATATATTTTTTTCGTAATTTTAACCGGAAAAAATAATCCGATCTTAGGGTTTTTAAAAACTCGCGCGCTTCCATGGCTCCCTCCATAGGCACCATGCATGTCCCATACTGAAGCACGTGTATTTACGCGCACCACGAACCAACTATAAGATACGTGGGTGAACCAGCGAATGATGACGTACTTGTAAGATAGGGGAAACCAGAAAGTAGCGACGTGTCGTGTGTTTACACGGTAACTATGTGTGATGATCTCATTATTCGAAGACATTCACCCAGTTAAGACGTGAGAATTGACCATGCCGAACTCATGTTCTGTTGGTGGATGTACATGTACTCGGAACGCAGATAGGAACCCAGATGTGAGTTTTTATTTCGATTCCCAAGAGATCCTGTCCTGAGAAGGGAATGGGTGCGTTCCGTGACCAACACACGGAAGGGTTTCACGGTGTCAAAATGGACCATGATTTGCAGTGCCCATTTTACGGACGACTGTCGGGTTGCAACATCGCAACTAAAGAGCAGTTTTGGATTAAAAAGCTATAACAGGCTTAAGCTAGGTTCAATCCCAACCATGAAAGCCCCATCTGCAGTGCCATCATCTTTTCAAACAGAGAGTAAAACAGGCACAGCCAAATGAAACTAAGCGATTCAGCCAACACTCGTCTGGCATAAAAGAGAGAAGAGCTGGGTAAGCAACTTTTAAGTTCTAAAACTAAGTTCTATGAGTATGTAGTTGATATTTTACCATCGTTTCTTTTCATTTCAAAACATGCACTTCTCGCAAGAGATTTCAAACTCAATAGTAGGGCTACCACAACCATCAACAATTTTCCTTTTCACTCGATGTGATTGTGAGCATGATTCGAGTTTGAAGTTTAGGAAAGTTTGTAACTAGTTACCAATTCTACTTCACCTCCTTGACCTTGTCATCCCAGTGCACATACATGTGTACAAGACTACCCTTCAACTTCAAGTACAACCTACAGACTTCATTATTGACCTTACATTGCTTTTCCAGTTTAGTTTGCTTTCAACATCATTGTATCCCTGGGGGAGGAGTACGGGGGAAGGACCATGGTAAAAAATTACTTGTTCCTACAAAGGGCAAAGCCATACATGTGTGTGAATACAATGCCCAAATTATGACATTTGACTTAGAGGTTAAATACAATGTTTGTTTTGATCTTTTGTTCAGGTTTTGCAAGAAGCTTTTGCTGAATATATGCTAAGTATGGTGACAGGAGCCCACTGGTGAACAACTTCTCCCATCTAATGTGATGGAAAGTTCAATCACATCAGAGGAGGTAATGAAACGGTTTACTGGCTTGTTGCAGAAACAACCTTAATTATGTTTAGGGGAGAAATATTCAACCGCGGGGGGTGGGGGTCAGCTTCAAAATGCCTGGACCCGAGTTGGATATAGGGTTATTTTTATTTCATTACACATCAAAATGTGCAGTATCGGAATAATAATTAAATTTACTTTGCATAATCATACACTTGTCAGGCCTGGAATTTCATCTTGGAGAGGGCAAGGCCATTTTCAATTTGTAAAGGGTACTTCCATTGGAAAATCTTAAAGTCTATGGGAGACTTTTGAAGGGGCACCAAGGCCAACACAAGGGCAACGAAGGCCATGGCCTCCGTGGCCTCCATGTAATTCCAGGCCTGACTTGTGAATATCTTAAAAGTTAACAATTTCCCTCAAGATTTTGAACAAATTTATAAACCCCTCGGTTTGAGATGCATGACTCATGTCTGTCTGCAATTTTGTTTCAAGCAGAATTATTAAAATGAAAGAAAGGTTTATTTTGTCCTCCTATTACATGTATTAAAGAGATACTGTTGACATAGTTTAAACACCTTATTGTTAATGCAGAGGATTATTTCTGATGGTAAAATATGATTAATTCATCAAGCCATTGTGGATTTTTTTCTTTATTGATTATACATGTATTGTACATATTTTTTGTACACCATTTATTATCTTATGAGAAGAGTTGTTTTAATGCCCATGTAGCTTTTATTTGACCACAACCACATCTGGTAATTTAAATGTAGGGTTTTATTGAGTACATGTACACATGTGTACCGTACTTATTTGTTATTGTTATTATTATTTGTTAGAAGGGGGATCAACCACAAACTTGTTTGCTACAT
Organism: Pycnopodia helianthoides; assembly: GCA_032158295.1. NCBI lineage: Eukaryota > Metazoa > Echinodermata > Asteroidea > Forcipulatida > Asteriidae > Pycnopodia > Pycnopodia helianthoides. The sequence goes on along the minus strand of CM063253.1, from coordinate 17,849,219 downwards.
AAGATTAATGAGCAGCCCCAGTTTGTGCATATTGCATGGTGAACTAAAGGAGTTTTTGGGGGAGAAAAAGAGGAGTTGGAGTACATGTATTGGGGTTTGCATATTTCATGTGTAATGTGTTTTCAATCCAGGGCAAACACAAAACAATTACACTTCTTTTTGACAATTTGCCAGACAACCTGTCTTTCTAAGCTTTGACTGCAATTTGAAATGTTTGTTTACATTTTCTTAAAAGTCTACAATGAGCTGAACATTTTGATAAGGAGGTCTTTTAGAATGTCTGTAGGCAAGAAGAGTAAGGATCGCATGGAATTAGTTTTGCAACATTCCCTTTTAATTTAGCTGTTTTCTATTTAATTACTCAATGAAAATTAAAACTAGACAGAGAGGTCAACTTTGGTAATACAACTTTTCTTGACATTAAGTATTACATGTACACTGTACTCTTAACTCCAAAAATATTGCTTTTTGTACATAAGGTGGTCATTTACATTACCATGTAGTATATGCAAGAAGGGTAAGGAACCCATAGTTACATTTTCTTTTAATGGCAACGTGTCCCTTTAAATTTATTAATTAAGCTGCTTTCTATTTATTTACTTCACTTGAAGAGGGGTAGTTGACTTTGCTGAATTGTTGTTTTATTCTATTTTTCTTGAAATAAAATAATACTCATAAAGACTAAAGACTGATATGTGTATATTATTAAAAGTGTTTATTGTCATTTACTCATGGATCATCTAAAAATGATTGTAACACACTGAAAATTTAGAGTAAATGGAGGCCACCAATCCCACCATGTTTGTATCCTCAATTCTGAAAACCTTTTTGAAAACCATGAACCACTACTAGATTAGCAGGACATGTTTTGATCATAGTATGATTTGAAACTTTGCATGGTGGGATCAGGTTTGCAGTGATGCCATGTATAAAATCTTGTGAGTAGTGGTGGTTAAAAAAAAAACAGGTGGTTTGACAACTTCCTGAAGAGGATCAGGGCATACTGATCAAAAAATCAAGTTGTGAAACCACTGTTTCTTTTCAGAACCACCACTACTCAAAAGAGATTTTACCTATGGTGTCAGCGCAAACCTCACCTGATTATAGACATTGTTCTTGTAATGACACACATCCCATCTCAGTGAGCCAAATATTAACAGATTTTTATCAAAGATGGTGGTTCTCAAAAAAGTTCGCCTTTTGAAGCCTCTTTGCTATATAACTTCCATGTTTGTAATATGTACATGTAAGTTGAATGCATTTCACTATTTTCCAGTGAGAGACACAACAGCATGAGCTTTATGTTTGACAAATAATTTGTACATCTATTTTTTGAGTCTCATTTACAAACATTTTATCAACTATAGGGGCTAAAAATACCACACTAAATTCGAGTGAGAAGAGGAATTCTTACAATATGATTGGCAATAAATTTTAGGGTTTTTTAAGTTACTATTAGTCAAGTGGCGGGTAAACCCTTTATATTGTCCATTGGGGTTGGGATATGTCCTTGGAAGTGGCACTCTGTTGAAGGAAGTGGCACTCTGTTGAACCTTCCGAGGTAGCCCGTACACCATCTGACAACTTGCCTGTAAGCAACATGGCGATTTCTTCTGCAAACAAAGTAGTAGAAGAAAATCAAATTAGGTAAACATTTGATATCAATTTTTGTTTAAAAACACAGTTTTCCCATTTTGAAGAAATCATGTACGAGTATGGGTGGAAATATACTCTTCTGATTTGTCCAGTTGAACAACTTGTAGGAGAACCCCCCCCCCCCCCACACACACACACACCCTTACATATGGCAGTTACAGGGGTACTTCCATTGTTGTTCTAATATTCCTTTTTCTGAAGAAATCCTATTTGGGTCACCACCAGAACAAAGGAAACCTTATGGGGTAGCATTGCTCCGTAAGTTGGCATGTGTAAGCTCACACACACACACTCAAGTGTGTCATGAGCTCCAATCGTGGACTCTCCTTTGTTCAACTCTTTGTCCTGACAAACGTGGACCCCATTGTTTTCCTTTGTGATAACAAATGTGGACCTATTGTCCCTTTTGTTGTAAGTCCTCGGTTTGAATGTCACTACAAACTCACACACACACTTTTGGGTTCTTTAAAGAAGTCATAACAAGCTGTAACATACTCAACAATTGTGACAGAGATCAAAGTGTTTAGAAAAAATCTTGTACAGGTTTTATGGTTATTCGTTTTTCTGAGTTGTATAAATCTAATCCAACAGTCAATTATACTCGGGGTCAGGTAAGAGGCGTAATAATTTTTTGGGGGGGAGGGTTTGCTCCTTACATTAATTTTACAGTTCAATTAAAAAAAGACACTTACTGGTCTAGAGTCCCTTCAACTGCATCTCTGCCATAGTATTCACCGGTACTGTAAATACGCGGTTTGAAGTACAGCCGGGTGCAGACAGACTGCTTCAAACCAATCATGCACAGCAAGGCTTTGGTTTTCATCCTCTACATCAATGTTCAATGCTGCCATTTGGGCTCTTGTCTTCTGCACTTCCTTACAGCAGATGGAGTTCACTGCCATTGGTTGGACCACACAGTGTCCGCATGAGCACCTGAAAGAAAAATTTAAATAACAGAAAATTAATGGATGAAAGTGTTGCTGTACTGACATAGGATGGACTATGTTCATGACCATTAACTAATTTTACATGAACGGGGGTAATACAAAATGAGTGGGGATTGAAACGATGCGTGTCTCATTTATACATCTAAGTAAAAAATCACGCAATGTTTCGCATTGTTTATCAATGGCCGTTGTTCTTACTTTGTGTCTCTGGGAATTTTTTTATTTTTTTATTTATTTGAAAAGTGGTTTGTAATTGTAGTTCTGTTTTAAAGAATAAACATGACATATCATACTAGCCTAAAAGAAAATTATGAGAAGTAATTAGCAAATGAGCTTGACATAAAAACTAATCCAATTAGGCTAGGACCTACCTCAATCATTTGCTAAAAGAAATAAAAAAATAAATGCGGTTCAACAGTGACACTGACAGAAAATACGGCTTGTCAGGATCAGTTCGGTACTGAAAATAAATGTTATCTCCGACACACTGAGATTTGATGATTGTATTGTGAACAAATTAATGGATAAACAAGGAAATACAGAAACAAATAAAACAACAATCATCTATTTTCCTTTCTCCATGGAACCCGGTTCTCCGATAAGGATACCTGCACTAACCCAAAGGGAACAATTTTTGAGTGACACCGATTCAATGTATCATGAAAACGTGAACCATATTGGACAACAGCAACCATTTCGTGAGAAAAAAAAATCAACTTTCTGCTGCTATTTCTATCCATTATAGCGGCCTCATATGCCGCATAGATAAATAAGTACTTCATGACGATAAACAACAGTAAACATAGCATTGTTTGTTCTTCAAAAAACCTGTGGGACTCACCATTCAGTATTGTTTAGTCGACCTCCTGCATCAGGGTTCGCACGTTCACGATCATCGGCGGCCAGTGGCTCAAACCTGTATGGTTTGGCACCTCGCACTTCCTCGTCAAGCACTCCCCCAGCTTCATCAACGCCCTCTTCGTCTTCGGAAGAGCTCCCTCCACCGTCAGAGCTATCCTCACTATCAATACTATCATCTGTATTTCCTAATTCTTCTTCGTCCACACTGTGTTCCTCCCACGATCCGCTAAAGTCTGACATTTTGTCCTCGTTTACTGTGTGAGTAGCTATAGACGCGTACAATAAACACACTTCGCTGCGCGGGGGGTAAACAAGCCGTCTCCATTCATGTACGTCATCAGAGTCTATGGTATATTTTCATCACGTGACAGGCTGTTTCCAAAAACTCGGTATGAGGAGCTGCTGAACGCTGGCCTAAATGACCCTTTTTTTTAATTACGCAATTACCGCTAAGTATTTTCCTTAATATATACGTAATCATGAAACACAAATTGATTGGATTTCGCCAAAGTTTAAATTATCTTAGTGCCGTTGAAGTAGATCTTTAACTCCAACAGCGCCCTCAATAGATAAAACAGAGTACACTGAGTTTGGACGTTACACCGATCATGGCGAAATTCAGAATGCACGCTGGGCTTATTTTCTTCCGGGTAGCAATTGTACTTCTTTCGAATTCTGTAAATGGTAAGTGGGGTGTCGAAAATGATTTTGTTTTTGTGACAAGCTTGTTACGGTCATTGTATTTATCAATTTGTTGAAACAGTTGTTGGTGGAGACAGTTTTTGTATTCTTCCCTAAATTTTTTTGGGGCACTCGGTTTGGTGGTTGAACAGCTCTGAACACCCACCGTGTGTTCAATCATGGAGCTCCATGGTGCAATTAAGGTTAAGTGGGTAATTTCTTTAGATGATGGTGTACAAAAGCCTACACGTTTACGGGTTGTTTTTGTCAACGACTGTAACCGTTTCTGAAACGGTCAGATGTGTAACTGTCTCCACCAACAACAACCGTTTCAAAAATCTAAGGGATTTATTTGATTTAAAGGAACATTACAGAATTGGTAAGCATGGTAAGAAAAGAACTTGTAAAATATACTTTTTGATCACAGATTTACATAAAACTTACATGGTCTAATGATGATGATAGTAGAAAACATCCCTTGAAATATTTTTTATTTTTTATCTGAAATGCCATATTTGACGAGAAAAGAAACTAATTTTCCGATTGGAGTTTATTCATTTGTTGAATCTGTATGATTTCATGCAAATGTGTAATCGGTTTTTCACTATTTTCTCGTGACCCAGATGGCCGATCGATCTCAAACTTCTACAGGTTTGTCAGTTTATGTATATGGTGAATTACATAAAGTGCTTACACTGCCAGCAACTGTTTTGTTAGCAAAAACCAATTATGTAATGTTCCTTTAAATACTAATAGATGTAGGACTTTATATCCGTTTATTAAATATTCTTCTGGAAGAATTGGTATCGAAAATGCTAAATTTGGACCTTTATAAAGAAAACATTCAAGCACACATTTCATCGCGCGGCTGGACCTCTCACACACTCGTGCCCAAAGGAACTACAAAATATGGAGTGTAGCGAGCAGCGTTGTCAAGACCACCCTAGACCTGAAGATTGCTTATTTTTCATGATTTTGACACTTATGTCAGAGTGCATATTCCTCCCTGTATTCATTCTGCCAGCCCTACTGGACAAGGAAGGATAATTTAGGGAATTGATGGAAATATAGTTGCTGCCGGATACAGAATTTTAGCCGTGAATAGAGTTTCAGGGTTCGGACAGTAGCCCGGTTGCCAAATGTGAGGGAAAACAGAGTCAATACCCTTCAACTTGCCCTAGTCTGCTGGGCGAGTTAAAAACAAATGTTAAGGGAAACCCCTGGAATTAAAGGCACCTGGCAGTGGTATTTTGTCAAAACAAAGCTTTTGTCATTAATATATGTATTTTGATGAGTGGAATGTGAATAAACAGTTAACTAAGGTTTTTAAAAAATAGTTTTTATTTTAATTACAAATTTAAGAGTAGGCCCCCCTTTACCTTGACACATGGTGGCGCTGTTCGTGACGTCAATCAAGGCACGATATTTGAAGAAAAAAATGTTGTGCGTATGCGGACGTCACCCACATCACAGTATACATGTACTAGCTAGCGTATACTAGCTGGCACATCGCGCCGAAAACGACGTCGTTAGTCTGACTTTCGCGGCCCACAACCGCTTATACTGAGGATCTGCAGGAAACAAATGCACACTGACCCCATCATTAGTTGTTTAGCTGCATACAGCAGCAACACACCTGGTCAGCATGGCTGAAAAATGCAAGAAAAAACCCCTTTTTGAAACGTACAAGATCACTACTGGGACCTACTTGCACGTGTGTTTACAACGTAAACGCAAGCAAATTCGAGGGGGGTCGATGTTCGATCGAGGCGAGGTCTTTATCAATTTTTTTTACATATAAATCCTCACAAACAATTACTCAAAAAATTGTTTTATTGTTAATTTACATAAACTCTTATGTTTAAAAAAAAAAAATCCTATTTCCAGGTGAATTTGAATTTAAATGTGATCAAAAGCATTGAGTCTGCGTAATGCTGTGATATCACAGTATTTTTACTTTCAGCAATCACCCCACAAGATCAAAACAAAAACAAAAACAAAGAGTTAAATCTTACATTACATCATCAAATAATTTTTTCGTTCGCCCAGGGTATCCTAAATGTAAACATTTTTGGAAAATAAAGGCTACACATTGCTTAGTTTTTCATAAACAAGCTAATATTTCTGAGGAACTGTGCTTGTTAGTGTAGGGCATGCACACTTAAGTTCAAGTTCAATATTTCAGAGCATGTCAGAGTGCATGTTCCTCCCTGTATTCATTCTATCAACCATTCTGGACAAGGAAGGATAATTTAGGGAATTAAGGGAAGTAAAGTTGCTGCCGGATACATAATTTTAGCCGTGAATAGAGTTTCAGGGTTCGGACAGTAGCCCGGTTGCCAAATGTGAGGGAAAACAGAGTCAATACCCTTCAACTTGCCCTAGTCTGCTGGGCGAGTTAAAAACAAATGTTAAGGGAAACCCCTGGAATTAAAGGCACCTTTAAACATTTTTGGAAAATAAAGGCTACACATTGCTTAGTTTTTCATAAACAAGCTAATATTTCTGAGGAACTGTGCTTGTTAGTGTAGGGCATGCACACTGAAGTTCAAGTTCAAACAACTCTATTCATGTCATGTCAATGTGACCATAAAATGCGGTGGCCAGTTTGGTTAGTTTTCTGGATGTCACAGACGAACAGTACCCACAAATTTATGGCAAGGTTTTTATTCAATTACATACATTATTTGAGTAATGTTGTTGCAAAAGTTGGTAAAATCATGTTTGCGGGATTGTTGTAATAATAATATGTTGGAACAATGTTATAATTTTTCTCATAACTCTTCCTCCCTGCACTGTGCTATTAAAACGGCTATTGGTAACCAGCGACAGCGAAGTGACAAACCTCGATAGGCTGGTCACAAACCATTGTTGGCTATTTTGATCAGAGTTAGTCGAACTATGGTCCTTGATCAAACTTGCTCTATCCTGTCAACTATTTTCCCGCGACGACAATGCTGGGGAAAAACTAGGGGGAAAACAAATTTCATTGAGCCGCTTAAGCAGACAATTTTGCTTACAAATTATGTGCTTAGCAAAAATTAGTAAGAAATGGTGCACGTGACATGGTATTTTGGCTGGTAACCTTGGCAGTATATGCGCTTTATGAAAACTAGTTTGTTAATATAGATGGATTGCACTGGTAAGCAGAATTTTGTTGTGCTAGCTATTTTTTGTGCTTAAGCAGCTCTATAAAATTGGGCCCTGATCAAGAAAATTGGACAGCGTGTGTACATGCTCACAAATTGGATAATTGGATTGTTGTGTTACTCTTCTGTTTACAAGAACTGCCCGCAAATTAGCGTGCCTCTTGCTTTGCTTTCGGTAAGCAGTGGTTATGAAATAAAAATTCTGCTATTAGACACTAAACATCTGCTTCAAGCTTTTAAAAATTGGCCCTAGAAGCTTAGCAAATTTCTTTGCTAAGCAAAAAATGAGTGGGGCACCAGTTGCAACAATGTAACATTTATGGAGCATTGTCTGGTAACCTGTTTCTGCCGAGCAAGATTGTTCTATGCTTAGCACCTTTTTGTGCTTGCAGGCTATATGAAATTGGCCCTAGGTCTCAGTCTATGAAACCAAAACTTCAGGCATTCAAGGTTCTTAAACTGACACCGAGAAAAGAAAAACAGAACCCAAGACTGAAACTGAGGTTTGGAGCATATTAGAAGATTTATACATTTTTAAAATTACAATTCATTAATGGGTATTTGAAAACAGTATAAAAACTTATTTCAATTGGGCTGCGTATTACACTACCCAGGCATTGTAAATTCAATGGACCGATACCAACAACATAAACAAAAACCATTTATGAATATAAGACGACGGAGATTTAAGCAATCTTGTACAACAACATTTTAAATTGAAATGACCATTGAGATCTCTGAGTTCTCATTTCCTTTCTTATCCCTTGACTTTCCATTGATTCTCTATAAAGTCTTCACAATTCAAAGTAAATGTTCCCTGTTTGTTTTTCAAGCTTTTTTTTAATGCAATAACAATGTTAGAAGAAGCCTTTTGGTATTGACCAGGGAAGATTTTGCCAGAGTGATAACTGCAAGCTTTATTTAATATCATTGATTTGGTAAACAAACGTAACAATTTGTCTATTTTGTTTTGGGCACATTTACCAACTGAGATCTTTAAGTTAAAACGGAACTAAATTGATGCGCCAGCAAACCAAAAGTAAAAACTGTGTATTCATTTGAAATACATGTAGTGAACTAATAACAATACATGTACATGCATTGTTAAGATAAGCACTGGCCATGTCCTCAACTAAACAACAAAGTTGAAACAGTGTTTTTACAGAGCTATTGAAGATTTATCTTGGGCCCTCTTTACTTCCTGTGGAAAACACAAAATGGCATTGTAATCTCTTTAGAGCTGTGGTCTTGGACCAATGACAACTTCCTCCAAAATGTTTTATTGACTGATATCTGTTTCCTTGTTGGCCTTGCTGTTAGATTTATCAGGTCTGAGCAGCAGATGCGTTTCACTTAAGTTGCCCTTCTTTAGGGCTGTCTCTGCGCAAAATTGTATCGTCCAAAGAATTGAAATAAGAGGAAAATGACCATGTACATGGAGGTGATTGCCTCTGTTGCCGTCGTGAAGTATAACGTCCGACACTGAATGGCCCACACAGTGAAATAAGAATAAATTAATTAGTACCAAATGTTAAATGTAAACTTCATAATTTTTCAAACTGGATGGAGCCAGATTTCAAGTAAATGTGATTAAATTCCACCGTTATTATGAGCATCTTCAGTCATGGAATACAGTCACATTTCTGCAAAATTTAAACTTTGGAATTATATTTTCAAGTTTATTGGCTTTTGTCGTGTTCGTACGCTTTTGTGTATTATGAATATGAGACTCATTTAACATGGTTCATAAGGCAACCTTCCGTTCATGTTAGTTGTGTTATATAATACAGTGACTTCAACTGCCCGGTATAATAATTTATTTATTTTATTTAAACGGTTCAACCGCATTTAAGGAGGGTGACTCATCCAATACAGCTGATTATTTGGGCCCTCCCATTGCTTGAAAGTGTTAGTAAAAGTTGGAAGCCAATATAATACCACTCATTCTTTTTTTGCTGATATTTGGCCAAGGAATGGGACGTTGTCTCTTTCTTCAGGGTGTATTTGACTGAGGAAAAACACCATGATTTGATTTATTTCAAACAATTTACTGACATTTTTGTTCGAAATGTTTGTTCCTGTTACATTGAAATCTTGAGGATAATATCCTAACAACTTTGTAAGTACCCCAAAAATGTTATTAAGTTAAAGTACACTCTTCAAAGGCTTTTGAAAGTACATACAACAAAACAGTAAAATGTCCTTTTAAAACCAGCAAGGTAATAAAGGACCTCGCCTTCGGCATGGTCCTTTATTGCCTGGCCATAACCCTGCAAGGTTTTTGAACAGCTATTTGGGAGACCAGGTCACTACTCTTTTATTCCGATTCATAATCACCTTTTTTGTAAAAAGATTTTAAAATCACCCAAAAAACTGTAATGGAACTTGTCTTTTGGTTAAATTGTGCAATTCCTGTCCGTTGGCTGTTTTGCCAATGGTCAAATTGCACAAGACGCTCATTGGTTGTGTGTAGGTCAGTGGCGTCACCAGAAGGGGGGGGGCAGGGTGGCCGGCGGCCCCCCCCCCCCCCCCCGCTCAGAACCCTTGCCCCCCCCCCCTTGCCCCCACCCATATGAAATCACAGAAAAAGTATATTCTTATAATATATAAATCGTTTAAGGCTGCATCAAATGCTGCCGTAAAAAGTAAAACTTTTACTCATATTAGTATGTGGACTATGACGCAGTCATGACAAATGCATGGGAACGTGCGCGCGCGATCGTATTGGCGGTAAATGTATGTTGTGGTTTTGCGGTTACAGAGAGTGCAGGCAAGTCACAGAGTTCGGTTTAATGCGTGGTGGTCTGAACGCAGACCAATAGCTCCGTTAACACAACGTAGTCAGATGCAAAACAGAGAGATTTTAACAGCAAAATGGCCAGCGAAAAAGGTAGCTTAGACCAATAAACTTCTCCATATCAAAGCGCCCGTCTTTGCCTCGTGCTCCAACACCTAAGAGGCAGAGACGGGAAAACACAGAAGATTCTGATGTGGTACCATCAGAGTATTGCATGGACCCTGCATCCGAGGATTCCGCGCTATTTTAAATGTCCGTTTCATAACTAAAATGTGATTATTATAATTACACCCACAATTTCAATCCTGTATTTTGATTTTGATTTTTTTTAATGGCTTACACTTGTCACAATTATTATGTTTGGGATATTTACACTGAAATAAAGCAGACAAACAATAATTAAATTAGTACTCACAGAGCCTATTTTGAGCATGCCGTGTACAACTCTAAATTGATACTTGGTAATCACTGTTGGTAATTTAATCCTTGTATACAGTCGAAAAGTTTTATCTTATAAAAATGAAAAGTTCTCTAAGATTTGGTTGTTTTCGCAATCTTTTGTTACCTGCAAACTATGTACACTGTAGACTGTTTTAGAACTGCATTGGTGTGTATCAGCTATCAGTTAACATATTTAAGGATAATCTTGCACTTCTTTGGCCCCCCCCCCCAAAAAAAAAATCTTTGCCCCCACTTGCCCCCCCCCCCCAAATGAAAATGTCTAGTTACGCCACTGGTGTAGGTGTGCATACTAATTACTAAATAGATTTTGCATTGATAACCATGTTTATTGACTAACGCACGCATAGGCTTGTAATGAACGCTGAACGCGCTATAGCCAACTGGTCCCAAACAGCCCCAGCTATGTCTTTATCAGCTGTTTAATACCAGGTAAATATGGTCATGTGACCACCTTTCAACCAATAGGTTTAGCAAGCAGGGTCCTGCCATTTTGTTTTTCTACAGGCATACTACTCGGGTGGGATTCAACCCACGACCTCAGCAAACAAATAATAGTTGTTATGTCTAATACAATTCATTACATCTATTTGCGACACCTGTAGCTAATTACAGAATTTGAACTGGCCTCTCATCACTTTGTACTCTTGAAAGTGGTTGAAACAGCAAGTTGGCTCAGTGGTTTCCTTCCCTGCCTTACACCTCTGTGGAACCCGGTTCGAATCCCACCTCACAGACCCAAACCTTGCATGTGGATATGATTTTCAGTCCCTATTTGATTGCGTTGGTTTTCCCCATTTGGGTTTATCCACATCTAAAACTTAACATTTCTTCTAGTTTCCTGTTCTCCATTCGTTATTGGGGCTTCACTGTTCAATGTGCAAATAAATAAATAAATAAAATATAAATAATTAAATCTGCTCTAGAATAGAATACAGGGGTTTCATGACTCAATGCAAGTATTTAATAGCAACAGTTTGCCAACATTAATACCAATGATGTACCCAGTCATTTTAGTAGCTATGTCATAATTTGGCCAACACCTTTTAGTTGAAGAATAAGCCTACAACCTGTGCCGGTGGCTAATTATGGTATTTCAATTTTCATGGATTAACACAGTATGCTAAGCTTCTTTTGAATTCAAAGAGAGCGGGTGTGGACTTGGACAATATTAATTTTTTCTAGTCAAAGGGAATAAATCCAAACCAAACCCTCTAGTTTTCAATAAACAAACAAACGTATCCAGTGTTAAAATTTCATAAATCTTTTAACAAGTGTTTAATGAAAAAGATTAAGTTTCAAGGGGGATTGTTTGCCCTAAAAGACATGACCTTTGAACCTTTCAGGGGGGGGGAAATGTAGACTGCCACATTTTCAATCCTTAGGTAAGACCCAGCCCTATATAGGACTCTTCCTATCTGCTGTACACGAAAGTGAAAGGCCACCAGGGCTAGGTAAGACCCTGTTGTAGCACACAGCACATGACATAATCTCTTTTCTCGTTTGCAGGTGAACTTGTGGATTTGACATGCTTTAATTTGGTCCCAGTGATTGCACCTTCTGTTGATAGTCAGTATATCGGTGGCTTCAAAGGGGGTGAGGTAGTTAGTGCTGATGTTTCATTTGGAAGGACAGTAACAACTGGCCCTGGTGCAGCCAATCTGCCAGAATCATGCTCTTGTGTATATACTCAGGATTATCGAGCGTACACAAGACAATGGATGAAGTGTCCAAGTGGCAGCTGCACATGTGCTGATGATACCCCAGAGAGTCCAGATTGTCTTTATAGAATTGGTGCTTTCTACTGTGAGATAGACCATAGGACAACAACTAAAAGGATAACAACGATAACTCTGAACCAGGCTGGTAAGCATGTTAAACGTGTCAAAATAATCATAGCATATTAGGCCTCATAAAAACAAAAATTGTTGATTGTCCCTTTTTGGGGGGGGGGGGAGGGCTGTTTTAATTTTAATTTTTTATTTGTTTATTTATGAAAACACACACAAACTGTTTTGTTTCGTACCACACGTTACAGCATAGCCGACATGTTAAAGGAAATAAAAATGCACGCCGCAAAATTGAAACCCTGTGTTTGACGTTACTGTGCGTGCGGTGCAGACTAGACCCAAATTGGACTGAAAGGATCATTGGAAAAGGACGTATTTTATGATTTCGAAAAAAATAATAATAATAAATTGGGTCGGGGGTTTTCAAATGGTCGGACGGGGACGATCAACAATTTTTGTTTTACATCAATTTTGCTCTCACACTTGCTTTTAGATTATGTACAAAAACTGTTGTTTTATACACCTACACTGTATTAAAGAAACACTACTTTTCACTCCTGCTTGGTACCACCTCTCATGACAAATACAAAATATAGAAACAACTGAAGAGGAATGTACATGAGATTTACTGAGTGCTTTTAGACTGTAGAATGTGAGAAAACCATGGACATGTAGAGACTTGCAGTGTTCCATTATACCAGATAGATCCTTTCAACTGGCTCTAAAGTCAAAGAAAACAATACAGTGAACAAAACAAACTATTTTATGTCTGAAAAAGTATCAAAGTCAAGGAATAACATTCAAAGATTCTCTCTAATCATAGATTGCTTACAAGTATAAACTGCTGCAATAAAAATAAGCGTAAGCTGTTTTTTCATTGTTTTAACTAAAACTTGAGCACTGAAGATAATCAAATTTTCACATGTTGATTGTGGCTTGTGTAGGGTGTGTTTGTTACAAAACCAGAGGATGAGAATGTATGTTTTTACTCTTTCAAATAAAAAGTGATACTGATCCCTTACTAGAGACACTCCTCATTCCTGAATTTACTGTCCATCAATTTCTCATGCTGTGAAATGATCCCATACCAACATTTGAAGCAATTTTCCGAGATGCACACACCCTTCAACAATGACACTGGTGTATTTGTTAGCACCAGGGAGATCTTGTTTCATTCACAGGAATGTTAAACAGCAATCTGATCCCTCTCTTTTGTTAGTTTCTTTAATAAAAAGAAAGCACAAGTTCTTAGTACTAGTTCTTAGAACAAGACACTTTTAAACAATTGTGTCAACTTCAGCAAAAATTTGCAGTTACCTTTTAGAAAGTAGATTTCATTAAACCCAAAATATGTAGGTCCTACAAGTATATCTGGGATTTGTTCTTACTTCCTGTGGAATTTTGTTTTCAGATTTGTAAATATAGGAATTCTGGTCTGATGGTTTATGTGTCAGTCTCTCCAGTACCAAGTTCATAGTGATGAACTTGCAAATTTAGACTGTAGCGGGCAGGATTTTGTTTAATGCATATTATTATATGTTAACACCCGATTGTTTGCTTCGTTCTTTTAATTGAGGATGTAAACTTTCATTTGAGAACCTGAACAAAAAACCAAAAAAAACACCAGCAACATTGGTATCAGTTAGTTGAAAGATACAAGTTTATGAGTAATTTATGATGTTTGAAATCAAAACGTTGCATCCCCGTAAGGTGATCACCTGGCCATCATCTTAGGGCTAGATAGCTTAGTTGGTAAAGCAGTGGCATTTTAATCCGTAGGTCGTTGGTTCAATTTCTGCTCCAGTAAATTTTTCTTTGTTCAACCCCAAAATTAAATTTAGGAGTGAATACATAAATAAAAATGTTCTTACAACATTGCCAGCAGCCATGTACAAACAATTTGTATGTTACAAGTAATGTGGAGTCATTGTGTGTGGCATACATTCAGTTTTTAAATATAGGCCTTTATTATTTTGTTTTAAAACAACAATTTGAAGAAAAAAATCTTGTTGGGTCTTTCAGTGAAAAATATAGTCGATTCAACCTTTACACACTATCGGTGATTTTAATTGAAGTAACACAATGTAACTACATGTATTGTAGCAACTGTGCTCAAATGGGTCAACAACATGCCTGATTCTTCAGAAATAAAGAGCGAGGTTATTCCTTTACAAAAGACACCTAATTAAGAGGGGAACTTCAACAGAACATTTCCGAATGGCATAAAGACAGTGACTCGCAGGCAAGGAGGCGATTGCCGTTGTTGCCTCTGTGAAGTAACTGGCCTGGACAACAAAACGTGTCTAGTGCAATCCTCCATCATAAAGCAGCTCATATCACACTCAACATATCATGAACTTGACAGCAGTGTGTTTTAGGGAATGGAATGCATATTTGTCAAACTTTTGTGAGACATTTTGAGAGCAATTTTTAACGCATAAAAGGGTTAGTCCACTCCATGAGCACCACTGAAAAATCACAAGAAAGTCGTTTTTCCCATACATTCATAAATTTTCCTTACTTGAACACTTCACCACAGTTCAACCACAATTTCAGAAGAAAATAAAGGTCTTTGAGGGTTAAAAAAAACCGATGAATTTTCACAAATTGCCAGGCCTGTTTAATTCAAAGAAAGTTAACATTAAGAAAGAACACATGTATGACTTCCCTTTTTCTTATAGATACCACACAACAAGTGATTTCACAACCTCAAAATGCCCCCATACAGTAAGCCACTTCATTGGCTCATGTATATGACAATTCATTTGCATGTGTCCAATGTCTGACATCAACTGAGGAGGCCAAGTTGCAAATTTTCAGGACTGTTTGAATAACAACACCTCTTTTCTCACCCAAGTTTATTTGTTTTAAATGCCTAGCTACTATTGTACCTGAACGACAGACGATCACAGTCAATTTAGGAGAACCTGTCACCTTGAATGTAAACTTCCCATCAGGATCAATCTCATTGCTGCGATGGAGAAAATCGTCATCAGATGTGATAGTAGGTTGGAACGATAATGCATCTCCTCATATCAGTGCGGTGACAGAAGCAGATGCAGGAGTGTATGAATGCTATGAATCAGGGGAAAGAGAACAAGGAGTTCATGCTATTCTACGGCTTATTGTCAGAAGTGGGTTTTTCAATTAAAATTTTTCTTTTACATTTGAAATATATAAGTTATGGTCTGTTTCTGAAAATTCATTTTTGATGATGCGTCGATCTTAATTTCAAGTCTTTCTGCAGACAATTTCTTATTGTCCAATATGCGTTTTAGACAGATGAACTAGAATTATTAAATGAAACCTTGTCAGTTTAAAACCATATATTGTGACAAAAAAAGAAGAAAACTTTACATGTACATGTACATGTAGCTAATTCAACATCATGACTTTTGTTGTATGAGCGCTTTGAGACACCCTTGGGTGTGATAAAGTATTATAAGAATGACGTATTATTATTATTATTTGTTGTAAATCTGTATGTGTTGAAATGCCTCATACCATTGTTTTAATTTTGCCGAATCACATTTACATTTGTATGTTGTTTTGTTTATAGGATGTGCAAGTGGTCGTTGGGGGCAAAGCTGCCAGTATCTTTGCCAAGTTTGTTACAATGGCGGTATGTGTGACACTGAATCTGGCCAGTGTATTTGTGCACCAGGCTTTCGCGGATCAAACTGTCATATTGGTAAGTATCTGCCTATCCCAGCACTATAACTAGCAATGTATTGTATTCCGACCGTGACTGAAAGACAGTGTACAACAATTTGAGATGCACTAGAATGGTGAACAGAACCAACCAATGACCATTGCAAACTGAGCAGTATTGTAAAGGTGACATCAAAATGTAAAATTATTTCAACTTTTAAAATTACCTTTGCCTGACACTAACTCCCTTTAAATCTTATTTTTTCAGCCATTGATTCTACTAGTTATAAAACTACCATATATAATCATATTATGCTCACTAGTCATAGGTTCATTTGTTGGTCTCTTTTTCGGGTATTGGTCTGGTCTTATTCTTTTTAAAATGTTTTTTACATTTTCTTTTTTATGTAATAATAAGTGTTATAAGGGGATAGCTCATTTTAATTTTTCTTATTTTTTACTAATTGAGTTGTGTCTTAGTTTAAAATAATGTTATCTCTGTGAGATGCCTTGAGTGTCTTTTTAGGGAGACTTTGGCGCAATATCAGTTTACGTTATAAATATTATTAACATTATTCTTTGGTTTTCTTTTGGGTAATACCCAGTTTTCCGTTTGCTTTTGATTGTCTTTTTTATTTGTCTTGTTGGTATAAATCCTAAATTACTAAATCTAAAAATGAATAATTTTGGTTGAGTTTGTAGCTGCTGGAAGGAACAGATTTGGACTTGATGGAACCAGTGTGTGTAGTAGTAGAACTGATCGCCATGGTGCATCCTGCAGGGGTTTTCTTCTCTGTATTCAAGACCCATTTGGCTGTGTTTGTGCTGCAGGGTTCTATGGAATTAACTGCCAACAGAGTAAGATGGATTTTTATCTTTATTTCTGCCAATTTTGAGTGTTGAAAAAAAGAGTTCTTGACAACAAACTTCTCATGCTGTATCTCAATACAGTTTGAATGTCTTATTTATCAATTCCTTCCATGTCAACAAATTGTGTGTCTTTGGTTGTTTGAAAGATACTTGCCCTTTTTAAGAATGTAGGATCAGATGTTTTGGACAAATTTCAAAGTTTAAACCTGTAACAAACGGCAACTCAATGCTGACACATTACTTGTAATGTACAATATTTGTTTACATTTTCAAAGCATCAAAAGGAGAAAACGAGGTCTCAGAACCTGTTGTAACATATGGGGGTGGAGATGATTTCTGAAAAAGAGGGATGACAACTCTAATTTTTATTTTGTGAATATTTTGTGATTTAAAATGTGATTTTCGAGGCCTTCTTTCTAAAGCGGTTCCTCTTGCAACATGAATATGTGGACATTTTATGTTTCCCCAACATTGTAAAAATTGACAATTTGACTCAGATATTTGTGTCATTGACAAAGTTAGGCACAACTCAAAAATAAGTAATGGTAAATGATTATGTATTTGCAATTACACAGGTTGTCCATCAAACACATTCGGACCATACTGCAGCCAGACATGCCACTGTTCCGCTGGTATTACTTGCCTTACGGACACCGGTGAATGTAACGATCCATCGTGCAGTGCTGACTACTGTCAACAACAATGTGCAACAAGATGGAAGGGAAACAACTGTCAAGGTTAAACCACAGGCAGACTTGATTAAAATGACAAAGCAAAATACAGACATCATAACAAAAAAAGCTTTCGTTAATGGATGAATATTAAAAATCACAGGCAGCAGTTGATTCACTGCAGGCACAATATGAGAATAATATGAGAATATGAGGAGGCAGTAGCAGTAACCATGGAGGAAGACAACTCTTTAATCTTTGTTCAAATGTGAAAGGAAAAATTCTGTCTTTTTAATATTCAGGAATGAGAAACTCAAGAGTTTTATCTCAATTCAGACTTTTTAAGTCAGCCTGGTGATCTACTTCTCTAGTGCTGAGGATACTATTAATAAAAGCTCCTTGGAATCTATAACTCCAGGGTTTACCACAAAGTGGATATGCCATCATTTCAACACATCTTCTAATATTTGGATCCAAGTTTGAGACTTTTCTGTCAGCAATGACTCTCACCCCTGAATATTTTAATAGGCTAACAGCAAACAATGATCAATGTTAATTATAATTTTGTATTTTAATTTTGTCAATTCTTTATCTAGTACCAATGCCATGTCCAGTTGGTTTCTATGGTGACATCTGTGCACAACTATGTAATTGCTATAACAACGAACAATGTGATGACACTACAGGAGAATGTGCAAATGGCTGCCAAGAAGGCTTCATTGGGTTAAGTTGTGCTGAAGGTAAATTCTTTCAATTCATCCTCTTAATCATGTTTCCTTTTTTCAATAAGTGTAATGATTTGATTTGATTTGATTTTAATTTATTCGGATAAAACACACTGTGAAAACATCGCAAAAATACATACACAGAGGATAACAATGGAAACAATTAAATCAAAGTACAAAATAAGAAAGATAACTGCACATAATTGTCCAAAGATTACCCCCAAATACCATCAGCTCACAAGTGCCACAGCATACCTGCTTTAAAAACAAATTCAATACATTTAGTTGCGGTGCTGTTTTAAGGTGCAAGTGTTGTAATTGTTGACTCATTTTGTTTTGTTTATTTGAATACTCAGTTGTTTGTTTTTGCACCTTTATTTGGGCTTTTAGGGGGTTTGTTTGTCTGCTGATATTGTAGAGGGGAAGGCATTGTAAGATGAATATAAAAAAGGAATTGCAGTAATGTTTTTTTGCATCTAGAATACCTTTTTCAAAGTTTTTTTAATAAATATAGCACCAATTATTTCAAATCATTGAGTTATACGTGTATTGTTTTTGTTCTTGTTTTGTTTTTGCCTGATTAAAGATGGGACAAGAGCTATAACTGATCTCCGTCAGACGGACACACCAAATGCAGGTCAACCTGTAACCATCGCATGTGAGGCAGTTGGAAATCCACTACCAGATTCTTCTGAAATCGTACTATTATATGACGCCAATAATATACAGATTGTATCCACAAGAACCATAATCTCTAATACCCTGAATTCATACAAGAGGACCAATGAGTTTGAAGTAGATGGAACAATTGCAACAAAGGGAGCATTGTTCACTTGTTATGTGGTCACTGGAACTGGCTCTGATAGTCGAGCAATCTCGCTGGATGTTTACAGTAAGTTTGATAACACTCCCTATACAACCCCTTACTTTTGATCAAGATTGCATGTTATACTGTAACTTTCTAGGATTATTTTTTAGTTTCTTTTTAAAATTGTGTCTGCCCTAACCTTTACTCCATGTAGTTGAATTTTTTTGGTTTTTCTAAAGAGATATCATGAACCCTGTTCTTCTTGGTCCAATTTCATGGCTTTACTTACTGCGGAGTTCTGCACTTACGGCGCCTATCTTCTTCTTCTCATGTCCATTCTGCTCAAATGTTGTGTCTCAAGTAGTGGGCACACTGAAGGGCAGTGTTGGTAGGCTCAGCCAGGTCATCAGTAGTAGTTGTTGATGGAAGTAGGGGGCAGGTGAGGTAATCCATGGTCTGCCGCTCTCCGCATTCGCAGGAGTTGGGACCTGACTGTGTATCCCCACTTCACCAGGTTCGCTTCACTTTCAGACTCTTTAGACTGTTAAGAGTCTTCCATTTGGTCCATTCAGTCGGAGTGAGGGAGACTCCCTGTCACTGGGATCTTGAAGTCCAATGTGTTGTTTGGGACATTGAGGCATTCTTGCTATCTTCAAGTGGTTGGGTCGAAGTGATGAAACTCCTCCTGGGGAGTTACTGGTGAGTGGTCAAACTCGAGGATGGCGGTCGTCATTACACATTGCCTTGACCATTCTGCATGACTGGCAACAGCTCTCCTGATGTCAGGTGGTGGGGTGATGCCAGCGAGTAGATACGGTTTGTCTGTCCTGGTTGGTTTAAGGCACACGGTGATGATGCAGCAACTTTCTTTCAGAGAACTATCTAGTTTTATGGTCTGTAAGCGCAGAATTCTGTGGTAAGCAGAGCCATGAAATTGGGCCGTGGTGTCTTCTCCTGTTCTCACACTGATCCCTAGATGATCTTTGTTGGATTAGACTGCAAGTAGAGTGGGGAGTGTCGTGGCTGAGCTGTTGAGAGCACCGGACAAAAGCTCTGGTGTTTCTGATCAGCAGAGCGTGGAGTTGAATCTTGGTCATGTCCTTGAGCAAGATACATTACTGTAATTGCTTTGTCCTTTGGATGAGACATAAGCCAGAGTTCTGGTGTACTAGGATTGGTAGTGCATGTAAAAGAACCCAGAACACTTTTTGTGGAAGAGTACGGGTTAACCCGGCGTTTCCGGTTCACATAGAAAGCACCCTTGTTTACAGGTTTTCTCAGGCCTGTGAGCTACAGTGATGAAGGTGACTTATGAGGCGTCCTTGATTTCACCACCAGAAATATATAATAATAATAATAATAACAGTCTCGCACGTACTTCTTAAACGTAAACATTCTCAACTTTGTTTCCTTCATGCAGTAAAGGAAATTAATGTGAGAATCAATGGTTCCCCCAAATTTTCTAACAAATTTGCTAGACTTGCAAGGTTATAATAATATGGTTCTCTTAATTTGTTCATCCTCTAGCTCAACCGTATCTTACATCGGCGCCCACAGTAGTAGCAAGTTCGGAAGATCCCACACAGGTATCAGTTTCTTGGAACCCATGGTCATCACTCGACGGTAATGGGCAGGGACCAGCTGAGGAATATGTGGTGTATTATAGACATGCAAGTGACATGAATGATACATTGACAGGGGTCAGTGTAACTGGTGTGTCCAATCCTCTGGTTATAGATGGGCTGGACATCGACACAGAATATGATTTTGTTGTCGTCGTTGCCAGGGCCGGAATCGGGGGAGCTGGACGCCCAAGCCCCAAGGCCACAGTTGGGACCAAATGTGGAAGTAAGAATTTTCATTTTAAAATTAGATATAGCAAGTTAATATTTGAAACGATTGTTACCAAACCAATGTTTTTAAAATTAAATACTGTTGAAAACTAAAAATAGAAATTTAGGAAGGTTTTTTTGTACCTTAAGCCTTAAATCTTAAAAGGCCTTAGGCCTTTGAGCATCAATTTTGAACACCACTGCAGTCAAAGCTTTAAAGGATAGAGCTCTTGTACTTTGTCATCAAACACTGTTTTGTTCTTGTCAAATCCTTTCTGCAGTTCCAAACAGAGTTCAGAGCCTAACTGCCAATCCTGTACAGGGTTATTCTTCAATCTTGAGCCTGCGTTGGTATAAGCCTACTGGTGAATGTCCCATTGACTACTACACAATCTCATACAGACTGGACAATGCATTCCAGTGTGAAACTATTACATCAGCTCCTAGAAACACTTCAGGAACTACAATGGACACTATGTATAATATCACAGCACTTCTGCCGCATTCTTCTTATTCTGTTTTTGTGACAGCCAGCACTTCGGCTGGAGAGGGATCATTCTCACCATATTATAGTGGTATAACTGCTGAGTCAGGTAAGATATCCATTTTAGAATTGATTTCCCAAAGACTTTATTATGGTTTTACTTGATCCTTCCATATCAAATCACCATGCCTCCCTCTAACGGATATTCTTTAAATTTGATAAGTTATTCTGTCATTAACCACTTGACGGCTGAAGATGTGTGTACACCATCTTTCAAGGACAGAGGGATGGAGGTCTGATACAGACATTTTTGTAAAGTGTCCTTTTTGTTGCGGCTCAGAACCCTCAGTGTGGTGTGGTTCAGAAGTGATTGATGTGATAATGCACCCGGTCGTGCACCATTCGTGCTTTCACGATGTCAAGCTTTGGATTATGTGAGATCAAAAGGCTGCCACGATTTTTTCCCCATTATTATGATTGGTTTATTCACACCATATTGCAGCCCGGAGGCTGAATTGCACAGTGGTTACAGTAGGTAAAAGCAATACAGCAATACACAGAAATAATTAAAAAAGTTACTTATAGACCATACAAAGTTTTAAACGCAAGGAACACGGGCAATGTTTAAAAAAAAAAAAAAAAAAAAAAAAAAAAAAAAAAAAAAAAAAAAAAAAAAACATTGTTCTCAGCCTGGATGAAAGTGTGAGATTGCAGCATGCCATGGCCGATTATATTGGCTGTGGCTGACAGCTGAGGTTCTTGCTGAGTCACAGTAACAACAAATGCTTTCGTTCAAATTTTCTCAAATGAAGAAAGTAAAGTTATGAGAATGTTTGTTGTCTCGACTTTGTTTAGTCGTGTTTCATTTTGACAAAAATATTCTATAAAAATGTTGGTCAGGTTCAAAATAAATCCTGTGGTTGGTACAGGAAAGGTTTCTGGAAAACCTTGGTTTGAAATGTTAAAGAAGAAAAAAGTTTCTAAAATACATTGTAAATAACAATCTCTAAGAAATTTAGCAATTTCAAACTCGTATACCTCTCATTTGGAAAAGTGTTTTTTGTTTAACGGGGTGTACAAGTTTAAGGTTAAAAATTGAATAGGTCAAAAGTCTGCAAGCCAGCATGAGCTAAAACACTCAAGTTATGATTCTGGAGTCTTTCTGGAATATTCAAAGATGCAAGTCGACCATTCCAAATAAACCAAGGTGATTTGTAGGTCTTAAAAGTGCCATTTTCTAGTTTTTTTTCTCAGTATTTCGGATGCAACTATTTCCTCTTGAAGATTGGTATTAGTAGGAACTGAGTGAATGAAAAGAGGATTATAAGCTGAAAACAGCACTAACAGCAAGGTGAACTCTCTCTTGAATTGTGTAAACAATTATTTATAAGAAAAAAGAGTGATTTCAAACGGGGAAAAACAGTATTTCAGAATCATTGTCCAGTGAGGGTTTTCAATTTTCCTTCTTTGATAATTATCAATCCCATACTTTATCAGTAATGATTTTTTGTTTTTACAGCACCGTCTGAACCGCCAGTGGATGTGGTAAATGAACGTGCAGTAAAGAGATCACTTACTTTTGACTGGAGTTCACCACCATGCCCCAGTAGACGTGGTGACATCACCGGCTACTCCTACAGACTGGTGAACTTAGACAGAGATGAAAACAACATTACAGGAGACACCCAGTATAGTCCAGTAACAATTGACAACCTGGTGCCTTATACATTGTACTCGTTTCATGTGCTTGCTCAAACTGCAGCAGGGGATGGCCCATACAGTGAGGGAGTAGAAGTACGCACTGCTGAAGCTAGTAAGTTGATTTCTTGTCTTCACGGCTTCATTGGGAACTATGCAATACTTGTAGATACACCACTTTTTTATTATAAAAAAAATTGATATATTTATTGATAACCAACAGCGGTTAACCGCCACTTGCAGGTATCATCAAATAAGAAATAATCAAAACGAATAAAAAAGCACTGAAATCGTTCAATAAAATAAACAATCAAATTCAATAAAATAAAATAAATGTTTAAGTAAACCACACAAAGTCAAACAATTGAGCTTGCGTTTTTGTCACACTGAGGATAGGCATATTTTGAGAATTTTTAAATTTTTTTTCTTTCTTTTGATGCTGTTGCGTCTACCTACAAATAAAAATGTTTACCATATCTTTTGCTTGATTTCAAGGCTGGCAAAAAATGTCCTGGACCCAATTTCATTGAGCTGCTAAGCACAAAAATTTGCTTAGCATGAAACTTCTTCCTTGAGAAAAACAGGATTAACAACCAAATTTCCACGTGATTTTCAGGATAAGCAAACAACAGCTGAAACCAGTGACAAGCAATATGCAACATATGGAAATTTGGTTGGTAACCCTGTTTTTATCGAGGAAGAAATTTCATGCTAAGCAAATTTTTGTGCTTAGCAGCTCTATGAAATTGGGCCCTGGTGCTAGCTGCACATTTCTATGTTGACTTATAGTTGGGTGTGCTGCGATGCAAGATATTGTAGGCTTGGCTGCTTGGATTGGGATTTAACTGTTCATGGTCATTCAGTGGTTTTCTATGATAGTGTATACAGTTTTGTGTGCGTTTGCAAGTCCACTGTTGTTTTAGATGTAGCAAGTATACTTGAATGTTTGATTGCATGATGCAGAAAGATTTAATTGTAACGATCAAGATATCAACCAGGATAAGTAAATTGGGTGTCTATTAATTGGGCCAAGAATTTAAAAAACAGGGTGTCTGACTTGACCACTTGTTTTTTATCTGTAAATAACTGAGAAAGCAGAGAGTGCAGATTGAAAACACAGTTTCAATCAAGGCATCTGGACACCATGAGACAACCGCTATATACCTTATGCGTCATTTGAGTAGGGCGCCCTCGGCTAGAGGTCAAAAGAAGTTTGCTCATTGGCCCATTAGGTGCACTGCGTGTACAGAGATGTGCGCTTTCCATTGTTGCATCATCAATTTACCTCTAAGATGGCAGCAGGATGACGTCAATGCATAAGGTCCATTGTGCTGCACATGACCTTCAATTGACTGCTGTAATCTGAATGATCTTGATGTAAATGTTCACAAAATACCTGACAAAACCTTAGCACTTTTTCTTTCTTTTTTCTCTCTAAAAATGTGACCAAAATATTGAAGGTTTATTTTTCCGGGTTATTTTTATGCTGTGTTTATTGGAATTAGAATATGGGACTAGGAGAGGTTTGCGGTGACACCATGTTAAATCTCTTTTGAGTAGTGTTGGTTCTGAAAAGAACCGGTGGTTAACGACTCAACGTCGAATATGGGAATTGATTTTCTTTTCAAAACAATCACTAATGTACTTTCCCTTTAATATAGAACCTTCTCAAGTGACGATGGTATCAACACCTAGTGGAGATGCAACATCTATCACAGTAGAATGGCACCGACCAGACCCACAACATGGAATCATTATAGCGTACTACGTTTTGTACTCCAAGGTCACTGAAGAGGGGGACAGGTTTCCCACTCAAAGCAAGAATGTAACTGATGGTTTGGATCAGAAAATCCTGCAGCTGATGTTGACTGATTTAGAATCTAATGCAAATTTCTCCATTCAGGTACATCGTATTAAGATATTATAATAGTTCATTTAACCCTAATACTTTCCATAATGCCAGTGAGTTGAGTGACAGTTTGGTCTATAGTTCAACTTATGTATGGTAAAACAACTGTGCACAGAGCTAACTAGGTGTGTCTACCTGTTGAAAGCGAGGAATTTAACAAAAGGGAGCGGGGTGTTTTGACAGAGTGAGGAAGTCCTCATTTCACTTTCATATACAAACCAATGGGGACGTGGCTGAACAAAATTAGGTCCAAACAATTGCAGAACAGTCCTTGAGAAGTCCTTGTTTTATGGGGTTGACAATGTGCCTGCTTGTGTGTACAATAAAGATGCATTCATCATATAATATCATTATTGCAGTCTGGCATAATTTATCTATCACTGAAAACCACAGTGAATGGTACTGAATGGTCAGACAGTAGAAGGGTTGACTGTGTAATGTGTAGATGCATTCACCACATGATATCATATTGCAGGCTGGCATAGTTTATCTATCACTGGAAACCACAGTGAATGGTACTGAATGGTCAGACAGTAGAA
Source organism: Pycnopodia helianthoides (assembly GCA_032158295.1). Taxonomy (NCBI): domain Eukaryota; kingdom Metazoa; phylum Echinodermata; class Asteroidea; order Forcipulatida; family Asteriidae; genus Pycnopodia; species Pycnopodia helianthoides. Next base: position 17,823,692 of record CM063253.1, on the reverse strand, counting down.
GGGTTGACTGTGTAATGTGTAGATGCATTCACCACATGATATCATATTGCAGGCTGGCATAATTTATATATCACTGAAAACCACAGTGAATGGTACTGAATGGTCAGACAGTAGAAGGGTTGACTGTAATGTGTAGATGCATTCACCACATGATATCATATTGCAGGCTGGCATAGTTTATCTATCACTGGAAACCACAGTGGATGGTACTGAATGGTCAGACAGCAGAAGGGTTGAATGTGTAATGTGTAGATGCATTCACCAGATGATATGCAGGCTGGTATAGTTTGTATATCCTTCAAAACCATAGTGGATGATATTAGAATAGTCAGACAGTAGGAGGGTTACAGGTGCTTTTCACCAGGTATCAGTTCTTTCCTTATTCATTGGAGCCATAGAATTAACTCCTGTGGAGTATGCAGCCCCAGCAGACAAAATGGCATACATAGGTTATTATGACGATAATAACCTTTACCCTCATAGGTGTCTATTAACTCCTTGGTGATGAGAGGTAGTTATTAGTGGATTGCTCTAGGATAAAAATGCTGAAGGAATTGATAAGTTTCCCCTGTTATAGTACTAAATTCAAGTGCCACAGGTCTTTAGGGGTGAGGCAGGTCTTAGTAGTACTTTATCTCTGATTGTATTATTCCTTCATTCATTTTTGTTCATCCAGGGTTAATATACGACTCGAAAGTTACAAGACGGTAGTTAAAAAGACTAAAATTGGCGTGTTTACATTTTTTTTTAAACGACAACATTTTGTAAATTAAAAAAGAAGTAAAACCCTGCAGCACAAAAAGCAGCGTTCAAAAAAGTTGCTGATGACTATAATAAGACCAAGTTTAGGTAAGCTAAGAACCAAATTAAATGGTCCTCACAGCAGCAGCAAAGCAAACAACAGTAAAAAGTTATTATACACTCTTCATTTATATCACAATTAGCACATATCAATAATAGAATACAAGTCTCTCTGTACCTACATACAGGTTCAAGCGGAAACCTCTGTGGCACGTGGATACCCCAGCACTCCTATTTATCGTATCATAAAGGAGGGTAGTAAGTATTTCAATAGTTGCATTTAGTGATGGTTGACAATGTCAGCTGGGTAAAAACCCTTTTGAAGGAAACAAAACCACACGCTCAAACTGGTCCTACCGTTTTTAAATACCTGCAGTCCATTGGCCAAAGACAGTCACTTGGTCATGAATGAGCAACCAAGAATGTTCCACTTGAAAGCTGTGTTTCTGAGATGCAATCATTTTGTTTTAGAGAGTTGTTATGTATCCTGGTTGAAATTCCACTATTGCATGCACATATAAGCACAAAGCATGTACTATTTTACTTCAAGTACTATGTTACTTCAAGTATTATTTTACATCAAGTACTATTTTATGTTAAGTACTATTTACATAAAGTACTATTTATTTTACGAAATGAAACATTTAAGTGGATCGTACAGCTTGCCTTTAGTTTCTTGGACAGTTTGAAATTTAATCTACTGAGAACGTGTTTTTTAACATGTTATTCAGAAATCTAATCTTGAATGTTTGATATAATTACAGTTCCAGGGCCACCATCATCCCTAAGGATTGTGAACAAAAAGGAGACAGAGTTAGACATAGAGTGGAAGGAACCAATGGCATCTAATGGACAGATTATTAACTACATTGTGAGTATGAACGCAGAATTGAGTTAACAACGACCAATCTTTTTGATAAGACACTTATCATTGGTCCATCTCTCATGAAATTGAAAGAGCACAAATGTTGTATCTCGCTATTATCCCCGATTTACGCACAAAAACTGTTATGCTTTCTTTAGGCACTTCCCTAGCTGTGAGATACATGTACCATGCTCATTATAAAAAGTCAAGACGATATGAAAAACATAATGTTCCTGCTGTACAAGAATCAACTTTCCTTATTATCATCAGCCAAGCTGAATAAATCTTTTCCTTTCACATACAGATCGGATATCGACCTTCATTCAAACCCTACCAGTTAGATTTTAGACCTTCAGCATTTACAAGAGT
>CM063253.1:17797395-17821557 GCA_032158295.1 Pycnopodia helianthoides | reverse complement strand
AAACAAAACGGAACAGCTATGTGTTTGTCCACAAACACTTAAGGTCTAGTTAAATTTGAAATTTTAATGTGAAGCACGATAGCCGTTGTGGTCACGAGAAAAACTTTGATAATTCCCAATGATCAGACTTTTTGTGTGATCAGTTATCAGTTGATAATGGCCTTATAATTATTGTGTTGCCGTATTGCTTGATTAAAATACTTTCTGTATTTATCTCGCTGCTTGCCGAATATCGTATTCAAATTAAATATAGTACATAGTGCACGATGAAACAATACAACTTAAGTTACAGGACCTAAGCATATACATGCAGTCTTCGGCAACTACTGTCAGCAGTTGCCAAATACTGTAAGGCCATAATCATCAGCTCTCACATAAAAAGCTCAATTATTGGGAATTATTAAGGTTCTTCGCAAGACCATAACGGCTTGGTGCTTTCACATTGAAATTTCAAAATTACTTAGCTATTTGAGATGATGAATAACAAAAAGTGACGAATGATCAATAACCCATGTAGGGTTTAGTACCCGATGAGGCCTGGTTGTGAAAACAAACTTAATTGAGAAATGGAGTAATATCGACCTCGTTTCTTTGCGACATCCATCAACCAATTGTCCATCATGACGGAAGATCGGTCTATAGTATTGGAGTGCACCAAGGCTATGGCAATGCCCACCAACAATAACATGTGTTTCCCAGCGGAGCATGCAACCTCTGATAAAAAACGACCCCAAAACAACCTCAGCAATTGTTGCGTCAAGGCCTGCGAAAAGGTGTGGACTAAGTTTATTTGGGAAATGTTCTACTCTTCTTGTGACTTGTGTAGTTTTGACTAAATTTGTTAACTGGTCTTGCATTTGCAACCACCACACAATGGACCTTATGCATTGACGTCATCCCGCCGCCATCAATAGAGGTAAAACGATGATGCAGCAATGGAAAACGCACATCTATGTACGCGCAGCGCGCAGGATGGGCCAATGAGCAACCTTCTTTTGACCTGTAGCCGACGTCATTTGAATAAGTTCTATATTATTGTTTTCATCCCAGCCAAGCAAATCTACGATTACGAATATCGTGGAGTGTTGCCGCGTAATCGCGTAAACTTCATAACCAGTTAGCTTTCGGACTAAAAATGACATTGTTGTTTGAAACGTTAAAAAGGAAACAATGCAACGGCACGCTGCGTTTCCACGAAGGCAACGGGCGACGGCCACGCGGACGCCATAGCGCGACGTCCATTTGACGTCTTTGGAACGCCGTAATTTTCTGACCAAATTTGAACATGAGTAGCTATATCGGGCCTTCGTCCATGGTTAAGGTTAAGCCCTGGTAAGACGGCGGTCTCCGTCGTGTTATTTTATGCAACAGCGGAATCCACAGGGCTGTGTTAGGCTTTGATTTGAAGTTTGCCGAGTCTATAAACTATCGAATTGTATAAGTGCTGAATTTTGTTAAAACAGTAAAAACACGTCACCAATAAGTCGGTATAACTTAAACTCAATAACTTTGTTAAAATTACAAAGAGTGTAAGAGCCATAAGTTGGGAGTATAATAATTCTGCTTACCTGTCCGTGTTCCCGTAGTTTTCACAAACTGCTTCGGTCGGTGAACTTTGTGTCAAAAATGGGGGTTTCTGTTCAGGATTGCCGAAACACTCCACACACGGAACTGCTATGTAAACCACGTACCCAGCGGGGCACATGCGCACACCGTGCTGGGATCATTGCATGGAAAGTGCACATTGTTACCTTTATTAAGAATTGTAATACATTTTAAGTATACTTATGCAGCTTTATTATAGTATTGACATCGCCTAGAATTTGCCCAGGTGTGGTCGCCAGGTTAAAAGACGGACATGGAATGTTATGTAAGAATGTACAAAGCTCCTACAGGGGTGGGTCGCATTAGCCTCCGTTGTTTGCACCATTGCCTGACTGCCACTGGTACTGTGTACGTTGCCTCGGAGTGGGTTCTTTTGGGCTATAAAAGGCGTTATATTGGTTATGAAAATAAAATGGATTGAAAGATATTCTTATGTATAATATATTGATTTACATTATATGTATCATGAAACTGTTTGGCTTCTGTTTAGATTCAAGCCAGAACAAGGTCCGCAATTTTGTAGAATCAAATTTTCAACTCGTCCACTAATCGGCGGGCAGTACTCTTCCGCTGTATTGCCAGATGCGAAATTTAAGTGTTTTTTGTATTCACTATTCTTACAACACTGTTTGTGTTTTAGTGCATGATCAACTCAAGGACAAGGAGCAATTCCAATCAGCACAATGTTACGACATTCGAAGGTAACTTGCCCCTTTACGACCATTTAAAACACACTTTAATGTTGAAGCAGTTTGGAACTATGTGCTTGCAAATAAATCACTGGACAGATGATAGTTTCTAATCCACCTGTGTATTATTTTTTTGCAGAAATACAAAACTTCATTATATAATATTAAACAATTTTCTGCTTAAAGGAACATTACAGAATTGGTTTTTGCTAACAAAACATTTGCTGGCAGTGTAACCATTTTATGTAATCCACCATATACATAACTGACAACCTGTACAAGTTTGAGATCGATCACCCACCTGGGTCACGAGAAAATAGTGAAAAACCGATTACACTTTTGCATGAAATCATATAGATTCAACAAATGAATAAAACGCTCACTGAGCGATAAACTCCAATCGGAAAATTAGTTTATTCATTTCTCATCAAATATGGCATTTCAGAAAGAAATATTTCAAGGGATGTTTTCTACCAGCATCATCATTAGACCGTGTAAGTTTTATGTAAATCTGTGATCAAAAAGTACATTTTACAATTTTATTTTTTCACCAATTCTGTAATGTTCCTTTAAAATATCTTACATTTTCTACTGATAGTACTGTTAGGCCTATTAAAATATGTGTGGACACTGGACAATAAAGTATCTGTCCAAAAAATCTATTCTGTTTCGATACTCAACTTTTCCTTTGAAATTGTTGTAGATAAACACATGGGGACGCTTTCATCAAACTAGCTGGTCTAGCTGGTCACGTTTTTGAGTCACCCCACACCAAAAAGTACATGTTTTTACAGAGCTGTGTGGACATGGTCATAAAAACTTCCCAACGTCCCAACATGTGCCGCCTTTTTAAGGGAAATAACTTGGTTTTTGTATGATTGGGTATTTGGCAGATGGTACAAGTATCAGAATGTAAGTTATTTTGTTCTTTGACGTTTGAGTATCATTCGATTAAAACATTACGGCAAATACTTAAATTTGTTAGTACTTATATATTTGTATACAAAAGCATTCAGCTAGAATTATATAAAATGTACGGGCCATGACACACAGGGCAATTTACGGGTAACCAGTTCCGGGCAATCTCCAATCCAAGAATATGGGGCATTCACAGTGTTGTGACTACCCTGGTCGGGGCTTGACGGCACTCACCAGTTCTTAAAAAACAAAAAATGACCAGCACTCTTGCAATGTTACAACATTGCCGACAGTACTTGTTTTGCCGACAGTGAAAAAACAACAACCGACGATCCTTTTCTTTATGTAAATGTTACTCCTGTCCTCGGAGAATGATTGACACTCTCGTATTGAGATCCAAGTGTTCTTATCTTAATCCTTTGCAGTTTGTTATACATTAAGTTTCAGTTTGTAATACACTTGCTCCATTCATTCACAAAACAAGCCGAGCGTGCTGTGTCTTTGTAATTTTATGACCTGGTTTCGTGACCCTTAGGAGTTGTATAAAACCTGGAAAGTATGCTGACATCTGCTGGCACAGATAAACAGTTAACTGGAAATCACAAGTTTCGTAACTGTTTTAGAATTAAACGTAGGTGCACCACATAAAATATAATTACTTGAGAAAGGAATATTGTTCATGTCACGCCGTCACCAATTGTGTTGTACGTGGGGATAACATGTTAGCATAGGTGCGTTTAAGCCACACACTCGTGCAGGCAATGAGTTTAGCAAAATTCTTACAAACCTTGGTAATCATGGATTTGCAAAAATTTGATCATGAATGTATTACAATTTATAGATAGTTCCCAGTAGACGCCATATTTACGGGCATTTTGGCTTGCAGGTGCGTCAAACGCTCAACTTATTAACGCAGCCGCGTTGTTCACTGACCAATCCTGCAAAGAGTTTCGTGAAATGCGCGCGTGTTGCACGCCGTTCTCACACGAAACGCACGACTGTTCTAAACTGCCCGTAAAGATGGCCGATTTACGTCATACTGCAACCTAGTTATACTACGCAAAATATAGATAACCTGTTTAACAGTGGGCCAACAAGAGTGGTGTTTTGGAATAAACAACCAATGATTAAATTCTGGCGTTGCTTGGGACAATTAGGCAAGCGGGAAACGGGTGGATTTGATCTCTCCTGTCATAGTCTTGCGATACGTATTGACATACATGAAATATTGGGAAAATTTAATTTCAATTCCCACTCCCTCCCGCCCCATTGTACAGCAACTGATTGTAGGGTTAATGCATTTACTGGTGTGCGTTTTTTTACGGGATTCACACAGCAAGTACAAGAGTTTGGTTACGTTTTATATAATATTTTACTTATCAGCCAAACTTGTTATCACTTCAAGTTTGAAGATTTCTTGAGTCAGGTTTTGCATTGTAAAAGAAGTTGTGATAGCGATCTGATGTACCACGGGGGCTATTTCCGATCGTATGTGCCAAGGTCGGGAAACTCACAACTTGATTGGTTAAACTCATTGTATAATGATTACTATATTACTGTTGTGAAATTTCGTTGGACCTCATGGGACTTGTGTGCCCACATGAATTAAGTCAGTTCTACTGACATGGTTGGGATCAGGTGTGCCTTAAATGCGGTTTTTACGTGCGACAGGATGGCCAAACAATTTTTCGGCATACCACACAATTTTATTTGTTGGCAATTAAAACTGTTTTCAAGGCTGTGACATGCATTCAAACATTTTTTTTTCTCATTCGATTTTGTGCATAATGTAACATGAACAGCCAGTCAGTGTAACAGTTCCTGTGACATCCAAAGGTTTTATGTTTTATTTGGAACAATTTACACGTGTACGACAAACTCTTCCTATTGGAAGCACAGTCTTGAATGAACTCAAAGTATGGTTCAGGAATCGATGTAACAAAGAAGATCACATTCTTAAAAATAAAGAAGTGTAAAATGAAAATGTTTTCAGAAAGGGGGCGCCCCTAAAAAAAAAACCGCCGGGGATTGCACCCCCATGGGCCCCGCTAACACCCCGTGCAAGCACTCGGGGACTGGCTTCGCTAGGCTGAAGTGAAACATGAACAGCCAGTTCTAAAAAAATTGCTCATAATGTCCTTGAGGATTGCCAGACATGGTAAGAAAAAAACTCTCCTGTGCTACCAAAGTGCTCCTTTGTTGCAGGCAGTGCAGTTGGTTGCCTCAAAGTTGCCAGTAAAAATTGCCCTGTGTGACAAGGTCCTAGTATGGTCCATCTCAATCAAACTACTTACTTATTTTAAATAAACTGTAGATGAACAGCAATCCTTTTAGTTTTATGAGTATCGCTTGCTAAAAAAAATCACAAATATTTACTGCAGTTGAGACCAGCAAAAAATTATGTATTGGCATCAATATCAAATTGGCCCCTAATGGAAGGTATACAATTGATTTTGATGTTTTTAGTCATTCTACACTGCAGGATATTAATACATAGTTGCAAAAGGAGCTGTAAAAGATACAGTACATATTTTAGAGTAAATGCTTTGAAAAATTGAAAGTCTATTTTTTCTTTAAAACACTAAATATTATAGAAAGCTGTTAATTTTACACATACAAATATTTTAAGTCAACTGCTGAGATATGTAGCATCTGTTTATAAGTGATATTCCAGACAGGTATACCGCGTTTAAGTAATTTTCATAGTCTATATATATACTGATTAACACCTGTGTGACAGTTCATCTGTTCTGGTTGGTCCAGAAGAGATCACGTGGCCACGTTGAAATGTACAATATGAACACGATGAGGCGTGTCTAAACAAGACCCGAGGGTCGCATGGTTGCTGCCCTACGAAAAAGTTCGGCTTGGTCCTTCATCGCATGGCCAGGACCCTGCCAGTTTTACACGGCCGTTTAAGACCTCGTCACCACTCTCTCTGCCCCTTATTCATTCACATTTGAGTTGTGGCCCTTTATAAAATAGCTTCGATTAGACTGTGTATATAGGAAGGCTGCCTATTGAACTGAGGCATACAAGGTTAGTATGAAATATAAGAAGCTCTAAACGCTTCAGAGTCTCGTAAAAAAAACTGGAACTATTATCTGCTAATTCGAGTACGGGGTCGGTGACAGGAGTAACACTGCCCTCGATGTAACAGTCAGTTGTCATCGAATTCACCGCAGATATTCTCGTACGTCATGTTCTCGGACTTCAGAGGTACTGTCATGTAAGTCTATTAAGTACATTCAAAAGATGTAAACAATTATTCTGTTCGAAAAAGTAAGACTGAGTGAAATCTGTCATAATCATGTGTGATATCATGGAATTTTGAAGAAATGAGCCATGGTAGTAGTCGTTCAAGCTAATTTTGGAGTACATGGTATGATTATTGTATTAATCCGCACTGTAAGTATTCAATCATTTACATTTTGTTCCAACTTTTACCTTGACGGATTATGCTCAATAACAAACCGTAACTGGTGTACTTGACTTACTTGCTCAATGTCACTCTCACCAACTGATGTCAACATAGACACCAACGTTTGGAATTCAGGTCGGTTGCTCGGATCTTTCTCCCAACACATCAACATCAGTTTGTGGCTATACAGTTGACAAAAGTCAGTTAAAAGGAAACTGTTATTAGTCACATTTTGCCAAATCTACTTCGTTTCAAATGAGAGAGCTATTAATTAAAACAACTTTTTGTATACATCGCTTTAAATCATAGAAAAGCGTTCATTTGGAGAATTACTGTAATCGTTTTACATAAACCTGCCCCAATCACCTTTCCTGCGCTGGATCGAGTTTTATTAAAGCTGCGTGCTCCCACACAGCTGTGGCCAATCAGCAGGTGAGGTCCCGGTCCCAACCATTATTATGTGTGCGTGCACATTATACAATAGGATAGTGCTAATGGTATAGTGGGCCTACTTAACAACCTCCTTTGTGGATACAAAAATGTGTAGTTTTGTGAGAAGCTGTTTGTCCAAACAAGTGTTGAGATCAACACTAAAAATTCACAAACTTCTTTATTTCTAAAGTTCCAACTCCTCCGTAAAATAGCCTTTTCAACATTCAAAACCAGTAAAGCATTTTGTTCTTACATTTCGTCACTGCAGTTATCTGGCTTAGGCATACGGTATCCGTTCCTCAACTTCGCAGCCAACCCTTGGGTCTTGATGCCAGAGTATGGAGTCCCACCTGTAATTGTAATATATTTTTTAGAATGAACATCGACAACTTTTAATAAAAGCCTATAAACAATTCAGCCTATCAATCATTTTATTTTCAGTCTTCCCCCCGTTTTCCTCCGGGTCTGTTCCTATGTAGTGCTACACTATTTAACACTGAATAATTAAGTAGTTTACATTAAAGGCACAATACTTTTTCAGCAGTATTTTCAATCTAATTCGTATAAGTAAACATTGAATGGATAGTGCGGTATGTTTTGTTTCTTCTAATGACGGTAATACTTTTTGATGATCATACACTCTAAAAACTCCCCAGTCAAAATTTAATGGAATTTCGGGTACCAGGTGGCCTGATCCAGTTGTTGGTTAGGTTGACCCGGAAACTGGTCAAAAATGTGATTTTGACCCGTATTCTGCGTCAGTTAGACCATGGAGGATTTTCTTCCTCCATGGTTAGACCCCCCTTTTGGATCAATTTGACACTATTCCGGTTCAATTCTGCGCCATACGTAACAAACTGTTTTGAAATTTCAAACCTAAACCCGTATTTACGGGTTTAGGGCCACGCAACAGGAAGTAATTTCTGGGCAACCAGCTCCGGGCAATCGCCAAGAAGAAAAATCATTCACCTTTCAGTTTGCACAATATTTTGTGTGGATGGTAAGACAATGTTTCCTTTTGTGGATTCCTCCAAGTTGGCTGTACAAAATTGCCTTGTGCAAAACAGCCCTTAAAGATTAAGTTCCTAAATAACATACCGAATGTTGCTATTTCCCAGAGAAGAATTCCAAAGGACCAGCTGAAAAAAAGGAAACATTTTTTAAACAAAACAAAACAAAACAAAACAAAACAAAACAACGACGAAGACGACGACGTCGACAGCAGAAGCAGCAGCAGCGGCAGCGGCAACAGCAACGACAACAACTATAATAGCAGCAGATCATGGTGTAGCGACCGTGCCCGATCGACCGGTAGAGGTAGGGAGTGCCAGGAATAAATATACCGGCAAACTTAAAATACTTCTTAAAACACTCAACGTTGGGTTTAGATAAATTAACATTGAGAAAGTATGCATTTCTGGTATACGAATGTGGGTAGTTTTAATGTGGGTGATTTTCAGAAAAGTGGGGATTGGGTTGGGCAATAAACATCTTCTTTTAAAATCAACAAAAAGTGTCATGTTTGAAGGTGTTTGGTATCAGTGCCAAGGAGGGATACAAAGTTGTTATGCTTACACGTCACTCTTAGTGGTATACGTCTGATTAAACAACGACTCCAGTGACAACCAACGTGTGGGAACTCGAGTCTGAAAATACATTTATCAAGGCAAAGTGATGACAGTAAAGATTGTTTGATATTGGACATTATACGTTAACATGGGCTGAATTTATATCTACTTTGCTATTTCGGTATATATGGACACTGAACATTCACATAGATTTGTACAGTAAATGTCTACTTTGCTATTTCGATATTGGCATTGGACATTCACACAGCGAATGTCTACTTTGCTATTTTGATATTGGACATTGGACTTTCACAAAGCTTTGCACATTAATTGTCTACTTTGCTATTTCGATATTGGGCATTGGACAATCACATAGGTTTGTACAGTGAATGTCTTCTTTGCTATTTCGATATTGGACATTGGATATTTACATAGATTTGTAAAGTGACTGTCTACTTTGCAATTTCGATATTGGACATTGGATATTCACATTGGTTTGTACAGCGACTGTCTACTCTGCTATTTCGATGTTGGATATTGGACATTGACCTAGGTTTGGACAGCGACTGTCTAGCCTACTTTGCTATTTCGATATTGGACATTCACGTGTAAGTGAATGTCTACTTTGCTATTTTGATATTGGACATTGAACGTTCAGTGAATGTCTAATAAGCTACTTCAATATTATACGTTGGACATTCACGTAGGCATGACAGTAGTTGTCTACTTTGCTATTTCGATTCTGGACAATCACATAATAGGTTTGTAAATTGAATGTCTACTTTGCTATTTTGATATTGGACAATGGACTTCACGTAGGTTTGTCAGTGATGTCTACTTTGCTACTTCGATATTGGACATTGGAAATTCACATAGGTTTGTACAGCGAATGTCTGCTTTGCTATTTCGATATTGGACATTGGACACTTACATAGGTTTGCACAGTGAAAGTCTACTTTCTATTTGGGTTAAAGACGAAATGAGATGGGATGAGGAAAGTTTATAAGGAAAAGAAGGTTTTGCGAAGAGGGAGAGGAAGAGGTTAAAAAATTGTCTTTGTAATTTTGACTCTCCTCAACTTATCTCCCATCCTTCCTACTGTCTTCTCTTTGATTTGAAATACTCAACGAACTCAAAAATTTAAAAAATAATATCATTGAGGAGTACGCATAGGGCGTTTCAGTGACTACCGACATTGATGTTTTATAGCTCATAAAAATTTAATCTTTTGTCAATCAGCGCTACCTTTGATTTTTGGACATAGATGTTTTCTCCTCGAGACAAACCAAAATCAGAAACTTTTGCAACTAGGTTGACATCTAAGAGGATGTTCCGTGCTGCCAAGTCACGATGTATCACCTGTAAAGTGAATTAATTTGGGTAATTCAAACTGCAATTCGGAGCAAAGAGTCCCCCCCCAAAAAAAAAAAAAATAAAAAATCATTTTTCACATCACATCATTGGACAAAAGAAAGTAGATACTAAATTAGCAAGATCAAAGGTCAAATTCAGTTTTGTGATCCACCCGTTATTTTCAATAGATAGGGTCCTTATGATGATGGAAACAAATAAATTACAAGTCTCTAACTTTAGGATAAATGGTGTAAACTGCCAGTGTTTGATACCCTTCAAGTGCATTTTTTGGGTTAAAACTCAAAAACGTTCGATGACGTCATGTTTCATATCACTCCCATACTGCAAACTCTCCACTGGCTCCCAGTAAGTGAGCAAACAAAATAATTTCAGTGAATTGCTATCGTACTTAGGGGATAGATCCTTTTACCATGTCGGCCCTTACCTTGGGAATCAGCTCCCACCCAGAATACGTAGCCTAGCTACCCTTAGTAATTTCAAAGTTGTACTCAAAACCCATCTCTTCTTGAACACAATGTAGTACCATTTAAACCCTCTTACCTTGTCCTGGTTGTTTGGCTTAGTTTTATGATTGATTTTGTGTTATATAATTGCTACATGTATGTTGTTGTTTGGAATGTTCTCATTGTACCCGCCGCTCCATGAGCGTCAAGACTTGATGGATACCAGCACGTTATGAGTGCTCTTATTATTATTTATTGTATGGTCTGTAATTTATGAACAGGTAATTTTTTGTTCATTCCTTGATTTTAATGATATTTTAAATCAAAATGGCAATGAATTTGACCATTTGACTGGCGCAGAAATTCCTTGTACTTATTTATTTGCATGTCTGACGACGTCATATTTCAAATTTAAAGTATTTCAAGTATAAACTAAATTACATTTTACACCATTTTAACCGGAGGTTGGAGATTTGTAATTTCCCCCACTGTCATGAGGACTCTAACTAATGGAAAATGAGTGCATCACAAAACCAATTCTGACATTGGAGCCCCTCTTTAAAGTCCATGCAAATTTCATCATTCTAAAATGAATTTAGAATATTTGTTAGACATTTAAAGGAAAAACATATCATGGTGCTCTTTATTTTGAATTCCCAGAATGCGTATTTCCTAACTACGCGAAATGTGACTAAATACATTTACACGTGTAATCAATACTTATTTGTATTAGTGTGTGATTGTTTGATTAAACCCCATAAACTGAAAGAGCTTCTCAGAGCAACGACCGCTCAAAAATCAACGATCGGTGCAATGTCGATTTTGTCTTCAATACTCATCGGTTCATTTGTTCATGTGTTAGTTGATGTTGTTGTTGTTTTTGTTCATGGGCCTATGTGTCATAATTACCCCAGATACAGCGAGATGTTGCATTCCTTTAGCCACACCCACAGCAAACTGAAGCAGCTTCTCAGAAGACAAAGATTCCTGACCCTCATCATCCTCACGAGCTTTCCTCAAGAAGGAGCGGAGGTCACCGTTGGGTAGGTACTCCAAAGCTAAGTACAACTCATCTGTTGAGATGTTTATAATGGTTTAAGTTAAAGGCAAACACGTGGTTGTTGAAGGCAACACAATAGTCTATCCTAATGTTTGATCTAATCTTTTTCCCCTACACAGCAGTCTAGGGAAAAATATATACAAAAAAGGAAAACATTATTCCTCAGAGATAGGTCCCTCTATAAATTTCCATTTTTTACATAATGTTTTGAATTTGTGGACAGATTCGTCTATCGTTAGAAGTTACATTAAAACAAGGACAAGAGTGGTAGCACTTAAAGACTAACTAATTGCATACAAAAACTACTTGTCAAGCTTTCGTAGCAACTACTACTTCGTCAGATGCAAGTAGTTGCTACGAAAGCTCATCCAGTTTTCGTTTAAAACCTTGCAGTGATGCACCCAACCACAGTGCACTGGCACATATCAAGAAAAACATAACCATTTCAAAATGGTAGATCCCAACCCCGTGATACACCTTGATATCCTGCAGTGTACCAATACACACGTTTTAGGAGTGGTGTCAATCAACAGGGGTCGTCAATTCGGTCAGGAGGGGTGGTGGGGGAAAAAATGCACAAACTCCTATCTCTGCGGCACATGCGCCACAGATCACTACCACAGCTTAGTGATAAGGCATGTTGTGTCTGACCGCTCTAGGTTCAATGGCCTTTTGTGAATGAAGGTCTTGTGATCTTGTGCAGACAGCAGACTGGTTTAGCAGACATAAATCATTGAGATAAGGCAGAACAGACCCTCTTAACCAATCAAATGGGCCTGCCACACCTCTCTGGCAGGATGACGTAATACCGTTGGTACAAAACAGGTGCATCGTTGCAGGGTTTTAATTAGTATTTGTCTTTAAGTGCTACCACTACCTTCATTGTTTTAATCATAAGACTAACACGGCTATCTCTATCAAAGTTTTGTTACAAACAAAAACAGGTTAAAAGTTCAGGACAACTCAAACTTAATGAAAGAATGTGTGCGCAAGGCAATTTGGAATGAGAGATGATTGAAACTTACCCTCGTGTTGACAAACACCAAGAATCTGTACAACGTTGGGGTGATGTCCAACTCGAGTCATTGCGCGAAATTCCGTCATGAAATTCTGCCTGTCGGTCACTGATGCATGTGCTTAAATTTAAGGTATGTATCTGTTATTATAATCTCACCAATGTGATAGCAATGACAAACATGTTAATAACATATTTTCAAAAGGAGTCTTCATTTAATTTGTTCCTTTTCAGGCAATTGAAAACTTCACGACACGGCTTCTGACTGGCACCTCCGAACAAAGATAATGACAAAATAGGGAGACCGCAAATATAGGGCTGGATAGCTAAATTGGTTGAGCGCCGGAGGTCGCAGGTTCAAATTCCGCTCTGCTAAATTTACCTTTTGACATGTTGATGTGTTTCAAGTAACAACGCCTCTGAGCTGTTGCCCACTATTTGTAACTGAACTATTACACTTATTACCGGTTGGGTGACCTTTGTGACTACCCTTTAGCGTTTGATTGCAGCCTTAGAAACTCTCCTTTTGCATCACTCCACCCAACCGCACTTCACCGAAGTAACCCTCTCCCAGCAATTTACTCCCCAGCATCATGTCCCCCAGAGGACACTCCATGGCGGGCCCATGTAGGTAAACCAATATCGTCATAGGTGGTTACCGAACCAACGCCAACTTTTCATATGCCGAAGGTTCATGTTGTCCAACTTGTTCATATTCATCTTGTTGTGCTTGCTCCTTATCAGTGGTCTGATTTATAATGAGAATTGTTGTTCTGGTTATGAGATAATTTGAGAGTTCTTTATCATGCAAATAACATTTAGTGAATCCTAATAACATTAGATGCAACTTAAGACGAATCAAAGAACAATAATTTTCTCCACTATAGATATCCATGAGTTTTGCAAATGGGCCAGAGTAAGAAAGGCGTTGCCAATCAATGTTTAAGGGTTTAGCCATTTCACCCCCTTTCAGCTCCCCACGTTAGCCATTTTGTTTGCCTTTCCCTGATTACCAACAATTTCAATCAAGTGAAAAAAGAACAAACTTAGTGAACAAATTAACGTTGATTGTTTTCTAGCATGGGCAATGTCTTTGAGAGAAATAAAACAAAAATTCAAGTTCTTATTCTCAAAATGCAACATTTTATGAGGGACCTTTTTATTGCTATTATTAACCAACAAAAAAATGCATGAAGGTCACGTTTTGTACTATTTTTGCAGCCGTTACCAACACACAACCAAAAAAATTTGGTTTTCACCCATCTACATGTTAGGGTATTTGTTTGCATATAGTTTTTGTTTAGTTTTTTTAATGCCCATGAATTACGTCATATTGCACCACAGAGGATCTAGAATGAAAAATGTTAGATTTTTTACCCACGCCGTAATGGCTTTGCACTCGCATTGACTCCTAACTCCGCTTTTCAAATGGGCCTGATCAATGTTTTTGAGCTTCTACGGGCATGATTTGTACGAGAGTGTCAAAAGAACAATGACATAAAACCAATCCAAATCCAACCAAAATTGCATTGAAATAAATTGATCGAGTACAAAATGTGATTCCTGCTCGGGGAACCTATGAGCGCGTTGTAGTCAATATCAGCCTGTCCGAGACCAAGAATGGGGAAGATACCTTCAACATCTGTAACTTACTCTAACAGCATGACAGTATCACAATACTAACCGTGTTAACCTCTCCTTTAATCTCATATCGAGCTCTTATATTTTCCTACAGCTTTCTTTTGGATGCTGGTATTGTAGGTTGACTAGATGTCATTGAGGAAGGCTGACTTGACATTGGAGACCCTGATACTATATTAACCTCTGCACCACATGAAGTCTCAGCTTGTGCATTAGACGATGAACCTGTTAGAATAAAAGATACTTATTATCGCTTTATAACACAGTGTGATTCATCAACATACCAGGGCCCGATTTCATAGAGCTGCTTAAGCGCAAAAAGTAACTAAGCAAAACAAAGTTATGCTTGTCGGAATAAGAATATACAAGCCAAAACACTATCATGTACAACTTTTGACTGTATCCTGCTTATTTTGCTTAGCAGAACATTTTAGGGATTACTTTCTGCATAAGCAGCTCTATGAAATTGGACTTTTGAACAGGGCTTTGAAGAAAACTAAACAGTTCAGGTATACTTCTGCTAAATTTCAAAACAATAAATCATTTCATAAAACTCACACATAGATCTTTGTAATTTGATTGGTGGAATACGCAGCACGTGTCATCTTTATTTTGCCATGTATTTCCTGTCGCGACGTTGGACCATCCTAACCGTCGTATATGGAAATAGATATTGGACGGGTTTATTGATTTTTGATGCTTATTTCACTGTGTCGTTCCCAAAACAATCGATCCCGCGCGTGGGTCCTAATGAAGCAAGATTGTGTCACGGCGGACAAAGTTGGTGTGTACATGCAGTCATTCACATTATTTAGCTGGGGTTTAGAGTTTTCGGAGTGTGGATGGACAAGATTCCGAGTCTTGTTTGTGTTTATCGTTAAACATTTTCAAATTACAAGGATCTATGTGTGAGTTATATAAAACAACACAATTGTGTTTTATTTGTGCACTGTCGCAAAGTATACTCACTAGGTGAATTCTGGCTTTTCCAATTCACACGGCTTCGCCTCAATTGAATAGTCCAGATTTCACCTCGTGATTATATTCTGCGACAATGCACTCAATGGCATTCAATAAACATTTACTTATTTTGTTTAGATAACTGGTAGTACCATTAAAATGAAGAAGAAAAAATGACTGTATTATTGTCACGGTTTTTAAACTTAACTATAACAACAAACTTTATAACTACGCTATTATTAGGTAATACAAATTACCTTTCATTTGATAGCTTTGCGGTGCCTTACGATTCCGATTCTTAGACCTATTGGAGGAAGTTAACGAGACATCAGAAGAAAACGTAGTAACAATGATGCATAGTTGCCTCCTATTACACAATCTTCATACAATAATATTATATCAATACATGCAATCAATTATCTTTCATTAAAGGCACAGAAACATACGTTTGGTGGATGACTCTGAAATTAATGGCAATAAAAACTTACTTGGTAAGAAGTACAGCAGCTTTGGGTAGTGACGGAATTTTTTGAGAAACTTGGAAAATATATAACTTTTTATTCCAAAAAATTTGAATCTGAGAAGGTTTCTGTGTATTCCTATGGGGAATATTCTTCCTGCGTGGAAATAATTCGCTCCGGTTTTTTGGTAATATCTCAAAAACAAGACCACCTTTTGAAGTGAAATTTCACAGGTTAGTTTTATTGTATGTACCTACATTTATATAGGATTAACACAATCAGTAGGCTCCAATTACCAAATGTATGCAACACCTTTAACCCAAAACATAAAAAAAAAAGTATGAGTTATGAAGTGGAAAGTATATATAAAATGCACATTCACCTTATTTTGATCCAGACAATTACTACACAGACAACGATGATGACTATCAAAATAGGAACAATCACTGCAACGACTACGAAACCATTTGGTTGGCTGACTGGTGACACTGCATAAATACAAGTATTAGATAACACGTATATTTTTTAAAAAAAATTCTAAAGCAATACTTTACAATTTTATACTGGATGTATGTCGCAGATTATAATCACAAAGTGAAATCTGCATTATTCCTTTTTACGAGGCGAAGCCGAGTGAAATGGAAAAGCCAGATTTAGCCAATCAAAGTTATTAATTTACAAAACAATGGCGACGTAAGAACAATCAGAGTGAAATAATGAGGACAAAAGGATGGTAAGTGAAAGGGTGGACTACTGGACCATAAAGGTAGTAGCTGCATTCTGGGTTTGATGTAGAGACACGTTTTACATCTAGAACGGGTACAGTTCTGACAACCCTGTAATTCTGTTAAGGGGGTGTATGGACTGTGCCTGGGGTTGGGGGAGTTTGGGCCTGACTAGGATGTCTCCTAGGTCTTTAGGGCGGCTGAATGCAACCATGGGGTGAAGGGATTGCGGAGAGTAACCTCTTAGAGGAGTGAAGAATAGTCACATTGTCACGGAGGATTGAGGAAAGTTTGGGTAGTTTAGGGTGGAAGGTGGTGACCTGGGCAACTCTCTTGGTCGGGACTTTTTTTGTTCCGCTTCGGTCAACAGAGTATGGCGAATTATGCTGATGGCTCGGTTGATGGCAAGTTGGACCCTGCGTTCTCTGTGGCCCCTAGAAACAAGGTGTTTCCTTAGGTCTGATGAGGGCCTTTTGTACAGGGTATCTGTGGAGCAAATACGCCTAATGCGTAAGGCTTGACTGTAAGCAATTGCCTTTTTACAGTGACTGGGGTGGCGAAATAAAATAAAATAAAAAGCTAGGCATAACTCTGGAATATACCATTTTGATTTGAGTAAGCTGACATGCGTGTTTAGAGAGGGACTCTTTAATTGTGGTACGTGACGCGCTTAGATCAGGGTTAATATTTTCAATGTCGACATTTGTTTTGTAATGTCAATTTTGATGATAACAAAAACTACACACACACTTTAATTACACAAGACAAGATAAACAGGTCTGGAGTTCCAAAGTGCAGCAGTGTGAGGGAAAAAGCTATTTAAAAAGTATAGACAAGTTAAAGGAGAGAGGAATAGATTGTAAGATGGTGGAAGATAAGATCAACAGGTAGAGAGTTCCAAAGTGCAGCATGAATCTATCAAGGTATTCACACAAACATCACATATAATGTGTCCAGTCCATGCACAATGCAGTAATTGTGAACCCTAAATTGATACAGCAGTTGACAATTGCATCAATTGCAAGTGGTTTAAAGATATATGAATAGCAAAAACTACAAGAAACTCACCAGTAACAGCAAGGGGTGGTGACCAACTCGTAACAGTTGTCTAAAAGAACAAAAGTATTTCACTGTTAGTTTATTGTCATTACAATTGAACACACTCAGCTTACAGTGCTTTAGCTTATCTCAGATGGACAATCTCCTTGTTTTATATCAATAAATGAATTAACCTTATTACTACTAATATAATAGCAGCTTAAGAACACTTCAAAATGAAATATACAATATTTAGAGACATAAAATTAAAATAAAATCATGAAATATGCAAAATGAATAAATGAGTTCCACTGAATCCCATTATCTTGTAGATTGTAATGAATGAGACCTAAAAGCTATCAGATTATAACTACTATATCTAGTAAAAACCAGGGCCCTTAGGACAGTAAACATTGTTGATAGTGCTCTGCTTCCAGCAAAAAAACAATGAAAAACTCATTAACATTTCCACTTATTTTGGGTAGTAACATGAGCACCAAAACTGGTAACAAGTCAAATGTATTCTTTGAGAAAAACATAAACTGCTATTGTTAGGAGATTTTCAAACGTTTTCGAT
The DNA here is from genome assembly GCA_032158295.1 of Pycnopodia helianthoides. Lineage (NCBI taxonomy): Eukaryota > Metazoa > Echinodermata > Asteroidea > Forcipulatida > Asteriidae > Pycnopodia > Pycnopodia helianthoides. The sequence continues at coordinate 17,803,630 of CM063253.1, read as the reverse complement.
CTGCTACTCAAGAAAATAAGAGTATTTGAAGCCAAGTCTCAGTTCAACTTAGTCAAGTCCAAAGTCAAGTCCCAAGTGCCAAATTGATGCAACTAAGGTTCAACTTGAGTCCAAGACTAAGACTCAAGCTCCTGCCTCTGTGATGTACACCATCATATTACTCCACTACTTTTACTCACACCATCAGCTTTGCTGCTTGCTCCTGACCTAATCTCGTACTCAGTCCCTTCCTCTAGAGGTGGGTTGTAATATTCGTTGTACGTCTTGTTATCACCGACTTCAAAGTCCCCGGTGAGATCGTCCTTCTGTATATCAGCAGCAATGTAGGAGTCAGGGTTCTCATCAAAGGTTCCCTTGGCTTCACCTTGCTGATTGGGACCCGACTGTCTTCTTTTCCTTGATGATACCTTTTTGACCCACACCATATATGACCTAAGAATCACAGTTGAAACCTATTAAGTCCTCGGGGATCAAAATATCTTATCTGACCTGAATCGTTAAAGTTGTTAATGTCAAAAAAATGAAAGACTCCAGATGAATCATGCAAAAAAAAGAATTCTTTGATAGGGAAATGAGGCAAATTAATATGGTAAGGATAATACTTTTTTTAAACTGAACAAATAAAAAAAGACACTGATGAAATAAACTTAGTAGTAAAAATAAAATACAAAGTTTTAAAATTTGAAACATACAAACAGAGTAGATTTTAAAAAGACAGAAAAATATCAAAAGAAGGAAGGGAACGTGTTTAAAAGACTGATAAAGGTCTGTTTTTTTAAACATTAGTGGTACTGTGACAACAGTAGAATAGTTTTGCTGTTGTGTTAGGTTCTTCCATGACGGAAACAGATATGCAGTACAACTAATTGAGAGAGACAACAATATATTTTACTTCTTCTCCATATAATGTATGTAAAGGAGCAAATTTGAACAATAGCCCAACAGATATTAACATTGTTAATCAACAGAATGAAAATAGAATCAGACTGAAGGCTCTTAAAACAAGAGCTTTGATTATCTAATCAAATGGTTCACTGCAACCAAGAGACGCTAGACAAGTATACAAAAAAAAAAAGATAACTGGCATCTAGGAAACACTCTGCTGATTTATTTACAGCAATTGAAGGACTGAATCCCTTCCTCAGTAATGTTGCCAACAACAAAGCTGCCAACATTTATATCTTGCACTCAATCATGGAGATTTTGCACAACAATCAGGGAGAAACTTTGAATTACATTCAAACATAACAGGGAAAAGGTTTCCATAATCAGGGAGATATTTAAATTTGTTAGTCAGAACATAAAAATGTTGGTTTATTTTCAGGGAACTTTCTGCAGAACCAGGGAGAGTTGGCATCTCTGCAACACAGAGACTGCAAGACTGCAGCGGTGTGAATGAAACTTGTGTCCAAGCAATGAGTTCTTGCAGCTGGCAAGGAGAGAGTATGGTCTGGCAAAGACACACTAAAGCAGGTTGCACAACGCCTTATGTATAGTGGGGGAAGCAAGGTTAAAAACTCTGCTAGGCACAGTGGCAGAACTGTGGCTGCAGATACCTGTTGTCAGTGAAGCAGGCTGCTGATGAATTGAGTTGTGACAAAACATCTACTTATTAAGATATGTTTACAATGTGTACTCAGAAGAATAAATAGCAAAAGAGTACTAATTAGAAAGAGACATGATACTTACGTTACATATGGGTTATCCACTTTAGGTATTGAGATGACAACAGCTGTTGTTGTGGACTTGACTGAATTTATCGTAGGACTTTCAGGATTGGGAATTTCTACAAGAAGGAAACAAAGTTTTATAGGCACACTGGTTAAAACCTCATTCCTAATGCTTTTCCGGGCAATCCAAATATCTGGGTATAAAGTTCTATTTAATGGTTCTAGAGGATGAAGCAGCCATAAAATGGCTGCAAGATTTGACCTACTTCAACTCAACCCAAAATCCACAGGTTGCAGGAAGTGCCGCTATATTCAATTTTATATAAAATTATGATTTTCCAGTTAATTTTAAAGAGAAAGTTGACTTGATTTGATACCTGATGATGGTTTTGTGAAACCAGTGACTGATACAGGGTCTCCTTCACCGACGCTTGTTTCTGCAGACACTTCAATTTCATACTTGGTTCCGGGTTCGAGTCCAAGCAATTCCCTACTGTAGACATTTAGATTGGGTACTGGTACTCTTGTAAATGCTGAAGGTCTAAAATCTAACTGGTAGGGTTTGAATGAAGGTCGATATCCGATCTGTATGTGAAAGGAAAAGATTTATTCAGCTTGGCTGATGATAATAAGGAAAGTTGATTCTTGTACAGCAGGAACATTATGTTTTTCATATCGTCTTGACTTTTTATAATGAGCATGGTACATGTATCTCACAGCTAGGGAAGTGCCTAAAGAAAGCATAACAGTTTTTGTGCGTAAATCGGGGATAATAGCGAGATACAACATTTGTGCTCTTTCAATTTCATGAGAGATGGACCAATGATAAGTGTCTTATCAAAAAGATTGGTCGTTGTTAACTCAATTCTGCGTTCATACTCACAATGTAGTTAATAATCTGTCCATTAGATGCCATTGGTTCCTTCCACTCTATGTCTAACTCTGTCTCCTTTTTGTTCACAATCCTTAGGGATGATGGTGGCCCTGGAACTGTAATTATATCAAACATTCAAGATTAGATTTCTGAATAACATGTTAAAAAACACGTTCTCAGTAGATTAAATTTCAAACTGTCCAAGAAACTAAAGGCAAGCTGTACGATCCACTTAAATGTTTCATTTCGTAAAATATAAATAGTACTTTATGTAAATAGTACTTAACATAAAATAGTACTTGATGTAAAATAATACTTGAAGTAACATAGTACTTGAAGTAAAATAGTACATGCTTTGTGCTTATATGTGCATGCAATAGTGGGAATTTCAACCAGGATACATAACAACTCTCTAAAACAAAATGATTGCATCTCAGAAACACAGCTTTCAAGTGGAACATTCTTGGTTGCTCATTCATGACCAAGTGACTGTCTTTGGCCAATGGACTGCAGGTATTTAAAAACGGTAGGACCAGTTTGAGCGTGTGGTTTTGTTTCCTTCAAAAGGGTTTTTACCCAGCTGACATTGTCAACCATCACTAAATGCAACTATTGAAATACTTACTACCCTCCTTTATGATACGAAAAATAGGAGTGCTGGGGTGTCCACGTGCCACAGAGGTTTCCGCTTGAACCTGTATGTAGGTAGAGAGAGACTTGTATTCTATTATTGATATGTGCTAATTGTGATATAAATGAAGAGTGTATAATAACTTTTTACTGTTGTTTGCTTTGCTGCTGCTGTGAGGACCATTTAATTTAGTTCTTAGCTTACCTAAACTTGGTCTTATTATAGTCATCAGCAACTTTTTTGAACGCTGCTTTTTGTGCTGCAGGGTTTTACTTCTTTTTTAATTTACAAAATGTTGTCGTTAAAAAAAAATGTAAACACGCCAATTTTAGTCTTTTTAACTACCGTCTTGTAACTTTCGAGTCGTATATTAACCCTGGATGAACAAAAATGAATGAAGGAATAATACAATCAGAGATAAAGTACTACTAAGACCTGCCTCACCCCTAAAGACCTGTGGCACTTGAATTTAGTACTATAACAGGGGAAACTTATCAATTCCTTCAGCATTTTTATCCTAGAGCAATCCACTAATAACTACCTCTCATCACCAAGGAGTTAATAGACACCTATGAGGGTAAAGGTTATTATCGTCATAATAACCTATGTATGCCATTTTGTCTGCTGGGGCTGCATACTCCACAGGAGTTAATTCTATGGCTCCAATGAATAAGGAAAGAACTGATACCTGGTGAAAAGCACCTGTAACCCTCCTACTGTCTGACTATTCTAATATCATCCACTGTGGTTTTGAAGGATATAAAAACTATACCAGCCTGCAATGTGATATCATCTGGTGAATGCATCTACACATTACACATTCAACCCTTCTACTGTCTGACCATTCAGTACCATCCACTGTGGTTTCCAGTGATAGATAAACTATGCCAGCCTGCAATATGATATCATGTGGTGAATGCATATACACATTACAGTCAACCCTTCTACTGTCTGACCATTCAGTACCATTCACTGTGGTTTTCAGTGATAGATAAATTATGCCAGCCTGCAATATGATATCATGTGGTGAATGCATCTACACATTACACAGTCAACCCTTCTACTGTCTGACCATTCAGTACCATTCACTGTGGTTTCCAGTGATAGATAAACTATGCCAGCCTGCAATATGATATCATGTGGTGAATGCATCTACACATTACACAGTCAACCCTTCTACTGTCTGACCATTCAGTACCATTCACTGTGGTTTTCAGTGATAGATAAATTATGCCAGACTGCAATAATGATATTATATGATGAATGCATCTTTATTGTACACACAAGCAGGCACATTGTCAACCCCATAAAACAAGGACTTCTCAAGGACTGTTCTGCAATTGTTTGGACCTAATTTTGTTCAGCCACGTCCCCATTGGTTTGTATATGAAAGTGAAATGAGGACTTCCTCACTCTGTCAAAACACCCCGCTCCCTTTTGTTAAATTCCTCGCTTTCAACAGGTAGACACACCTAGTTAGCTCTGTGCACAGTTGTTTTACCATACATAAGTTGAACTATAGACCAAACTGTCACTCAACTCACTGGCATTATGGAAAGTATTAGGGTTAAATGAACTATTATAATATCTTAATACGATGTACCTGAATGGAGAAATTTGCATTAGATTCTAAATCAGTCAGCATCAGCTGCAGGATTTTCTGATCCAAACCATCAGTTACATTCTTGCATTGAGTGGGAAACCTGTCCCCCTCTTCAGTGACCTTGGAGTACAAAACGTAGTACGCTATAATGATTCCATGTGGTGGGTCTGGTCGGTGCCACTCTACTGTGATAGATGTTGCATCTCCACTAGGTGTTGATACCATCGTCACTTGAGAAGGTTCTATATTAAAGGGAAAGTACATTAGTGATTGTTTTGAAAAGAAAATCAATTCCCATATTCAACGTTGAGTCGTTAACCACCGGTTCTTTTCAGAACCAACACTACTCACAAGAGATTTAACATGGTGTCACCGCAAACCTCTCCTAGTCCCATATTCTAATTCCAATAAACACAGCATAAAAATAACCTGTAAATAAATCTTCAATATTTTGGTCACATTTTTAGAGAGAAAAAAGAAAGAAAAAGTGCTAAGGTTTTGTCAGGGATTTTGTGAACATTTACATCAAGATCATTCAAATTACATCAGTCAATTGAAGGTCATGTGCAGCACAATGGACCTTATGCATTGACGTCATCCTGCTGCCATCTTAGAGGTAAATTGATGATGCAACAATGGAAAGCGCACATCTCTGTACACGCAGTGCACCTAATGGGCCAATGAGCAAACTTCTTTTGACCTCTAGCCGAGGGCGCCCCACTCAAGTGATGCATAAGGTATATAGCGGTTGTCTCATGGTGTCCAGATGCCTTGATTGAAACTGTGTTTTCAATCTGCACTCTCTGCTTTCTCAGTTATTTACAGATAAAAAACAAGTGGTCAAGTCAGACACCCTGTTTTTTAAATTCTTGGCACAATTAATAGACACCCAATTTACTTATCCTGGTTGATATCTTGATCGTTACAATTAAATCTTTCTGCATCATGCAATCAAACATTCAAGTATACTTGCTACATCAAAAACAACAGTGGACTTGCAAACGCACTCAAAACTGTATACACTATCATAGAAAACCACTGAATGACCATGAACAGTTAAATCCCAATCCAAGCAGCCAAGCCTACAATATCTTGCATCGCAGCACACCCAACTAAAAAATCTCAAAATATGCCTATGCTCAGTGTAACAAAAACGCAAGCTCAATTGTTTGACTGTGTGTGGTTTACTTAAACATTTATTTTATTTTATTGAATTTGATTGTTTATTTTATTGAACGATTTCAGTGCTTTTTTATTTCGTTTTGATTATTTCTTATTTGATGATACCTGCAAGTGGCGGTTAACCGCTGTTGGTTATCAATAAATATATCATTTTTTTTTATAATACAAAAAGTGGTGTATCTACAAGTATTGCAGAGTTTCCAATGAAGCCGTGAAGACAAGAAATCAACTTACTAGCTTCAGCAGTGCGTACTTCTACTCCCTCACTGTATGGG
>CM063253.1:15592403-15950955 GCA_032158295.1 Pycnopodia helianthoides | reverse complement strand
GTTGCAATAATATTCAATGTGGACGTCAGAGTTTCAGAGACAAACACAACTTCTCAACCTGTAAACTTGTGCCGAAACTTCCAGTCAAAATTGTCTAGTTACAGATGACATTGACGTATGTTGCATATTGCACTATGTTCTGGGAAGTTACTGAAGTGTGACCAACGAAGTGCCACCAATGTTGAGTTACGTTTGACCTGAGCTATAATAATATAAAATATCTTAACAAAAACAGCTCTACAGTGCATAGAGAAAAATAAGCAGAGGAGAGAGGGGTTTCCATCGGTTTAAACAAGTTTAAAAGCAGTATTTGTTATCATGTTCTTAATTTTTTTTAATTAAATTTGGTTAGGCTTTCAGAGTTTTGTAGGATTAACAAGGTATCACAATTCTATCAAATTAACTCAACAAGAACAGTCTGGAAAGTACTGTTAGATCAACTTCCCATATTTTATCCTGTTTTGCCCTAACCTTAAAGTCTTTGTGACTTTGGTTTTATGGTTTATTGCGTGGTGCAGCATGCAATGCGCTATCGAAATACGTCGACACTTAGGAGACTGGCAGCTCTAGGTTACGAGACCCTGTAATAGCTTAATTTTATTGGACAACAACTTCTTTGACAACTTGTTATTGCCCTCATGTTTCAATCCTACCCTTTGAGTAGACTCTGCTTGGTTCGAAACGTGAAGCCATTACCAAATGATTGCACTTGTCTTTTTAGGTTAATAAGTCTTTTTTTTCCATGGGTCCTCAAATTACCTCTGCCTGCCCTGATCAAGACCCGTATGTCTTTTAAGGAAAAGCAAATCCTGGATATCTTCGGTAATTCTTTGATTGACCGGGAAATTCCTTGACGTTTCCCTTTAATGTGACACAATCAATACTTCAAGCCGTCTTACGAAGCGGTAAACTAACTAAAGGAATTATAGTAATTGTTATAACGCTTATACCCCAAACTTATACACAACATCAAACTATTAAGGATAAGTCGTGGATTTGCAAATATGAACAACCTTTTCCGATTTGCTTCTTTTAGGCAAAGTATTTTTTAAAAAAATCATGTTTAGCGTCCAGGCTTTAACAACAACAAAAAGAGGGGAGGCCGGCCTTCTTTTCTTTTCTTTTTTCTTTTTTTTTAAATGGCCGCCTGACACATTTTTCAAGATAACCGGCAGTGCTATTTTTCAAGAAGGTTGCCAGCTTTTTCTGTGTGTTTTGTTCGGTGTGATAAAGTTTTTAAAAATGCAATCTATTTTAGAACTGTTTTTTTATATTTTTTTTATGGAGGAGGCGGCCCCTTAAAAGGAAGCGGGCGGGGACGCATAACAATGTTTTTATTTCTATTGAATCCCTCATTTTGACCACGTATCAGACTGCGGACTTAGCTTAGCTACTACGCCCGTAGCAATAGCATTGCTTGGTACCTAGACGTATAGGAGATATATACTTCCATTTGGGTGTTATAAAACGAACATCGACTGCTTTTACTCCTGCTGTTCGCCTATAGGGGAAATAGAACACTCCGGGTATCACTGAAGAAGTCGTAGTCTTAACAATAGCACCCGAAACTGTCAATATTTTCATACTTTGTTCAGAATACATACTTGTGTTGCTGCCTGAAACGTTTTTCTCTGCGAAACTCACAATAAAGCAAAGGCCTACCTTTAAATAACGCCAAAACACGTCATCATTGTAGGCCTTATCGACATCATTTGTTATGTTTTTAAAATATACTTCCGTCTACTGGACCCATTCACTGCAGCAACAATAATGACCTTTAATTGCAACAGTTCCTTTAGAAAAAAAAATGCGGTTTTAGTTTCACAAGTTGTTAAAAATGCAACAATAATGTATTGTGAAAATCAGGGTGTTTTAAAACATTAAGCAGCCGTTGTGGTGAATTTGAACCTATAAGGCTGTAATTCACGAGTGATACAGTGTGCAGACGATTCGAAACCATGTAAGAGTTTTCCATTGTTTGACAATATTCGTTTAATCTGAGTACGGATTTTTTCGTCGTTATGAGTTTATTAACTAGGTAAATTTTGGTTCAATGAAAGAAAGGTTTGTTGGATGTTTTCGGGAAAAAACAGGTTTTCTACCTGATGCGTGACCAGCTGCTTGTATGCCCCATGTTGAGCTCTTTGCTTGCATGAGGGGATTGCGCAGCGCAGTGCGATCTTACTGCGCGCCCTTGAGGGATGAGCATTAAGCGAACGTTCGGCTGCCAGCTGTCAGTGGCCGTTCGCAGCAGGGAGAAGTAAGTCCGAGTGAGCCTCAGCGACCTGATCCGCACGGAGGAAGACATTCCTCCATGATCATAGAATGGAGTTCTACTCCAAAGGCATGGCCACTGCCGACCTCATCCACTTCGGTCCCCAAAGACGAAGTGTTAGACCTGAACTTTCATAAGGACCAGTGAGCTAGACAGATTGCTCTTTCCAGGTCAGCGACTGTTTTACGGGTAAGGAACCGAACGGGGCGCTGTCATTCCAAGTCCACTCCTGTCGGAGATTGGTATGGCCACCTAAAACCCAGACATAGGTCAACTTTCACTTGGGACCATTTCCAAACCTGTAAACATGGAAAAATTAGTTTAGGGCCTTTACAATATGGGAGAGACGTGACTGTCATTATTTTAACAGCAATGAGCCAACATTGCGATTTAGAAAAAAACCATTAAACATAACCCAACTTTTCCAATCAGGTGCAACAGCAAGATGACGGATAAGCTTTTGCCGCATCCAGAGTATCGTCTCAGAGAAGACAAAGATGCCTGCCCATACACGGATAAAGATTTTATAGCAGCGGAGCTCTCTGCTATATAGGTGAGTACTCAACATCAAATAAATACGAGAATTCAATACAAGCGGTACATGTAATACTTCATTTAAAGGCCCTGTACACTATTGGTAAAATCGAAAAACACAATGTTCACAGATTCACACATAACTTACATGATTTAAAGTAAGTAATGGTAGACAGGGTTCCTTAAAATATTTCTGCCTAAAATGCTATCGTTTCTGAGAAATGAGTTAAACAATAGTAATTATCGCGCGCGATAATTTGAAAAAACAGAAAACACATAAGATCTCTTTTCACTATTTTCTCGTGACCTCGATGACCAATTGAGCTCAAACTTTCACAGGTTTGTTTGTTCATGCATAAGTTGAATCACACAAAATGTGAACACTGATTTTGAGCTGTTACCAAAAGTGTACAATACCTTTAACTACGAGGTTTTCGGAGTTTAAAAAAAGTGTAAAAGAAATTGGGCTTTTAATAAGCTCATAATGACTGTCGTTCATTCATTCAGCAACCGTTCATTCATTCTTTCATTTACTTGTTATCTACAGTGAATTGCTGTAGATCGCGAGGCATTTTTTAAACATGCAGTTGAATCATTAATCAATAATGATTTTATTGTGTGTCCCTCATTACTTTATGGGGGATGGTTACTGCTGTTGGTATCCATAGTGATCAAATCCGTTCTTCCTTACAACATGTTCGATCTGCCAAGTCTTTGAAAATTGTCGTACATGAAAGTCTTTGGGTTTTGTTTTATAATTATTTCGTGAGTCGCCCCTCCCTCACAGTACATTATACCACTGCTTTGTGAACACTGCTATAGCACTCAGTTGGTCCAAGGCGTTACTCACCGTAGCCTAAACATTAAACCCATCAAACATCTCCGAAAGAAGGCTTAGCCGCCTTTTTTCACTTGACATTCGATAGAAGTAATAACGAGTCAACTCATAAAGTTACACTTTTACGGACCTTTATTTAGTATGTAACTCTATGCAAACGCTTTAAGTTAAATAAAATAAAACAGAAGAAAAAGAAGAAGAGTAAAATAATGGTCTGACGTTTTGATCCTAGCAGAGCTTTTCTCGTAGGCAAAAATGGCAACACAGTACACTCAAGTATGTGTGTGTTCAGTTCTCATTAATTAGAGTTTTAATCAGCTAGTTCTATCTTCTCGACTAAATTTACAAAGCGCCCTCTGCATGTGGAAAATATCCACTTTGAAGAACATACAGTTCTATGGTTGACTCGAACCGGTTGACATTATAAACACTGCGATGGCTATTCGTCCATGATTTTATTCCCATGGCTTGTAAATATTTTCTTTACCATATCTTGCCGTAACGTTTAGCATTTTACCTATCGATGGAGACTTAATCATATACAACAACAAAATCCTCAGGGAAAACGTGTGAGTCTGAATAATACTTTCTTACCTGGGCTGAAAGGCATATTATGTAGGTCGTTTTAATTGGTCAGGTGAATATGGAGATTATTTCTGAATGCCACAAGGTAACGTCCATAAAGACCAATAAACAATCATCAGAGCAGGCTTTGATCGAAAGGGAGAGTACAGATTCGTTTTTGAACTGTGGACTAAAATCAGTGTCATTTGATTAAAAGCAAATGTTGGGAGGCACAGTAGCCTGCCCCTATATTTTTTGTATATATTTTTTTCGTTAAAGCCAGGTTATTTGCTCCCTTGTTGTGACCCATATGTCAGAGCTAGTGGAAGTCTCTTGTTTGTAGAGGTCAAAGATAAGAGTGGGAATTATTATTCACCAGTGACATTCAATAATCTTCATTATAGCCATGATGTATCAGTGAAAAAGAGATATATCTCAGACCGATTCACGTCAAAAAGTTTGTATAAACAACTTATTTCAGAATAGCAAAACTCTAATAACAAATATAATAAAATTATTTTTGGCTTTTGAAAATACAAACTAAATTCAACTATGCAATATCATAAACAATCGATAAACTTTGTTTTTACTTTGCCAACATATTGTAAAATCATACTACCGAAATATACAGCTGTCGTCGTAAAATAAACTTCCTACATATAAATATACGTTTCAACACTACATAAATTTATAATTAAAAAAATCCTTTTACCGTTTTGTCCTCTCCCTCTTCTGGAGAACTCACCTGATGGTCACTTGAGCTGATATAAATCACATTAAGAGTGCTTGATGAGCAAACTTCTTCTTCATCAACACAGTGAGGTTCTCATGAACCGCTGCTTTCTAAGATGTTTACCGTTTTGTCCTCTCCCCTCTTCTGGAGAACTCACCTGATGGTCACTTGAGCTGATATAAATCACATTAAGAGTGCTTGATGAGCAAACTTCTTCTTCATCAACACAGTGAGGTTCTCATGAACCGCTGCTTTCTAAGATGTTTACCGTTTTGTCCTCTCCCTCTTCTGGAGAACTCACCTGATGGTCACTTGAGCTGATATAAATCACATCAAGAGTGCTTGATGAGCAAACTTCTTCTTCATCAACACAGTGAGGTTCTCATGAACCGCTGCTTTCTAAGATGTTTACCGGCTTTTTTTTCTTCCAGAGATATAGGCCAATGCTTTTATGGGATGTAAAAATACGCAATTACGTGTTTGGTGAGCAAAACGTGTCCGTTTTATGACGTCAACGTCCTATTTATTTACTTGATTGCTTAGGGCTTTTGTGAAACTCGCATAGAGCTATAAATATGTAGCTCTTTGGAAACTATGGAAACAAAGTTGTTGTGTTTTTGTGAGTGAGTTTTTTTGCATTATGAGTAAAGGCTGTATGTAATCATTTCAAACTCGTTTACCTTACGTAGGACCATCCCAGAGGGAACATCGTTGTTGATATTATGAGAATCATCATACAATTCGAGAAAGTCAATACTTCTTTGATAATATTATTGTTTTAAAAGGTGTTGAGTGTATGAAAGATAATGCTAAATGTTATTCTAAGGGACAACCTCAGCTTATTTTCGATCACAGATATGTTAAACAATCATAAACACTTGTATGGTTGCCAACTTGCCATAAGTTTTGCTTAATGAAGCATAATAATTAATTCGACCAACTAGACAATTACGTTAAAATTTATAACCATCAATTATTACATGAACAAATAACTACAAATATATGTTAATAGACGAGAAATATTGTACATGCTTGACTTCAAAGATGATTTGATTATATACACCAAGTGATTATCTCAATATTAAACGAAGAGTCGTTTTAAGTCACTTCTAAATGGATCAGTGAGAGTGAGTTACCGGTAGACTTGATACCAGTCTCAGTCTCAGTCTAAACATTGGTATTAAATATTGTTTGATCAAGGTTTTCCAGGGTTCGAATGCAACTTTCCATTGATGTGTAGCCTTCGACATAGTCACGACCAGCAGCAAATTTTCACTAAGTGTCTTTTTAAATGTTACGTCCTACCATTTCTTGGTCCCGTGTTGATTCTTGTGGCTTTGATGCTGGTGTTTCCTCTTTCGAACTTTCAGAAAGTAAACCAAAAACCCCGTCACAAGAACCGAGAGACAACGACGTCACACAGATGATGGCTATAGTTGTAGATGAACCAGCTGAGGGAGCTTCATTCTTGGCTGCAACAAAATTAAATACCCACAATTATTTCACATAATTTGGCTATTTCGTATAAATCCCGAGTTTCGATTTTCTTGATACTTTTCTTGTAGAAATACCCGCACAAAAAACACTATTTTAAATTGATTTCATACCTATGGTGGTATTTTAACCCCAAAAAACTTTTTCGGTTTCTTCATTGTCAGTTGTAATTAGCCTTCTGGTAACAAATTAGATAACAACACAAAAATAGAAACGTAAACGATCGGCGAAAGCATGTATTTTTTATAGGGAGTTGAAAGTGACACAAAGTTTGCAAAAAAATGAGATTGTGCTTTACTGAACCGCATATTTTACCCAATATCAAAGACATACCTAGTAATGGCAGGGTCTGCATTCGGGTCGAAGGACCCCTAGGTCCTTCTCCACCTTCACCATCTCTCACTGAAGCTACGCTGAAGCTGTACTCCGTAGCTGGCTCTAAGTTTGTTACCAGGAAACTGTATGTAGCTTGCGTTGTATTTGTGATGTTTCCTGCAGATACCCAATTGGAGTCTCCCATAGAGGTGAAATAGACCACGTATGCAATGATTGGTCCATCTCCTGTATCCATAGCATTATTCCATGCCTGCCAGGTGACTGTAGCTGATGTAGGTTCAACATTTACCATAGAAGGGTGGCTTAACATAGGCAGAGCTTGATTGTTTTGAAAGCAATAAACAACAAAAGTTCAAGATGAGCACTGATCATGTACTCATTCACTGCTTATTAGCAATACATGAGTATGATGAGTTTAATGTACCTCTAGGTTTATTGGGCCAAGTTAAACGCTGTAAGATACTTAATTGTGCAGCTTTATGTAACCAAGCTGGAGTTTTCTTTCAATGTAATTTCTTTTAAATTGTATACCCAGGGCCTCAAAGTAGATCGGTTCCTTGAAAACTGATGAGCTACCCTGGGTAAATGAATTTAAATAATGTAAATAGATGCAGGTATAGACAAACATTCTAAGGTTGATAATAGAATCATGACTACATCCCAGTGTTATTTCCCATGTTGACCTAATAATGAATCAACAGACATCAACAACTTGACAATTACTCACCTGACACTGTGACATTAAATGTACAGATTGCTGAATTGCCAGCCTGATCAGTGAAGGTGTATGTGACTGTTGTTTCTCCTGTTCTGAACCTAGATCCAGGTTCGTGCGTCTTATTTTGTGATACACCAACGGTTTCAGAAGTTGATGGCTCAGTCCATGTGGCAACCACCTCACTACTGCCTTGCGGCAGGTTTAAATTTATGGGATCAGGACAACCTGATACTAAGGGTGCCTGCTCATCAGCTATGTGTACAAAGAGGCAAACAGATACTTATTTGTATGTAAATTTGATTGGATTTCAAGAAAGGGAGACAGATAAGATCTCTACTGTTTGCGAGTAAATCTTTGGTGGAATTAACTGCGTAGGAGCCATTTTGGTTTTGTACTTTTTGTTTGAACCTTCGTTGTTTTCCTGTTATACTGTTTAAACGTTGTAATTGATGTTTAATATTATAACATACAGCTCATGTCATATACTGTGATAAACTACTGAGAGAACCGAACATTGAGATTGACACGAATTTTCTGTTCAGAAATATTTGTGACGTATACATGGATTTTGTATTGTGATGCACCGAGAGGCGATAAGTACAGAATAAAATTGTCAAAATAGTCACAAGCAGTAGTGATTGTGTTAAATTTGTCGCAGTTAAATTCCGCAGTTAGACTAACTGCAAAGAAAAACCTGTCTTTGAAACTGAAGGTATTTTTGAAAGGTGCATCAGTATCTAAATTAATGATAATCAAAGGCAAAGGGTGTGCAGTACATGTGCGTTTGTTCCAGCGTTGATTTTGATGATATGATAATGTATATTGAATGGTCAGGACTGTAATGCTTGTCAGACATGTTTATGTCAAAGTATTATTCTCTATAGTAAAAGAAAACTTACTCTGACAATACATTCCACTGAAACCATTCCTGCAGGAACAACGAAATGAAGTGCCTTGAGGCAGGCAGGTACCTCCATTCTGGCATTGACCGATGTCACATGGTTCTGATTGTAAGTAAAACATAAAAAGAGTAAAATAACAACTTTATGTACTTTTTTTCATTCACAGTGCGGCAAAATGTTTGCAGCCAGTTAGTTTGATTTCACTCATTGTCTTAAGAGGAATACCAATTCCTACCATCAGCTCCCAATGATTTCTTCTTATAGCCCGTACCAATAGTACAAGTATCTTGGTTCCAAATTAAATACTGACCTCAAGGCGTAGAGCATTGGACAAGTTATTCCAATTAATTGTCCGCAACAAATGATTAACATGATATTTGGCAAACCTATTAAAATGCAAACGGTATGCACATTTATGAAAAAATTTGAATCTGTAATATAATGTTCAATAGATAAATGTACTCTGGCAATATATTCCAGCAAATCCAGTCGGGCATAATGTATGAAGTACCTTGAGGATGGCAGGTAGCTCCAATCAGGCGTAGATTTTCGCAACATGATATACATTTACAAATTTGAAATACAAGTCATGTACAACAAAGATGGATCTAAATCTTTGCAATCGTAAAACAAGATTATGATTTCTTGACATCACACTAAGTATATGCTGATAAATGTACCTGTGAGATAACAAAATAAAGGAAAAAAAGGGGGCTTTAAGGACGGGAGTTGACTCTACTACAGGTGTGTTTAATAACGTAAAAAACAATTTAGTGAACAGTTATACCTTGACAGTTTACACCAGACCATCCGGCTGCACATCCTGAGCTGCATACGCCTGTGAAGATGTCACAATATGTTCCATTTTGGCAGTGACATGTCTGGGTACATCCAGCACCAAATGATCCACCAAATGGTCCACGAGAACACACTAAGAAACAAAGTAACCTGTAGTTTAAATCTGATTTATGATATGCTCTAATGTAAATGAGGAAAAACTACACGCATTGCAGCAGTTAGTTTGGTGTTTGGTAATTGAGACCCGTTTCACCCTTACATGACTTCGGTAAACTGAGTGCTGTTATTTATAATAAAAAAATTCAGTGAGACACGTTGATCGTAGTCACATAAAAAATGTCCCAATATGTTTGATATGGGTTTATCATTCAAAACATTCACATGTAGGCCCCTATTGCAATCTTGTGTCCAAACAACACAAAATCTGTTCTACTACCATTGTGATATCATACATGAACAGACCTCCCAACATTTAGATTTCAGATATCGTACTTTTCAAACAAAATTTACCTCAGCTTTTGTCCCTGATGTGTCCAAGCCTAAACAAAAAATTCTTCACTCACAGGCCAAACGAGCCAACCAAAGTTTTAAGTCGCCCGCAGGTGTTTTTTTTTTTTTTTGTTGTTTTTTTTTTTTTTTAACCAGCTCTGCATTCAGGCACTTATGCACACAATTTGGAAGGGTCAACAAAATAACGAAAAAAAGGAGAAAAAAATATGGAAGCGAAGTTCGCAAAATTGCGTGTTTGGACAATCTTATCGCCTAATTTCTTTCACTTATGATGGTATTTTCATCAACAACCTTTTCCATGGATTCGTGATTTGAGGTTCAGTTTTATAGAACTTATTTTGCACTGACATGGGGTGTTTGACAACGCACATTGGGGAAAAAAATTAATGAAAATTGCCCCACATCGCACACAACTTACAAGGCCCTCCTATCAGCAAAAGTTGTTGGTGTTTGAATAGCCTTACTCCAAGGCTGTGGCTATTTTTTACTCGTGTCCTGAGTTGGAGTCTACCAGCGTGGTTCACACAAAAATCGACATTGCAAAACGTACTAAACCCAAATTAATCCGACTGTTTGCTGAACGTAAGACAAAACCAATCATCACTGTACTTCTTTACAAAAATTTCTGCCTCGGCTTAGACTTTGTTGTTGCGTTTTTGCTAGACATTTTTGCACTTTAAACTAAATTGTACAACGCAGCATTGTGTAAGGGTTCGTACTCAAACCAAACTTCTTGTTTACAGTGCCGTAGCTATCCCGACGCCCTTGTACAGCTGCAAAACCTGGGTGACATATCGCATACATCTGCTGACCTTGAAACGCTACCACCAGCGCTGCCTCAGAATAATGCTTAAAATCAAATGGGAAGACCACTGCCGAAATATAAGTGTTCTCACTGAAGCTAAAATAACCAGCATTAAACCTATGATTATCAAACACCAGCTGAGATGGTCAGGCCACTGTGTGCAAACTACATTTAAACAACACAATTATAGTTTAACACTTTTCTTGTTTCCCTTCAATTAGTCAATTTACAAGACATCCATTCATACTAGTTAATACTACATGCCATAGGAGGTATGCAATGGAGGTAGACGATGCCAAGAAGATCAGTGTGTCAATCTCAGAGTCAAAATAAAATTATTCTTTCAGTGAGCAGGAAAATTATTTCAAAGACTTGGTTTAATTGATGAAATTAACGTAAGAGCTAACTTTCAAAAGTCACAACTAAACTTCACCTGTTCAGAGTCTATTGCCCTCTCACGGTTGCCTGTTTTTTTGGTCTGCCGGGTTTTTCACTTGTTTGACTCAGATTGTTCCAAAATTGTGTATCATGACACATCGCCAGAAAAAAACAATGCAAAGCTAAATCCATAGGGGTCTGGTAAACCAAACTGACTCTCTGTTCAACTATACATGAGGCTAGATTCTTACCTGTATTACAGTCTCTGCCTGAATATCCAGAGATGCAGCTGAATCCATAGGGATCTGCTAAACCAAACTGACTCCCTGTACAACTATAGATAGGGCTAGATTCTTACCTGTAGCACAGTTTCTGCCTGAATATCCAGAGATGCAGCTGGATCCATAGGGATCTGGTAAACCAAACTGACTCCCTGTACAACTATAGATAGGGCTAGATTCTTACCTGTATCACAGTCTCTGCCTGAATATCCAGAGATGCAGCTGAATCCATAGGGATCTGCTAAACCAAACTGACTCTTTGTACAACTATATATAAGGCTAGATTCTAACCTGTATCACAGTTTCTGCCTGAATATCCAGAGATGCAGCTGGACCCATATGGATCTGGTAAACCAAACGGTAACTCGCAGCTAATGATTTGGATATATCCACATTGAAACTCACAATCCCATCCGAATCTATGCATACCACAAGCTGTATAAACATTGGTCAAATAAAAATATATCATTAATCATCAATCATCTACAATTCCACATGCACTGACATCTCACGCCTCTACAATTCGCAGTGTACAGTAAATGATGGAGAATCTGACTCCCAAAATGTATGCCTTCTATGTTTTGCATTAGGTGCAGCCACTACATGTAGAAGATTCCATCATGGAAATGATAAGTCAAAAGTGAATGTTGAATAAGTAACTAACTAGTTGAAAAAAAGAAAGTTCTAGTTTTTCCCTCTCCTCAAAGTAATACTTGTCAACTTGGAAAAAACAAACTTTGTGTCAATTTTGATTAACATAACGTGATCATCAAAGATATGTACCGGCCTGGCCTAAAAGCATCAGCATAATGAACTTGAAAACCTACTTTTCTCTACTCCTTTTACAAACGTGTGTGCTTCCTCTGTTCTACTGTGGTACATGGTAATGTCAAGATTCTTATACACATTTTAGTCTCATACACAATCTTTTTAGGCTACATGATGTATTACTTTTATCCCTCAAAGCCTAACATAGTGTAAATGAAGGAAAAGTTAATAAGTATTTTACCAGTCAGGCAGTTTGGTCCTTTGAATCCTGGTGCACAGATACATTGTCCTGTTTCATCATCACACACTCCTCCATTGAAGCAATAATCACATATCCCAGTGCAGGCAGGAGGACCCCATTGACCAGCAGAGCAGCCTAAATGTAGATTGCAACATACAGAATATCTCATTTTGTTTCCTTACTTACTTTAGCATAGCAAGAAACGTCAAGACTATTTCTCATTTGTGGTTCACAAAAGAGAGATTATACCCATTGTGATTGTCACATGCAAGCTTATATCTTGTTCGTATTTACACCATACGAGGCTGCAAATCTTGATTTAATGATTTTCATAAAAACACAGTACGGATAAGACATGTTTTATGGTTACTGCTCCATCTGCAAAGGAAAAATAGTGAAGTATGTATACTGGTGTATATCACATATTAGAAAGATGAGTGATAGAACTTGTATTTATCAACAAAATATTAATTACTAATTTTCTTCTTTTTTTTGTGGCCAGTTTTGTATGTTTGTTTAAAGAGGGTTTTAATTTTCCTTTGTTTCCCCCCTTTTTTATCGACACCTTTTGGTTGGTTTGTTATACCTGAATACATTTAAAACCAGGGAGTATTTTTGGTAAATGAAGTGATTCCATCTTTTAGTTTCTTATGTCTTATGTCTTCAAGGAGCTGTTACTTCTGTTGTACTATATCCGCCCCCCCCCCATTTTTGTACCATGCATTATACCTTCATGTATTTCGGCTCCCCCTGTACATGCTCTAGAAACAAAAACTCTCAGGGACAACAGAGGCAACTACATGCCTCTGGGCATAGGGCTGGCTTTTACAAAGGGAACACTGCCTTAACTTTACAAGAACTTACCCTAACTTCGAAAGAGTACACTCAAAAATAAACTCTCTTTTTTTTATTAAAGATTTGCGAAAAAGTTTTGTATTATGGTCTTTTACCCTTTAGAAACCACAGCAGCAGCAAGCAGCTTGTATGTAACAAAATCTCCAGTTGCGGGAAACGACAGCACGGTTTGATTTACTCGCAATCATCCAAACACAGTAAAAGAAAGGTCATTGACATTTTCCAATGTTTCCATGTTAGAATAATGTCAGACTCTACAATTCTTAAACAAACTTAGACTGTTTTTGTTAGACTGAAAAAAGAGAGTAAAAATCGTGATTATTAGCCATGCCTTGACATTTTTTGATGACAATGCAAAAATACATAGTCTCTAAAGGGTTAAACACAATTATTTAAATAACGTAATTTTTATTTCAATTCAAATGTTTTTTTAAAAATTTGTTATAAAGAATTGTTGCTACATTTTTGTACATCTATGTACACTTGCTTACCTCTGACTATAAGTCTGATCATTCCAAAATGATTATCACTGGTCGGCAAACCTGACGCTATCACGGCGTACAAATCCCCATCCATTACATCCGAAGAGAGAGCTGTTATTTCAAGTGTACCTTGACCAGATGTACTGTTCAAATCATCAACAGTTCCATTTCTGCTTCGACGCCATAAAGGAGCATCCCAAGGTGCCAATGAAGTGATTGACAGAGTAACATTTTCTCCTCTGTTGACAGTCTTTGTCACCAGTCCATCAACTGGCTCAAACCTTTCTAAAAGTAAAATGTTAATAAAAAGCAACAATTGAAGATTAAATTGCCAAGCAGGTCAAATGCATGCCACACCTACCCCCACATCCATTTTCCTCTACTTTTTTATAAATTATTTTGTTACTTTTTAGGTCGTTTCTAATCTGTTTTCTGAATTACACATGAATGCTTCAAGACCACCCTACCCAATGGTTTTAATAACATTTCTCTCTTAAAGGAACATTACAAAATTGGTTTTTGCTAACAAAACAGTTGCTGGCAGTGTAAGCACTTTATGTAATCCACCATATACATAAACTGACAAACCTGTAGAAGTTTGAGATCGATCAGCCATCTGGGACACGAGAAAATCGTGAAAAACCGATTACACATTTGCATGAAATCATATAGATTCAACAAATGAATGAAAAACGCTCACTGAGCGATAAACTAAGTTTATTCATTTCCCATCAAATATGGCAATTCAGACAGAAATATTTCAAGGGATGTTTTCTAGTATCATCATCATTAGACCGTGTAAGTTTTATGTAAATCTGTGATCAAAAGTATATTTTAAAAATTTTCTTACCAATTCTGTAATGTTCCTTTAATGTTCAAAACAGTGTACATGTACATGAATGATGCTGAGAAGGGTTAGTTCAAGATGTTCAACCCAAAGAAATTGCATTTCTTAACATGAACCGCCTATCCCACCAAAATATAATAACAAGTTATAGTTTAACTTCTAACATTCAGAGCAATGCAACGTTCAAACATTGTAGCCTTACTTTATTGTACTTCATTAGTTTTTCCCAAACGTTGTTATTACTACAAATCCTTGCTTTTAATCGTCTTTTGAAAGTTAAAATAATTTGAAGTTTTTATTCTGCATGAAATTCTGTATCATTTCATGTAGACAGGTTTACATGTAGATCGCAGTTAAATGTCAGTGAACATTTTATAGGATTTTCTCAACATTTTGTTTATAGCTTTTATGTCAAAAACATTATTGAATGTTATTGATTGTACTTGATTGTACAGCCATAATTCTTAAAACCATACTGTACTGTATTATGAAAATGTACACAATTTCTGAACTCGTGTTTTTAAAACCTCTAAACTTGAATCTAAAAGTACTGTATCTCACTTACTGCGAATAGCGTGGATAATGCTATACACCCTGCTTGTCATTCCTGAATTGGAGCCCTCGCAGTAAAACAGCCCAGTCGAATCAAGACTGTTTTGAGGCAGATACTGTCTCACAGCAGATGGTGTGGTATACGTCCAGATAAAAGAATCAGGAGGAAGGGTAGTAGCTGACTGAATAGAGGATCCTGGGATACCAATCTGGAAGGGTCTACCGAAGGTCAGATCAGTATCAGGGCTGCTTCGTAAACAGATAAAATGGACTTCACTATTCACTGCTCTATAGGGTGTGGTTGTAACCATTGTAAGATGTACTGCATCGCCTTTGATTAGAATAGAATAGTACAACAAGCCAAATCATTCATCAGATTCAGGAATACATGTCATGTGTTTATGATAATTAACCGTAATGCATTGATATGTCATCACAGGGACATTTATCTTCAAGCAGGCTTGATTCTTCGATTCTGATCGGTCAATCCATAGCAAAAAGGAGTGTGATACAAACCTATCTCATTATAACTGACCAATATCTACCATCTCCATTAGGGTCTCTACTTGGTAATAATTATTACAAATTACAACAAGCACCAAGGATAGGAAGGAACTATAAATAAATAGTAAACTTGCGGGTATTCCTTCCTCCGTGGTACAACCATATGTAAATCTCTTTTGCGAGAGTGTTGGCTCTGAAAAGAGCCTGTGTGGTCTCCCAAGGAAGCATCAAGGATTTGTTTCTTCACGGTGTATAACAATGAACCTTAAACAATAAACTGCAAAACAACCTAGATGATTTGGCCTTGATAGTTTAAAGGTAAATCTTGCCTGAAACAATGACGATCTTGTATATGATTATCAAAATCATAAACGCAGAGGCTTTCCGTTGAACCCGGAAGTTAATAGCGGTCAATGTCCCCCGTGTGGTCGCCATTTCTTCGTCGGCAGCTGTTTTAAACCATATGCCTTCTTCAAAACATTAAATGATATTTGTACGAGAATTGGAGACCATGAACAGAAGTTGCAATATATTTAATGTTGACGTCAGGGTTACAGAGACAAACATACGGTGGCCCACAACTGTCACGGCAAAACCAAAAGCGCCACGGCGAAACCAAAACTACGGCAAAACCAAAAGCATTCTGGTAAAAGGTAGCCTTGTCCACTGGGTAGCATAACAATAATGGCACGGTACTGCAGTACTTGATATCGGTATACCGTGGGGTCGAAGTATGGTTTTCAACCTCGTATCAAAAAAAAGGCCGGAACAGAGCCTTGTTCATACCGTAAAAAGGTCAGATTGTGGGCGGAGTTGCTTTATGCTTATATTTCCCGAAGGTGTATGCTCATCGGTTAATGTATAGTGATAAACACACATCAATACGTCACGACGGGAGTTTATGATTGAACGATTATCCGCCAAGGACAGGAAATGAATATTCAATATCTGATTCCAGCATACGTAATTGCACTGGAATCCCTGCTCATGGATAAAGAAAAAATGTATTTTCTTGCGTTACAGGGTATAGCAGGAAAATATTGTCTGTTGGGCACTAGCAAGCGGGTACGCTTGAAAAGAATTTGGTATGCATAGCCCAAGTTGGGCTAGGAATGTAGCACAAGGTGTGGCGCATTCCTGAAGGCGCCACAACCCAGTAACAGAATGGATTTGGGATCATTCTAGCCCGCGAACACCGTTCTGCTGGGACGGTTTAGTTTTAAAATTGAAGGAATACATGATTGACTTTTAAGAAATTTCATAAGATGATATAAATCAGACAGAGATTGGAAAACGATTTCAGAAGATATTACAAACAGTAAAATGTTTGTTTCAAAGCTTATTTTAGAAGACGAAATTATACATGGTCTTCAAAGTTGAAAGATGTAAACGTTTATATTGGGTGACAAAAGGAATGCAGACAAAGGATCTAAGTATAATTACAATAATGTAAGAAATAATTACTTGAAAAGAAAAATATTAAAATTATTTGTAGAATTATTTTGCATTAAACGACTTGAGAAGGGTATTATTTCCATTTAGCTAAATCCCCAACAAAAAGTAGACCATATAAGCTTAAAGTTTTCTCAAAATTAAGTAAAGTGTAAACTTATTGATGTTGCTAAATTTGTAACAGAAAGTAGGCCACAAGGTTTTCCAGAGTGTTTTAGCTCAAAGAGTTTTATCTCTGGTTTTTAACCCTGGGCACAGTAAGTCATATACATTGTAAACGTAGGTGTGGTAAACGATGTAATACAATGTGTTGAGAAAAAGTACTGAAAGTACTGAAAATGTAAAATTCAGTTAAATAAACTAGCCAGCAGCAAGTTCGCCAGGCTCAACTCAATTTTGGTATAAAATTGTGAAAATTATTGATTACGATAATTTTGGTTTAATGTGTGACAAGGCACGCTATGCGTGGAAAACAGACCATAAGCTGCCGTTTACAGAATGAACAAGGCTCTGTTTCGGCTTCGTTTTTGATACGAGGTTGAAAAACCATACTCAACCCCACGATATACTGTATATCAATTGTACTGCAGTACCGTGCCAGTATTGTTATGCTAGTGAATTCAAAGCATGCAAAGCGGGGTGCTTGCGTAAAGAGCTTGGACAAGGCTAGGTAAAAGGTCGAAAGGAGTCGCGGTGATTCATGGGATAGGTTATAAATAAGTGGTCAGCACGCGCGGTGTGCAGTTGATCTTTAGGCCCACGTAATTTGTACACACGTTTAGGTCCCAGGCTTCATGGCACATGGTCATGGTCATGATGGTATGAATAGCACTGTTTAGCAATGGGAAGTTACTGAAGTGTGACCTACGAAGTGGCCACCATTGTCGAGTTACGTTATTTATCAAGACTTGTGTTAAGTAACTAATAGTATAATAGGTATAAGTAATGCAATGGTTTCTTTGTAAGGAAATACTTCTGTGCTCCTAAAATGCATAATTTGCTTTGATTTTTTACTTGATTTCCGTTTTTTTATTTCTTGAAAAAAAGTGGGTTTCTCTTCGCCAATATTTCTTATAAACGTGTCTTTGTTTCAATACTTTCTGTATATGCGCATTTTCCCGTTTGTTTCTCTGTATCCGTGTGTACATTTTATTTAATAGTATATAGGCCTATATCGTTTTTTCTGTATGTCTTTATTTCTGCAATTTGTGGTTAATTACTTGTTCCTTTTTCTTGTTTCTTGTTTGTTGATGTCTTTTCTTCGTTGTTTTCTTATTTGCATAGACGGCCTGCAATATATGATTGTTTCTGATATCTGTGTTTCTGAATATTGAAGTTGAAGTTGATTTCGTTATGTTTTTATTTCTGTGTTTGAGATTTCTGTATTTGCTGTGGATGTGTTTAATTCTTCATTTCATTCTTCTAGATTTTGTAAATTCTTAATTATTTAATAATAATTGCATTGTCACAGGGGTGTGTGGATGGTTATAATGCGCGTTTTAATTAATATCATATTAAGTAATTAGTACATTGACCTTTTTGAAGGAGCGACAAAAAGTTTAATTATTAATGTATCCATTGCACAATTAATTTTATTTATTGCGCTGAGTATTTGCCCGCCAGTTATGGCTGAGGGTCGTTCCCATGTCCTATTAGGTCTACAGACTGATATCACTTGCGGGGAGGTCGTCGATTTCCAAATATTTATGAAAAACCTTTTCGTACTCTCCGACACAACAAGTCTCTCCTCTTGTCATCGCCCGGTGGTGCCGTTTCTTCCGTTTCTGGTGTCGTGCCAGAAATGCTTTGCATAAAATTGCTAACCCCATTTTCATTATAACTTTTTGATGTTTTATATCATAATATTTTTTCTTAAAGCAAAATAAATTCAATGTACTGATTTCTATACGCCATCTAGCGAGCTTTCGTCTGCGACAAAAGAGCATTTTATTAAATGAATCAACAAAATAAAATTCACAATTTCAAATCTCTTAAGGAAAAAAAGGCCAAGTATTGAAAATTTAGTAGAGTAGAATCACAAAAAATAATGTTTAGATGGTTGTTGTAAAGTACACAATCATGTCAACATTTTTTTTTCTGTAATTAACTTTTATACGGCTGGAAGTAAAACTCATTCCGTAGATCACGTGGTTTATCCGAACCAAAAATGTGGTTCTAATAAACCACTTGACCTTATTTTTTTCAAAAATGCTTGAAAACGACAAAATGTGATGGTTTCTTTTAGGAACCGTTCTTTTCTATTCCTGGAAGACCTTTACATTCATGTTTGGGTCTAAATGTATCCCAAACAGCCCAAACGAAACCGTGTCCCTTTTAAGAAACTCACATCCATTCATACACATTTGTTGTCATCAAGCACGACATCACAGTACATATAGTTATGTGGGCCTTATTTTAGCCTTTATCTTATTTGAGCACTCACCTCAATTATCAATTGTCAAAATCCACGGTCAAAGTACAAGATTGCCCCAAACTAAAAGCTCACTGATTTCACAGTACAGACCAGGAACAATCCTCCAGGAAAAATTATTTTGCCCGAAAGGCTGTCAAAGTCGGGGAAATATCGTACGAAGACACCCAAACCACCGTTGTGTATTTCTTATGACGACATCGAAATGAAGACGTATAAAACACGCACAAAATCTCTGACAAAACATTAAAGGGACACGTTGCCTTGGATGGGGCAAGTTGGTCCATAAAAAGACATGTTTTTAAAAAGACAATAATTTGACGCGAATCTTGATGACGTGCAGCCGTGGATCGAGACTGGACCCTACGCCCGTCCGAATATACATTAGTAGTATGTGTACAACGTTTATACGCCGTGACGTGTATACGACGTACACACGCATACGGGTCCGTGGACTGAGACTCGAGAGATAACCACACGGTCTATGCACACGTAACAAATAAACGGAAACACTTTTCAACTGGCTGCGCACTGACTGAATAGTTGGCATTTTTCCTGAACAGGAGTACCTTTGGCGATAAAAAGACATGCAGTCTAGCCTCACTATTTTGTAATAAAAAAAACAGCAGACAGCATACGCTATACGTACAGGTCAAAGTGCAATGTTCAGGTCGTCTCTACGGGTATACGTCATACAATCAGCTTTTTCACACAGCGCCGCCAGCGGTCAATATGCTGAAACGTCTTTGAAAACCGCGGAAATTCGTCACGTAAGAGTCTTTTTTATTTTCGATTTTTTTATCATTTCAAACTGCCAATATTAATTTTGTTCTGATAAAAATGGTTCGTACATACATTGTTCAGAAGGCTAAATGATTCTTGTTGCTTGGAATACACCGTTCATGTCCATCTTTAACTTAATATGTTTACATGTATTAATGATAATTGTAACATTTTCAATCCCGATGTATACAATGCATGTAATATCTACCGAAAAACATAACTTTCCAATTCATGCAAGCCAAACATATAAACAAAAAGAGTCAAAATAAAAATAACACATAAAAATCAGTCCACTGTTTAAAACAAAAACAGCTCCTATTCAAGAAAGTGATTAATTAATATCGTACAGCAAAATTATAAACCCCACAACTTTCAAACATGTATCTGGAATGTTTTGCTGAAAACGTAATCATTCGCAAAAAAAATTATCACAAAAGCAACCAAAACCATGGAAAACTTATCCGTTTTTATTTCGTTGAATATTAGCCAATTAATTTGGCAGCCTGATACACGTGACTGCTAAGCATACCACATGACGTTTGGTTTACCAATCAGCAAAATGGGATTGATTCACGTCAAGATTCAAAATTCAGTTGAAATTATATTTCACGCTCTGTTCGTTCAAACCACAGAGGTAAATTTATGAATATTTCTACTCAAGAAGAAATGCAATTCCTGTACAAGATTAAAACGTATTGTTGACTGACAAGTCGTCGAAATTTAACCCTGCAACGATGCACCTGTTTTGTCCCAACGGTATTACGTCATCCTGCCAGAGAGGTGTGGCAGGCCCATTTGATAGGTTAAGAGGGTCTGTTCTGCCTTATCTCAACGATTTATGTCTGCTAAACCAGCCTGCTGTCGGCACAAGATCACAAGACCTTCATTCACAAAAGGCCATTGAACCTAGAGCGGTCAGACACAACATGCCTTACCACTAAGCTGTGGTAGTGATCTGTGGCGCACGTGCCGCATAGATAGGAGTTTGTGCATGAGCTATGGGGAATTTTTTTTTCCACCACCCCTCCTGACCAAATTGACGACCCCTGTTGATTGACACCACTCCTAAAACGTGTGTATTGGTACACTGCAGGATATCAAGGAGTATCACGGGGTTGGGATCTACCATTTTGAAATGGTTATGTTTTTTTTGATATGTGCCAGTGCACTGTGGTTGGGTGCATCACTGCAAGGTTTTAATGATCAGATTACCAATCGCGTTATTAATCTTGATTAATATATGAGTGTTTTCATCTCTTAATTGTTTAACTTTTAAAAGGACTACGTTTAATATTGGCTCATCAGATCAACCGGTGGGATACTTCAGCCATTTCTGTTGGAGCTTTAGTTATCATCAAAATCCGGATATATGTCCACATAATCGTTCTCCTCTGCTCTTGAAATCATCCTAATGTAGACCTGCGAAAAATTAATTAAAAGTTAACGTAAATTTTCTGTTTTGCGACATGGACAGTGTTAACAGTCCATTCTCTAATCACAAAAAGTTGTATGTTTGTTTGTCTGTCTCAGACTGGCAGGTGCAACCTTTTTAATGTAGCTGTGTACATGTATTTATGTTACTACCATCGTAAGCCAAATCAGAATAGTTTGTTACTGAACATTCTCTCTGATAAAAACTTTCAAACTTAAACAGATGTTTACTCTGATGCAATATTTTGCTCTGCAACTCTTCTTTTTTTATATTGTGGGTGTCCAGGTTTAACTTCAAACATACTGTAATTGTGAGCCAAATGAGACTATTTTGTTACTGAGAATATGTTTCTTTTCGTTCTCCCTTCAATCGTTTCTACCGACTGGAAATGTCAGCCCATAAACAAGTGGACCGCATCACAAAACTCTCACTTACTATACGTGGTTAAAGTAAATTTAATGTCTCGTTATATTTTGAATTGTAGAGAGTTGTTTATTATTCTATAGCCATAATTTAAAGTTTAAAGGAACATTACAGAATTGGTAAGAAAACAACTTGTAAAAATATACTTTTGATCACAGATTTACATAAAGCTTACACGGTCTAATGATGATGATAGTAGAAATCATCCCTTGAAATATTTATGTCTGAAATGCCATATTTGATGAGAAGTGAATATATTAATTTTCCGATTGGAGTTTATCGCTCAGTGAGCGTTTTATTCATTTGATGAATCTATAAGATTTCATGCAAATGTGTAATCGGTTTTTCACTATTTTCTTGTGACCCAGATGGCCGATCGATCTCAAACTTCTACAGGTTTGTCAGTTTATGTATATGGTGGATTACATAAAGTGCTTCTGCCAGCAACTGTTTTGTTAGCAACAACCAATTCTGTAATGTTCCTTTAAAGAAGAGTTTAGCAAACGAGTACACTTGTGATCGTCTGATCAATTTGCTTGAGCCCGCAGAATGTCTTGGGCCATGTCAGACGAAGCGAGACAACCAGTTCGAGGCAATCTCAAAAGCATCATTCACACTTCGAAATGATATTGTATTTTCTGGAGGATATAAAAAAGGCTCAACTGTGCTACACAAATTTTTCTTTTCAATAAAATAACGAATCTGGTGTCAACCAAGTTGCCTTTAAAAAATAGTCTGGTGTGCCGAGACCCTTAAACGAAACAGTAAAACTATGTATGGGTTCGGGCTTCGGCTGAACATGTCGTTTATTCTCATTACTTTCCGGTACCTCTAGGTGAATTGTGAACCATTTGTATTAAACAAACCTGGTCAGTGTTTCCGGTAGCCATTGTTGTGAGGACAGATACAAGTTTTTCGAAGGACGGTCGATCCCCTGGTTCACCCTGCCAGCATTGAATCATCAAATCATAGCTAAACAAACCACAACAGTAATACATAAATAAATACAAATAGCATAATCATACATTAGTTTGAACGAGTTGTTTTTAAAACATTGGCTGACAGGACAGTACATTAAATAAATACAAAAAGCATAATCATACATTAGTTTGAACGAGTTGTTTTTAAAACATTGGCTGACAGGACAGTACATTTTGTGTACATTTTGTGTATCAAAATGGTTTAAATTCTTACGTTTTTTCATCGCAGTTGCTCGGTTTGTGCATGCGGTAGCCATTCTCAAGTCTTGACACAATAGAGTCAGTTTTAATCTCTGCGTATGGAGTTCCACCTATGCGAGAAAGAAGTAAACCATCCATATTTCAAATGACAACAATCTCGTAATGCTAAAACAAGTCATTCAGTTTTTAAAATCTAAAATTCAAGTTTGGTTCTTACCAAGAGTTGCAATTTCCCAGAGAAGGATTCCGTAGGACCATCTATTAAAATGATGAGATAACGAATTTTGTTTACAATTCTTTTTAAAAAAAACACAAATTTTTGAAAATTCTTATTTTTCCCCTACATCCTTTAAAACTCCTCGTATTTTGATAACGGTCTGTTAGTTTTGATATACATACAGTAATTTTATTGGTACTTAAATCGAACTCTTTGGATTTCCGTATATTATTTTATCATGTTATCATTATTTAGTTTTCTTGACCAACGCTTGAAAAGCTAAAAGTAAAGATTTTGCACGGCAATTTTCTCCAGTTCTTTCACTAATAACATAGGTTATGAACATCGCCGTCGTCATTACGTAATCCCCTCGGTCACCCAACCGCAACCATAGCAACTGGGTCATGCCGTCCGGTGCGATGAACCATGGCTGTGATCTCTATGTACGGCTAATGCTATAATACTTCTTTCCATAAAACCCATTTTTTGTAGTCTGCATCTTTTTCTTCGGAGAACCGAAAACAACTGCACTTGTGACTTTCACTAGATTACAAAGCAAAGCAGTTTACCAAATGTAACCGTTCTATTTGCCTGACTTGGGTACTATAGCGAAAAGTATGAGTTTGTGCTCTGTTTCGAGTGTACACTCAAAACAGAACAAACGGTCGAATGCGTTCTTATTGAAGTAGCGTGAACCATTGGCAAGGAAGTGATCGTGATCTCGAAAGCAAGTGACGTCAGACTACCACAGCGAATAAATAATTTTACATCACTTACACGTCACTCTTTGGGGTGTATGTGTTTTTCGTCAACGACTCGAGAGACAACCAGCGAGTTGGGACACGAGTCTGAAAGAAAAAACATTAGTCATTACTTAATGATAAACATGGTTTATTTTGTAGTATGTTACTATACTGTTACCATTTTTACATACCTTTGACTTTTGCACATAAATATCATCCCCTCGTGCCAAACAGAAATCAGAAATCTTAGCAACCAGATTGTCGTCTAGGAGAATATTCCTTGCTGCTAAATCTCGATGTATCACCTGTAAATTGTGACAAAAAAAACATTCATCTTATATTTCGATGAAGACCACAAATTTTTACTAAAACTGTTCAGGGAATTATTTCGCTCAGCGATGTATTATATTATAGCAAAAATACTTTGACTGGACATGTTTGTGCACACTGAATACTAATATCGATTTCTTAAGGTATATGTTTCTATGCTGTACAGAGGAAATATTTTACTGCTGATAGCACCTTAACCTTTATCTGTGTTATAGAGCAATTATTTTTTGCATAGCGGTCTGCTGAAGCTATACTTTTATACAATCACTGTGTTTTATCCTAAACATGATGAATATACTTTGAAATACAATTGATACTTTCCCCAGATGCAGCCAGATGTTGCATTCCTTTAGCTACATCAAAAGCGAATTGAAGCAGCTTCTTCGAAGACAGAACTCCCTGACTATCATCAACATCCAAGGATCTAGCTTTCCTCAGGTAGGAGCGAAGGTCACCTTTGGGTAAGTACTCCAATGCTACGTACAAAGATTCTGTTTATATAAACGAGTTCGGATTATTACTGTTTTACTTGTTTAGCTATTTTGTGTCAAAAGCGAGATCCCCGCTTGTGATAAATACACCCTTGAAAAAGTTTTGTGGCATGTTTCTGAGACGAGAATTAAATAATTGATTATTTTTTTGCCACAATGTTCAACTTCCGCCAACCTGCAGAATTTGTCTGATCTCGGTAACATTAAGGAGTATTGAGAAAGTAGCCACTATTATCTACCCTATCAACGAAAAACGAGTCGAAATAAATACTTGTTAGGAAAGATGCCGGGCAAAATTTGTTGACCATTTAATCAAATGACCAAGCTGGCACGTAGATTTTAACCACACATAACTACTCCAAAAGTGAGTTGTTCATATCTAGATATTAGGTATGGCAGATGCTAAAAACAATGCTATAGATACACATGTATGGATGTACAAGTAGCTGTAGAAACATATTGCGTTAATTAAACATTTAAAAAAGTCATGAGTTCTTATAGGTATAGGCGCTTTATCTTCGGGCTTCTCAAAGTGTTTATTGCTTTAGAGACAGGCATAATAAGTTTACATGGTGATGCAAGGCAATCTGCTGCCACCTGTGTCAGAAACACTGAAGCAATCCCCCTTTCTTAAGCATGGGGATACCAGGATCTTTTAAGTGTATCACACAACACACGAGGCCTACACTTTACATACGTCCCATCCGAAGGGTGCAGCAATATTATGGTCAATAGTAATAATTGTCTCACTCATCAACACAACACACGCTGACAACACCAGAAACTTTAGTCTGATGCACTAGACCGCTCGGGAACGACATTCCACAGACGGGATACGCAAGTAATCATGGTCATCGTCTTGTACTCTGCGAATTATTTTGAATTCTGCAGTAAACCATAGACTGCAGGAAACCATTTCGGGTGATGAGAAGCGGGGGACACACGATTGCAATCCTAGCCCAAATTTCTTCAGGATGAAGTTACATTTCCAAAGCGATTCATTAAAACAGTTATCGAGGAAGAAGCAGAAGAAGATGAAGAATAGTTAAAATAATACCGGCAAGATATTTACCCTCGTGATCACAGGCACCGAGAATCCTGACAACGTTAGGGTGATGTCCAATCTGAACCATGAATCGGAACTCGTCTAAGAAATTCTGCTTTTCAGCTGTGGACGCATTTGCTGCCAAAAAACAACAATGCGTTAGAGAAGTAAGGACACGTATCAGAATGTTTTCTTGCAGACTGAACAATGTTGTTAACGGACCTTGTGCACATGACGTCATTTTTGAAGGGCGCCCTCTGCTAGAGGTCAAAAGAAGGTTGCTTATTGGCCCATCCTGCGCCCCGCGCGTACATAGATGTGCGTTTTACATTTTTGCATCATCGTATTACCTCTAAGATGGCGGCGTGATGACGTCGATGCATAAGGTCCATAGAGTAAAATACGGTATAATGACCCATACATATACATATACATACACATATACATACCTCGTATTATCTTAACGGCTGCCTTGCTCATTTCCCCCTCAATCATCACTCCACCAAGTCGCACTTTACCAAAACGACCTTCTCCAAGTACCTCGGTTCCGACCATCAAATCACCCCGCGAGACTCTCAATGGATTGGCCCATGCAGGTAAACCAATACTTTCACATGATGAGAACGATTCGAATGATGTTTCTGTATTTATTGGTGGTTGTTCAAGATCAGCAGGCTCAGAAGATAAGACTTCATCGTTCTGATATATGCCATTCTCGTAATTAACCTATAGGGCGAAAAAACTGTACTGATTGGCAGTATGACAACGTCAGAGAAACAAGGGGTAGTGCCCAGTGTTATTTTCAAACATTGTTAACACCTCTTGGGGAAAAGAGTACCGACCCGTTCAAATTTGGAAAGGGGTCATTCCGTGTCAATTCAACACACTTTTGGACCTGACCGTCACGGATTAAAATGAAATTTTTTGTGCTGATTGGACTCAATGAGAAACCCCCAATTTTTTGCCATTCGGGTGATTATTTTTTGAGATATGGGTTAACGAACTTTTGACTAATTAGCAGGACCTGCTATGTTTGGACATTTATATCTCCAAAAGTAAAGCACCTACAGAGATAAACTTTACATCATTTTAAAGCTCTTGAAATGGCCCGTATTTCATAACATAAAATCAAAATTATACCGCATACCACAACAAAGTTACGCAAAAATATGACTTTGATCTTGATTTGCGAAAATGCGTATTTTTCAAAATGCATAATTTTTTTTCCATTTTTAGCTTAAGATGTAAGCAACATTTTCAAAAAAAATTTGGATGGGCACTCTTACAGTTTTTGAGTTATGATTATTTGAACATTAAAATGTACGCATTGTACATGTTCAAATGTACACGTACAATGTATTATGTATAGTAATGTGTAATGTACATTTAATAGATGCTACATTTGCATTGGGGATAAAGAAAATAAATTGTTTTTACCCTTCACTGATGTGTACTATATACAGAGTACTTTCCTGAGTTCAGTGGGAAAAAAAATCCACTGGCAATCACGCAGATGGGATTCGAACCCACAACCTATTGCATAGGTAGAGCAGATGTCTTACCACTAGACCACTAAGATTGCCAGGCAGTAACAGGCAGTTCAAATCCTACGTTTTAGCAGCAATGATTTAATTAATAAATGTAGCATCTATTAAATGTACATTACACATTACTATACATATTACACTGTACATGTACATTTGAACATGTACAATGCGTACATTTTGATGTTCAAATAATCATAACTCAAAAACTGTAAGAGTGCCCATCCAAATTTTTTTGTGAAAATGTTGCTTACATCTTCAGCTAAAAATGGGAAAAAATTACGCATTTTGAAAAATACGCATTTTCGCAAATCAAGGTCAAAGGTCAAATGTTTGCATAACTTTATTGTGGTATGCGGTATAATTTTGATTTTATGTTATCAAATGTGTGCCATTTCAAGAGCTTTAAAATGATGTAAATTTTATCTCTGTAGGTGCTTTACTTTTGGAGATATGAATGTCCAAACACAGCAGGTCCTGCTAATTAGTCAAAAGTTCGTTAACCCATATCTCAAAAAATAATCAACCGAACAACAAAAAATTTTGGTTCTGGGGGTTTCTCATTGAGTCCAATCAGCACACAAAATTTCATTTTAATCCGTGACGGTCAGGTCCAAAAGCGTGTTGAATTGACACGGAATGACCCAAAGGTTACTGTAACATAAAGGGATATTGCAATTACATCGAAAGCTAAGCACAAAATGTGATACCGAACCGTCCTGAACTCACCAGCTCCAGGCCATAGGGATCATGCCGTCTCTTCCGCTTTCGTACTCGACAGATATAAATCAAACACCCCAAAACAAGAATAAGAATAAGGGCAACAATGACGACACCGACAACAATTACATAGGTGCTCGATCCTCGTTGCGAGGTTGCAGTCGGTTCTGTGAACAAACAATACAAATTAAAACCGATGAGTTAAGAATGTGTTTTTTCCTCTGAATTCAATTAAAGTGTTGTGTACAAACGATACAAATGTAAACCAACAAATTGAGAATATGAGTGTCCTTCTGAATTCAATTAAGTAGTTTTAAACTTATTTATAATAACAAATATTGTTATCTGTAAATACTTGGGACTAAACCTAACCTTTAAAATGAGCTGTCCATGAACATCCTACGCAATATCAACAAAAATAAACTTTTTCTCCAAGGCCGTAAACATAAAGTTTGTTTCTTGGTGTAATATTTAAAAGTCAGTGTAATGGTTGACTATTATTTCAATCTTAAGTATTGCAGCTGATTGTACGATGACAATACTATTTAAACAAATAAGTATGCCAATAAAAACATCTGGACAAGTGAAATATGGCCAATGTGAGACAAAATGTGTCGTAAGATTCGAGAAAATCGCCCGTTAAGAAAAAAAAGCCCCGTCCTCGTCAGATTAACAATTATTTCGAAATATAAAATTTTTCATGGATGCTAAGACTCCTTTATGTCCTTCCATCTCGGTTTTGTCATAAGTTCTAATATTTGAACCCTTGCACACAGTCACCTTTACAGTACTTTACCTGCATTTGTAGATCCCGGACTTGTTGGTATTTCCGTTGGCAGTTGGGTCTGGATCACAGTCGAAGGACTTCTCGGTCCTTCCCCTCCTTCACCATCTCTTACTGCAGCTACACTTATATTATACATTGCCCCAAGCTGCAAGTTTTCAATCAGAAAGCTGTACGTTGCTCGTGATGGATCTGTAACTGACACTCTGCCGGCAATCATCAATGAGGAACCATTGGATGGGTTAACGTAGACTATGTAAGCAACAACCGGTCCAGCTCCTGTATCCCCGTTACTTGTGTTCCATGCCTGCCAGGTTACTCTAGCTGATGTTGATAATATCAGGAGTACCATGGGGTTGTGGCTTAGTTCAGGCGGAGCTTGTTTGTATTAAAGAAAAAAGAAATGCAACATTTTAAAATAAAACTTTTCACTGACGATATAATATAAGTAAATTTGCCTCAGTTCTTATTTTTTTATGACGATTTTAACTTGTTGAACCTGACAAATTAATCAAATTAATTTTTGATTTATTTTATAAAGGGTGAGTCTTATGTATCACGTTACGATCTAGAATGCAATTTTTGAATTCAAAATGGCCGCGAAAACTGACGACTATATTTTATTTAAGTTTTTCGTTTTTGAAATTTGGTTTAAAAAAGAATACTTTGCACTTTTCTACTAATATTACTATTTTAAACTTTTTATTTTTTTTACTTTTTGAATCTTGTATAAAAAAATATATGACAAGCACTGATCACAGTGCCGGTTCGTTTATTATGAATAATGTTTTGGTCTGTGAAGTGGATGACAACGATGGCCTCGGAACGTAGAAGGGAGTAAATTTTATAAACATTTGGACGGACGATGTGACAAATATAGAAGAAAAAACTTCAATAACAGAAAAATAGGAGATAAATTCCTCAAAAGCCTTCTAGTGACAACTTGGGGATTTTCATTTCTGCATCATGCAGAATTTGATTATTTGAAACATTTTTTTTAAAAAGTTTTCCACACAATCGCCTGCACCCATACGTCGAAATAGAACCCAGTCCTGAGAGGATTGATGAAATAATCTTCGTCCATTATTATTTAGCTAACAATTTTCATGAATGCTTAACAAGTGAACTACACATTGCTCGTATATGTCTTTCTATATCGGTATTTGTCATTAGTTTTATTCGTTGAAACCTTGGGCAGTCACCTTTACAGTAATTTACCTGCATTTGTAGATCCCGGAGTTGTTGGTATTTCCGTTGGCAGTTGGGTCTGGATCACAGTCGAAGGACTTCTCGGTCCTTCCCCTCCTTCACCATCTCTTACTGCAGCTACACTTATATTATACATTGCCCCAAGCTGCAAGTTTTCAATCAGAATGCTGTACGTTGCTCGTGATGGATCTGTGACTGACACTCTGCCGGCAATCATCAATGAGGAACCATTGGATGGGTTAACGTAGACTATGTAAGCAACAACCGGTCCATCTCCTGTATCCCCGTTACTTGTGTTCCATGCCTGCCAGGTTACTCTAGCTGATGTTGATAATATCAGGGATACCATGGGGCTGTGGCTGAGTTCGGGCGGAGCTTGGTTGTTTTTTAAGAAGAAATAAATTCAACATAACTCAGTGTGTACATGTATATATGATACAAAAACTAAAATATTCAGGGACTATTTTAAAACAAAACCGTCAACGATTATAACGATATAATACAAGTAAGTTTACCTCAGTACTTGTTGTCTTACGATGACATTAATTTGTTGAACTTTACTAACTAATCAAATTAATTTCGATTTATTTTATAAAAGGTGAGTCTGATGTATCACACGACGATCTAGAATGCAATTTGGGGGTTCAAAATGGCCGCGAAAACTGCCGACTATATTGTATTTTTGTTTTTGTATGGAATGTTTTTTTAAACATAAATGACCATTTCTACTTAAATTATAAGTTTGGATATTTTAGTTTTTCACTTTTGGGGGCCTCTTTGGGTTTAACATGGCCTCCTAAACATGCGTTTTTATTGAACATGTTTTAGTCCATAAAATTGGGTGACGACAGTGACCTCAGAACGTAGAAAATTTGTAATGTTTTTCTTGTCATAACAAATAAGTGTGCAAGTTTTAAAAACATTTGGACGGATACTTTGCAAAACATAGACATAAATTTCCCAAAACGCCCTCTAGTGACAGTTCTTGGATTTTTGTTTCCGCATCATGCGAATTTTAAATCTTTGTCAATTTTCTTTTTGAATTGTAGGAAGGATTCCACAGAGTCGAAATAGATTCGGGTCCTGAGAGGTTTAATTAAAAACTTCTTCTCTCATCATTAATTAGAAAACAAACAATGTTCATGAATGCAAAAAGACATTAACTACACAGTGCCTTGATATCTCCTTCCATCTCGGTTTTTGTCATCAGTTCTAATATTTGAACCGTTACACCCAGTCACCTTTACAGTAATTTACCTGCATTTGTAGGTCCAGGACTTGTTGGTATTTCCGTTGGCAGATGGGTCTGGATCACAGTCGAAGGACTTCTCGGTCCTTCCCCTCCTTCACCATCTCTTACTGCAGCTACACTTATATTATACATTGCCCCTTGCTGCAAGTTTTCAATCAGAATGCTGTACGTTGCTCGTGATGGATCTGTGACTGACACTCTGCCGGCAATCATCAATGAGGAACCATTGGATGGGTTAACGTAGACTATGTAAGCAACAACCGGTCCATCTCCTGTATCCCCGTTACTTGTGTTCCATGCCTGCCAGGTTACTCTAGCTGATGTTGATAATATTAGGGATACCATGGGGCTGTGGCTGAGCTCGGGCGGAGCTTGGTTGTATTCAAGAAGAAAGACAAATTTAAAACATTGGTACTATTTTTATAACAAAACTTTTAACAACTTAACGATTCAATAAAAGTAAATTCAATTTACTGGACAATATGCCGACTTGTTTCACGAGCAATTAAAAAAAAATATTATACGTGTGGACTTCAAAAATTGTAATACTGCGCATTTCAAACTACAGGTCGATTGCTCAACAGCATTGACGGTCTGGGGTAGTGCCAAATAGGAAACCTCAATAAGTAAATATGCTGGATGTTTAACAAACTTTGTATATGAATTCAAAATTGAAATTAACAATTTAATGCAATTTTTTAAACGGCTCGGTTTTTCCACTCATTGATACTGATAAATAAAAAAAAAAAACGCACCAGTGGCTTTTGTCGTTATTTATTAACATTAAAGGAACATTACAGAATTGGTTTTTGCTAACAAAACAGTTGCTGGCAGTGTAAGCACTTTATGTAATCAACCATATACATAAACTGACAAACCTGTAGAAGTTTGAGATCAATGGCCATCTGGGTCACGAGAAAATAGTGAAAAACCGATTACACATTATCTAATAGATTCAAAAAATGAATAAAACGCTCACTGAGCGATAAACTCCAATCGGAAAATTAGTTTATTCATTTCTCATCAAATATGGCATTTCAGACAGAAATATTTCTAGGATGTTTTCTACTATCATCATCATTAGACCGTGTAAGTTTTATGTAAATCTGTGATCTTAAAGAAAATGTTACTTACCACTTCTGTAACGTCCTTTAAAATTATGCGTGGATTTGCACTGTTTTCTGCTGACTCACACAACGGATTAGGCCCAAATTTTCACTGGTTTGTTATTTCATGTATATGGTTGATCACATAAAACATGATGATAACCTAAAGAAATGTTTTTTTTATAAGAAAATTTGGGTATTTGAATTAGTAATAGCATTCTACAATTCAAAATGGTCTCATGGCAAGTGGGGTGCACTTGGACCCTTTAGTCTTAAGGCCTACACTTGACTCCTGTGGTTTTTTGTATCTGTTTGATCGACATGCTTTGAAGGCCCTATACACTATTGGTTAGATCGAAAATCACAAAATGTTCACAGAATCACACACAACTCACATGATTTAAAGTAAGTAATGGTAGCAAGGGTTCCTTAAAATATCTCTGCCTAAAATGCTATCGTTTCTGAGAAATGAGTAAAACAATAGTTTTTATCACGTGTGATAAAAACTTGATGTTTGAAAAAGCAGAAAACACATAAGGTCTCTTTTCAGTATTTTCTCATGACCTCGATGACCAATTGAGCTCAAACTTTCACAGGTTTGTTTGTTCATGCATATGTTGAATCACACAAAATGTGGACACTGATTTTGAGCTGTTACCAAAAGTGTACGATACCTTTAAGGCCTACACTTGATTCCTGTAGGTTTAAGCGTATTCTTGTAGCTGTTTGATCGACATGCTTTAAAGAACCAACAACTTGGGACTAGTGATCTATGAAGCCCTGTCATACACACCTGGTTCACATGTAACGGAAGCGTCTTCTGAATGGCCACAATTATTGTGGGAACTCCAGCCTGAGAAATCACAAGCTTGCAATCTTTCCTCATTTCCATTGCAGTTGACTTCGTCCATGAGTATTTGACCTGTTCCCTGTCCGAAGTGTGCACTATCCCACGCAGTACTTGCCCCAGTGTAGCCAAGTTGTCTGCACACAACGCTCGCGTCCGTGATGCTCCAGCCATCATCACACACTGTGCCCCATTGACCGTTATGGATTACTTCAACCCTACCTTCAGATGGAGCACTTCCACCAATAAGCCGAATACTGGTATCTATATATAAAGATACCAGTTTATATATTTTTTGAATCAAAGATAGAAACAAGTAGTTCATAAATTAATGTATGGCCTCGGAACATTTTTGAAACCAGTCATCATGCTTAAGATGGCATAAGCATTCTTAACCTTTCTACTTCTATTTGGAGTTGTTGAAAGGTGACTTTTGCTCTCGTGGTCCCTTTCAAAGGTCTAATCAGTTTTTCACTTTAAGACGTATAACCATACTTAAGGAAATGTTTCTCTATTCCGAACAAATTGTGGCTTAGTAATTTGTAAATACAATGTGTAGACAACCTCAAGTCCAAGTTACGGTGTCATGGTTATGTAGGATTTGGACGTCCTTAGTTTTTAGGTCTACACTAAATGCCTTCCCAAAAAACATCTCAATCTGTTTTCCTGTGGTTTTAGCGCATTCTTGTGGGTTTTTGATCGACATGCGTCCAAGAGCCAATAACTAGTGACTTATTTTGCCTATTGCACCAACCTTGCTTACACATCACGGAAGCATCTTCTGAATGGCGACAATTCTGGAAATACCAGCCCCGAAAGTCACAATCTTGCAATCTTTCCTCATTTCCACCGCAGTTGACGTTGTCCATGAGTATTTGACCTGTTCCCTGTCCAAAATGTGCATCCTCCAACGCAACTAATGCTTTGGTGAAGCCAAGTTGTCTGCAAACAACGTTTGCGTCTGTGATGTCCCAGTCATCGTCACATACAGTGCCCCATTGGCCATCATGTAATACTTCTACTCTTCCTTCAGAGGCGAACCTTCCACCAACAAGCCGAACATCGAAATCTGTAATATGTAATGTTACCAGGTTGTTGTTCTATAGATTGTAAAAAATCTTCAAATAAACAAGTAGCTGAGAATCAAGTTAATACTTTATGGCATTGACATTCTTAATAACTTCATATTTCTATTGGGAATCGTTAAGAGCTTGTTTTTGCTCTTGTGCTCACTTTGAGTTTTATTTGTCTCCACTAAAATAAAGCGTAAGAACCACACTTAAGGAAATGTTTCCCTTTTCAGAATAAACAGTGGGTTTTGAAGTTCGTAAAAGTCCATGAAATGGTCCCTTTGTTTTAAAGTCTAGACTAGACTAAATGCCTGCCCACAAACGCATCCCAGTCAGGAAGCCAGTGGGAAATGATCTAGTCTTAATTTTTGATGTTTAGGTGCTTCATTGTGGCTTTTTGGTCGACATGCGCAAGAGTACTAAGACCTTAAGACTATTGACCTAACTGACCTAAATTATGCCCTATCAAACCAACCTGGCTCACATGTCACGGAAGCATCTTCTAAATGTTTACAATTGTGGGAACCCCAGCCTGGAAAAACACAATCTTGCAATCTTTGCTCATTTCCACCGCAGTTGACGTCGTCCATGAGTATCCGACCCGTTCCCTGTCCGAAGTGTGCATTCTGCCACGCAGAAGTTGCTCCAGGGAAGCCCAGCTGTTTGCACACAACGTTCGCGTCTGTGATGTTCCAGTGGTCATCACATACAGTGCCCCATTGGCCATCATGGAACACTTCAACCCTACCTTCAGTGACGACTTTTCCACCAACAAGACGCACATCGGTAACTGTATGTAGAGTTAGCAGTTGATAAGTTTAAAGATTGTTTAAAAAATTAAATTAAGTGAATGGTTGATAATCGAGTTAATTAATGTGTGGCCTTGTGCTGAAGATGACCTAAATTATTTTTCTTTACTTTTAGCCGTATAACCACACCCCACCATGACACTATCAGAAAAAAACTCACTTGCTTACACCATGGTACTGCTTTGGACAGTATAATTACCATATTCATTTTCAGGGCCTTTGGACTAAAAAAAACAAATATTCCAAACCGTCCAGCCAACTGGAAGCTATCTGTCGAAGACATGATTGATTACAGTCAAGAGTAACAGTATCAGATTCACACGCTTACACCATGTTACCGTTTTCAGCAGTACCTTTATAAGTAGAATGTTAATTCTTTTGTGGCAAATACAATCCTTTTGAAAATGGTCTGAAACATCTGATAATAGCCCTTGGACTCGATAAAACAAATTCCAACCCGTCTAGCCATCTGGCGAAGACACGATTGATAACAGCAAGGTGTGGCTATTAGCCCCCAGGCTAAGAGAGAAGTTTACGACCCCTATGAGAATCCATAAAGGGGAGGTCATTGATGTAATGTGTTTTTAGTGAAAGGGATCAACCGAGGGTTAATTCTTCTTTACATGCCATCTGGCTAGGTCTCAAGAGGGAACTTCCCCTTTTGAGCAAATAACTGAAGTGGACCTCTTTAGTTTTCAAATCTACACTTAATACCTGCACACAAACACAAACCACTCAGGTAAGCTAATGTGCAATGGCCTAAATTCATTTTCTGTGGTTTAAGCGTAATCGTGTGTGACCTTTTGATCGACATGCTTTTAAGATCCGAGAGCTTAAGACTATTGAGCTATAGTATTCCCAACATACCCACCTGGTTCACATGCTACACAAGCATCTTGTGAATGGGAACAGTTGTTGATACCCCAGCCCCGGAAAACACAATCTTGCAACCTTTGCTCATTTCCACCGCAGGTGACGTCGTCCATGAGTATTTGACCGGCTCCCTGTCCGAAGTATGCACTCAGCCACGCAGCAGTTGCTCCAGTGAAGCCCAGTTGTTTGCACACAACGTTCGCGTTTGTGATGTTCCAGTAATCGTCACATACAGTGCCCCATTGGCCATCGTGGAATACTTCAACTCTACCTTCAGAGGCGACGCTTCCACCAACAAGCCGCACATCGACACCTATAGGTAATATTTCCCGTGTAATGTTTATAGATTGTTTGAAAATCAACGATAAAAGTACTTGATACTAAAGTTAATTAATGTTTGGCCTCGTGCTAAGGATGACATTTGAACATTCTTAATACTTTCTTATAATGACTTTTCGAATGTTGATGTTTCCACCTTTTAATACTATTTTTCTTACTAAATTTAAGACGTATAACCACATTTAAGGAAATTTTTCCCGTTTAAGAACAATCTTTTGTTTTTTAACTTGTAAAACAACCATTTATGGGGATAATTAATAGTCAATATAACGGTCTGCTGGTCATGCAGGGTATAAAGGTTTTTGCTTTGTCAGGTCTACACCTTGTTTCCTTCCCACAAACATGTCCCACTCGGGCAAGCAAGTGTACAATGACCCCAATCCATTTCCTGTTGTTTGCGCTTTCTTGTGGCTTTTAGATCGGCGTGCGTTACAGAACCAACAACTTGAGAGTATTGACAATAATGACATCGCACCCACCTGGTTCACATGCCACGGAAGCATCTGCAAAATGGGAACAGTTGTTGATACCCCAGCCCCGGAAGGCACAATCTTGCAACCTTTCCTCATTTCCAGCGCAGTTGACGTCGTCCATGAGTATTTGACCTGTTCCCTGTCCGAAGTATGCTCTATGCCACGCAGTAGTTGCTCCAGTGAAGCCAAGTTGTTTGCACACAACGCTCGCGTCTGTGATGTCCCAGTCGTCGTCACATACAGTGCCCCATTGGCCATCATGGAATACTTCAACTCTACCTTCAGAGGGTACGCTTCCATCAACAAGCCGCACACTGGTATCTATCATTTAGTTATCATTTAAATTATTTTTTGTTAGATTCTTTGCAGATTAAAATTATAGCAACAAGTTAGTTGATATTTAAGTTTGTTACCTATTGATAAAGGTAAAATATACGCTCTTTTTCCTAATGCGAGTTGCTGAAAACTGGTTTTTGCTCCGACGATCCCTATATTGTTTTTCTTTGCGAACTAGGCTTTTGTGTAGACAAATGAAAGTCCATATAATGGTCTCATGATCATGTAGG
Organism: Pycnopodia helianthoides; assembly: GCA_032158295.1. Taxonomy (NCBI): domain Eukaryota; kingdom Metazoa; phylum Echinodermata; class Asteroidea; order Forcipulatida; family Asteriidae; genus Pycnopodia; species Pycnopodia helianthoides. Next base: position 15,913,420 of record CM063253.1, on the reverse strand, counting down.
GTGCGGACCTCTTTTGTTTCAGGTCTAAACTTGATGTCTGCCAACAAATGCAGCTCAATCACGCAAGCCAGTTGACATGACCTTAATCCACTTCCTGTTGTTTTAGCGCAGTATTGTGACTTTTTGATCGGCATGCATTAAAGAACTGAGAACTTAGGACTATTGACACATTATGCCTAACGTACCCACCTAGTTCACATGTCACGGAAGCATCTTGTGAATGGGAACAGTCGTTGACACCCCACCCCCGGAAAACGCAATCTTGCAATCTTTGCTCATTTCCACCGCAGTTGACGTCGTCCATGAATACCTGACCTGTTCCCCGTCCGAAGTGTGCCCTCTGCCACGCAGCAGTTGCTCCAGTAGTGTAGCCAAGTTGTCTGCATGTAACGTTCGCGTCTGTGATGTCCCAGCTGTCATCACATACAGTGCCCCATTGACCATCATGGAATACTTCGACCCTACCTTTAGAGGGGACGCTTCCACCAACAAGCCGCACATCTGTATCTATAATATATAATGTAACCAGTTGGTGAGTTAATATATTGTGCGGGTTTTTTAGGGTTTTTTTAATAGAAAGAATTAGTTAATAATGGAGTTAACCAATGTATGGCAACGTGCTGAAGATGACCCTTGAAAACTCTCAATAACTTCCTCTTGGGAATTTTTGAGAGATCAGCTTTTCTCTGGTGATCCCCTTTAATTATTAACTTTACTTTTATTTCCATACTGTCATAAACAAAATGATACAATATACAATGTAATAACGAACAGGGTAGGCTTGTAGTAGTCAGCCTGTGTACAGACAAACGGACAAACATAGGATGTACAGAAATGAACAAAACAACTTACAAACAACAGCAACGCTGATTTAACTAGAATAAAATGACAATGGTGTTTTTGAAACGAACAATTGATCATGATGTACCTTGCAAGCAGTCAATGGAAACAAAATTTGTTTTTAAAATAATTTGTGAAAAATAAGAATTTTCAGACCTACACACAAACACATACCACCCAGGTAAGCTAGTGTGCAATGCCCTTAATTTATTTAGCGCGTTTGTGACTTTTTGATCGCCATGCGTTAAAGAACAAATTTAATTAAGGCGTGTGACCTATTATGCTTTTCGCACCCACCTGGTTCACACCTCACGGAAGCATCTTGTGAATGGGAACAGTCGTTGACACCCCAGCCCAGGAAAACACAATCTTGCAATCTTTGCTCATTTCCACCGCAGTTGACGTCGTCCATGAGTATTTGACCCGTTCCCTGTCCGAAGTGTGCATTCTGCCACGCAGTAGTTGCTCCAGTGAAGCCAAGTTGTCTGCAAACAACGTTCGCGTCTGTGATGTTCCAGTCGTCGTCACATACAGTGCCCCAGTGGTCATCATGAAACACTTCAACTCTACCTTCAAAGGTGACGTTTCCACCAACAAGCCGCACATCGAAACCTATCATATGTAATATTACCAGGTCGTAGGTCTATAGATTGTTTAAAAATCTTCAAATAAATTAGCAGCTGATAGTCAAGTTAAAAAATCTTCAAATAAACAAGTAAGTGATAGTCAAGTTAAACAATGTATGGCCTCCTGCTAAAGATGGCATTTGAACATTCTTAATACCTTTCTATTTGGGAGGAATGTTGAGAGATGAATTTTGCTCTGGTTATACGTAATTTACCCTGCAAGGTGTGTGGAGCTATACGTTTGATATCATATATAAGGTACCTTTTAATATTATATCAAAACGTAATGATACCACAAACCTTGCAGGGTAATTTATATAATAACGTTGGGGCGCCATGGGCGTCACTGAGTGACGGATTCGAGCGCTATTGAAGAAGATTTAGTCGATGAACCTTAAACTCAGATTGATTTCATAAATGCAGATATATTAGACGGAAGTCAATTGTCTTCACTGAAAGAAACTCTCGATTGTTTTGCTCTTCCAGCGTTACCATCACAAAGTTCTTTGGTGAAGCCTAGTGTGAGGCCACCTTGGGAATTTTATGATTTACATTACAGTCTTATTGTATTACGTGACATTTAATTTGTAAATGTTTATTCCACAGTTGACATTGGTATAGTTTTTCAATCTTGCACAATAAAATGCGTACTACTCACCGAGACATTCACCTGTGTATATATTACATAGTTTTGATAGACAGTCACATGGCTGGCTACATCCATTACCAAAAGTTCCAGCAGAGCAGGCTATGGACGAATTGTACAGAGTTAGAATTAGAAAAGCAAAAAACAAAAAAGGTCTGAGAATCCAGAGTTGTAGCTGGGTCCATAGGGATCTGGTAAAACCAAAACTGACTACCTGTGTGACTTTGGATATTGCTAGAATCTTACCTGTATCACAGTGTCTACCTTAGCTTGATCCATACGGATCTGGTAAACCAAACTGACTCCCTGTACAACTATAGATAGGGCTAGATTCTTACCTGTATCACAGTCTCTACCTGAATATCCAGAGATGCAGCCGGATCCATAGGGATCTGGTAAACCAAACTGACTCCCTGTACATCTATAGATAGGGCTAGATTCTTACCTGTATCACAGTCTCTGCCTGAATATCAAGAACTGCGACTGGATCCACAAGGATCTGGTAAACCAAACTGACTCCTTGTACGACTATAGATGGGGCTAGATTCTTACCTGTATCACAGTCTCTGCCTGAATATCAAGAACTGCGACTGGATCCACAAGGATCTGGTAAACCAAACTGACTCTCTGTACAACTATATACAGGGCTAGATTCTAACCTGTATCACAGTCTCTACCTGAATATCCAGAGATGCAGCTGGATCCATAGGGATCTGGTAAAACAAACTGACTCTCTGTACAACTATAGATAGGGCTAGATTCTTACCTGTATCACAGTCTCTGCCTGAATATCCAGAGATACAGCTGGATCTATACGGTTCTGGTAAACCAAACTGACTCCTTGTACAACTATAGATAAGGCTAGATTCTTACCTGTATCACAGTCTCTGCCTGAATATCCAGAGATACAGCTGGATCCATAGGGATCTGGTAAACCAAACTGACTCCCTGTACAACTATAAATAGGGCTAGATTCTTACCTGTATCGCAGTCTCTACCTGAATATCAAGAACTGCGACTGGATCCACAAGGATCCATAGGGATCTGGTACACCTTCCCTTCGTCAGCAAGGTGCTGGAACGTGTAGTGTGCCAACAACTTCTAAAGCATCTTCATGAAAACTCTCTCTTGGCATCAAGGCAATCTGCCTACAGGCCCTCATACAGTGTAGAAACAGCACTGACAAGGGTCCAGAATGACTTGCTCCAATCGCTTGACGATGGAAATGAGGGAATCCTTGTGCTATTAGACCTCAGTTCTGCGTTCGATACCTTGGACCACGGAATGCTTCTACATAGAATGAAAGTAACCTTCGGTGTCTCGGGTATTCCTGCCAACTGGTTTGCGTCTTATCTGTATGATAGGGAACAACGAGTGATTGTGGATGGTGAAATTTCAGAAGCGGGCCCTATTCACTGGGGAGTTCCACAGGGATCCGTCATTGGTCCACTCTTGTTCATATGCTACACAACTCCTCTTCAAGAAATCGTTGAAGGTCATGGAGTTTCGTGCATGATGTACGCGGATGACTTACAACTTTATGTGTCAGCAAAGTCTGGAGAGCGACACCAAGCTATAGCGAAGCTAGAGGCTTGTCTTCATGACGTGCGGTCTTGGATGAAGACAAATCAGCTCGTCCTGAACGACAGTAAGACTGAGATTCTTCACGTAACTTCACACAAGAAGCGAGCACAAGAAATACCTCATGTAAATGTTGGTGAGACCCAGGTCTCATGTACTGGTGCAGTGAGGGATCTTGGAGTTATACTAGACTGTCATCTATCTCTACGCCAACATATCAACACTACATGTCGCAATGCCTCTTTCGCACTTTATAGAATTGGCAAAGTGCGCCACCTCCTCGACAAGCAAACAACAGAAATTCTGGTCCACTCATTTGTTAGCTCTCTACTTGATAACTGCAACTCTCTCCTGTTTGACATTCCCCAAAAAGACATAGCTAAACTTCAACGAATCCAGAATTCTGCTGCTCGTCTAGTATCACGATCAACGAAGCGCAATCATATCACTCCGGTCCTCAAAGAATTGCACTGGCTACCCATCTCCTCTAGAATACAATACAAGCTGTTCATCACGACGTTCAAAGCAGTTCATGGAACATGCCCCAGCTACCTGTCTGACCTCATCACCCCGTATGTACCTGCCCGACCACTCCGTTCCTCCTCTCAACATCTCCTCACCACACCAGCCGTACGAACAAAATCATTTGGTTCGAGGACTTTCTCCAGTGCTGCCCCCGACTCTGGAACTCTCTACCCAGCCACATCCGGTCTGCACAAAACATTGAACAGTTCAAGATACAACTCAAATCGTATCTGTTTTCTAATGCCTTTTAATTAGTAAAATTTAAGTATTTTCGTATGCCTGTCAATTCAATTGCTCTTTTGTTTTGTTTGTAAAGCGCATTGGTATTTCTTTCCAGTTATGAAATGCACTATATAAAAATTAGCTATTATTAGTATTATTATTAAACCAAACTGATGACTCTCTGTACAACAAAATGGAATTAACAAAAAGCAAATAATAAATATATTGTAAAAATACATATTACCCCAACACTAACCATGGAGGAATGCACTAGCTAATACTTTATTTTCAAAAAGTAGTTATTGCATAGTTATCAAACCTATGTTCATCGGGCTTTTCTGGTTAGGACGATAGTGGTTATTGTTAAGTTCACAATTTTTCAATAAAAAGGAAGCAAATTACATAACTCTATTCAAATAAGAAGGGTGTCCGAAAACACTTATTGTTGTTATTATTATTATTACTTTTTTCAGGGCTATTTGGAATTTATAAGACTCATGGTAAATGTATATACATGTAGCACCTTTAATGGTTTACAAGGTGATGACGCAATGCAAGCTTGATGCAGCCAATTATACCAGAAACACAGGGACGAAGCAAGAATTGATATAGGTCGCTTGCTTGAAATCAATCCCTTTAAACTCAATCAAGTAGCCCGCAGCGCGCCGAAGTCCATGAAATATATCAGTTACAAGGTCCTTCCTCCATGGTTTACACACAGTTAACTTCCCTGTGTTGCCAATGTCACATACCAATAGAAAAGAGAACAATAACAAGCTTTAGTAGGTAGTATGATACCTACGGGACTCTGGAAATGCCATCCACTTGTTGAGATCCTAAGATAATTTACTGCAAGATAATGACATAATAAACAGTGAATTATCTCAGGATGGCACTATCAGAGCTTGCTGTTTTTTGCATAGTCACAAAAGCTATACATTATTGTATGCACCAGTGATTGTGATCTGTGACCGCGCGTCCTTTCACTGTTGACACGCTTAATTGTGTCCACAACTTCACACAATGAGCCATGTGCACACGATAAAGGTCAACATATCAACAATATTGTTAGTTATAATATCCCGTTTTACTTGTTGTTGTGTCAAAATTGCAAGTTCTTTGCAACTCAAATGATTACCTTTATAATGATACATAACATAAAGAGGTTGTTATTTAAAAAATTATATGCCAAATATTGTGAATGCAGTTCATTACTGCAAATTTGTCACAAGTGAAGTGATAAGCCATTTTGAGATATGGCGGACTCAATACATGACACGAGGTTTGGGTAAATTTGTCTATATACACCCAAACTAAACCAAACAGTGCACGTGTCCACCATATCTCAATAAGGCTAATGGTATCTATACCATCATTTTTTGGTGCAATGTTCATGCTCTTTTTTCATTTTTTTCCCCCCAGATTTTTAAGATGATTTTGAGTTGCAGTTTGCAACAATGCCACCCAAACTTTCCAAGCACTTTAATTGTGAAAGGTATGAAATTGGCATAAACACAAAATTAGAATGGGACTAGAAATGGCCACCATTTGTAAGCTTTCCATTGGTAAGGATTGTGAGAAGTAAGACATAATTTATGTTGTTACAAAAAACGAACCAAACACAAAAGTCACCATAATAGACGTGAGTTTAAAGGGATTTATTTGAGGCACTAGGCAACTCCAGAGAGACTGTCCGTCTGAGTAGGGAGAAATTGTGGATAAGGCGCATAAAGACCATTCAGCCCCATGGTTTGAACATCCAAGAAGGAAATTACTACCTTTTTGTCTTTGCCTTCTCCCTTTTCCCCCACAGATATCCATATTTTTAGCCTGCCCTATTAACTAATTACTTACCTTTCTTCCAACCTTCCATTTTGTCCTTTGTGTTCCCAACCTCTGTGGTAAGTGGTAAATACACCGTAACTATCCCCTTTCCCTCCAACTCCCCCCCTCCTCTCCCTTTGTCCTCTTAATTCCGCCTCACCCTGCTCTTTCTGAATGCTTCTTGCTTTTCTCTCTCCACTCTCTCTATCCATGTATTTCCACTTGACTGCTCTTGTTACCCTTGTATGCATGTATGTGTGTTGTCTTGTCATTTTGCCTTCGAGAAAGACTCTGCTAGGTCGAAACGTCAGGCCACTAACTAATTTTGGGGATTTATTTTAACTACACAAGTGTCAAGACCGGTGCCAAGGTGAACTTACCTATAACACCAAGGATCTCGGATGGGATGACGATAATTACAACTGCAGAGTCCATGGCGGCAGTATTTCCTCGCTGAACCCGGAAACTAGTTGTCACACTCCCCATTGCAGTCACCATTTTCATCAGTAACTTTTGATCAAATCATGGAGTTTCATGGTTTCCGAAACAACAAAGAAAAGTAGAGTTTACAGTTTTTCTAGCAATACGGCTTATTCACCGTACAAATAAAAGTTACCAAGTTTCAATGAAAACATGCATGAGAAGTGCATAATAATAATAATACACCTTGCAAATGAATGTTGTGTTGTTTTGTTATGCGAAACCAGATTCAGTAATAATTACCGATGCATGACCAACGAATACAAAAGAGAATTGCACTTTCCCCAGAACCATAACAGAAGCGCTTGACAAAAACATCACTAGTGTTTTCAACGGTTAAGTACAGAGAGGGCATGTTATTGGCTTTCCCGGCACTCTTGCCGGAAATGCATTTGTTTTTGTTCTGAATTTTTAATTATTAATTTTTGGGGGGCTTTAACCGCGCTACCGTGGAAAAGGCATTGTTTTTGTTCTGATATGTTTGCTTTGTTTTCGTTCTAATTGTTTTCTTCTTCTTTCTTTTTTCTTCTTTTTTTCTTTCTTAATTTAGTTCTATTCCAAATCCCATAGATTTCATCCACGGTTTTTCTGTACTGCACTTTTGCCATCAAACAACCTCTGTTATCAATCAAACTTGCATACACATATACCATACATAGATGTTGTGCCTCGAAGAGTGTTGTCATCATGTGTCACGTGTCGTCACATTAAAGGTGCACTTTTTGGTGTCATATATATATAAGTTCAAGTCTGATTGAGTTGAATCTTGGTATGTATTACAGACAGTGTATAGTTTTTATTGTTTTGTTCATGTTTTAAATTTCATGCTTTGTGATGTGTTTAACTTTTTTGTAATGTTTCGTCTTACTTGTATGAGTTCTGTTTTTGTTTTACACTCAGTTTTCTGTTTTAATTGATTCGTGGCGTGAACAATGATATTAATTCTAACATGGCTTATTATGGTGTTGCCGTTATACTGCATACCCGCAGTACATAACGCAGATAACATGGACTATTATAGTGTGGCCGTTATAACAATGGCTGCATGTACTCCATATACTTACCACAAGATAGGAAACTATATAATACTACTATCGTTTATATACAACTGCACACACAGATTATAACATCACTGTCCTTACTCTATGATTATAATAATGCAAGCGATGCAAATTGATTCATTGATGTCATCAAGCAGAAATTACAAACATTATATTATTCGTTAGAAAATATAATTGGCTGTCGCAAACTGCTTACCAACCAAAATGACTTATGGTATAAATGCAAATAATATTGTTAAAGGCCTCATCTCACGTTTCGACCTTAGCATAGTCTATATCAAAGGCCAAAATGACAACAGAACACACACAAACAAGTATTGGTGTACACTTGACATGCCAGTGTTTGTGTCTCGTGACAACACAGACAGACAGACAGACAGACGGTAATACTAGTGTTCTAGTATGCTACTATTAGGAATTGTGTTCTATTCAGGACACCTGTGTTGTCATTCGCGATAGGTGTGTTGTCCGTCGCGAAAAAAAGTGTTGTCCGTCGCGATAGAAGTGCATGTTGTCTGTCGCGATAGAATTGTCCTTCGCAATAGAAGTGTCCAAAAATTAATGTGCGATATTTTAATTTAAGATGTACATGTAGGTGGGAAAACAGGGAAAACCCACGCAATCAGATGTAGGGAATGAAAAAAAAAATCAACATGCAAGGCTCCGGGTATAGCCAACCTAAATGCCAGTCACCCAAATGTTTTCCAAAATCTTTAAAGATGTGATTTGTGGGATCTTCAAACAGTTTCCTTGACTGTGACAATATTTTAGATGGAAGTTGGTTTTCTTGAGGACTGGGCCCAATTTAATAGAGCTGCTTAAGCACAACAAAACTGTGCTTACCAGATTAAAGTTTCCAGCCAAACAAGCAATATGTCACATGTTAAATTTTTGACTCGTATACTGTCAATTTCTCCTGAGCAGAAAAAAACTGTGAAGCAATATTTTCTGCTTAAGCAGCTCTATAAAATTGGGCCCTGGTCCTGCTGTGAACTTTATAATTACAGAGCTTTCAGGTCGATACTAAGAACTGTTTATACCCTTGCTGAAGACAACGAAATTCCAAGCCCGAAATGATCAAAAACCAAGCTAACATTAACAACTTAATTGTGTCAACGTCATCAACTGGTGGGACTGCAGTTGCAATTACAAGGTTGCGGGTTCGAATGTGGGGCCAAGCTAACTGCTGATTCCACAATGACCAGAATTGTTGCGATAGTTCACTGAATTACAATTTTAATTATTTGTGCAATTCATAATCAAAGACGTTGAACCAATGAGAGAGATTGGCTGTTGCCAGGCTTGGTGTTTAAATCTCCTTGTGGGAATTTTGCCGAGCTCCCTTGAGGGAAGATAATCTACATGTAAACAAACACACACAAACAAACAAACAAACACAGTGTAATCCAATAAACTCTCCTCACCTCACAGAAACAGAGACACACTGTTTTAAGGTTGTGAAACCTACATGGCTAATGTCAGCAAGCTTTGTATTATACGTTTAATACCATTCTCTATTCACAACATCCAATCCGTATTTACAGTACAACTGTTGAAAGGTCAAATAGCAAGTCCTACCAAAAACAAAAACCCCATAACAAATAAATTTCACATTTTAAATAAGTACAATAAATTTATGGTAATTTGGATTTGAATTTCTTCAATGTGATAATATACAGTTATCTATCCTTCAAAACAAAAAGTTAGATTTGCCAAAATCTGGCAGCTCTTCCATGTATGCCATGTAAAAGTCTGCAATTAATAAATAACGATTTAAAACAATGCTCTCAGGGAACATCCATAAAAACAAGCTTTACTCAGGATGTAAAACACGTGGCATCTACAAGAATTGTTAGGAATCGCTTGTGATACCACAACAGTCCGCGCCTGTGTGGTAGCAAAGAATGAAGACATATTGGTTGCACTCCTTGTTCGACCAGCGTCGTCACATCATAAGCAAGGCTTGTTTTGTGTGTGTTCCCAGAAAAGCACTATTTTAAATGAATTTATTTTTTTATTTTAATATATCGAAAGGGGATAGTTACATGCACTGGCCTGATGCTTCGTGATTGAAACGGCAAGGGCACCAAGGCGTTTTTTCTTTGGTAAAGGGCACCCCTATGTTGCCCCTGGTCATTGCCTTGGTGCCCCTTGAATGTTCCAATAGAAATTAACAATTATGGGGAAATTGTTAATTTCTATTGGAACATCCAAGGGGCGCCAAGGCAATGACCAGGGGCAACAAAGGCAATTGCCTCTGTTGCCTTCATCAAGTTTCAGGCCTGCATGCATTCCTTACTAATTCAGGGGTGAGAATCACTGCTGACAAAAAAACTCCTCAAGTTGTATCCAGCAGACCTTAGGCAATATGTTAAAATGATGGCATTTCCACTTTTTGGTAATCCCTGGAATTATACATTTCAAGAGGCTTCTCAGAATAGTGTCCTTAGTGCTAGGGATGTAGATCAAAGAGTGGGATTTATTTCAACGTGGAGAATAAACACTGCAGTTTTGTTTTCACCTGGCATATATAAAAAAGTCTTAGTTCAGATAAAAGTCTGAAGTTTCACGTCCCTGCTGATGACAAACTTTTTCATGGCGTATGGACAAGGTAGTACAGCACATATCCTGTAGGTGGCAGATGCCGTAAAGACTGTATGTTTATGTACATGTTCCTGCAGTTGGTTTAATTAAAAAGAAAATAAACTAGGCATTCTGTGCATTTGCCTCATCTAAAATTACTCCTATGTATTAAGGAATCTAATCCTGAATATTGTTACTACTGTATATACATGTTAGAAACCATGATTATCGCTGAACAAACACAATTTGTGATAACTACATGTATGTACAACTTCTGAAACTTTTGTTGAACTGTTCAACATGTTGAACTGGAAAAATGTTCCAGTTTAAAAAAAAATGATCTGCCTTCCAGATCTTCTTTTACACAACTCTGCTTATCATACAAGGTTGAAAATGAGGCTGCAAGGGAAACAACATGGCATCTTTTAATAATTGATAAGTACTTACATGTAGAACAGTCAGGTATACAACTTTTCAGCTGTATTCCTTTGTCTCTGAAAATGTGTTCCTTGTTTGCCAAAAAACAAACCATGAAAATCAAAATGGATTAAACAATGGCCGTAGAATTGCGGCTGCAGCTATGACTGCGGCTGCTGCTATGGACCTCCTATGCTTCAATGCTTGTTGATGTGACAAGTAAGCCGCAGCCGCTAATTCAGCCACAGCCTATTTTACCCTTGCAGCCTCTGTTTGGTTTTCATTGATTTAGACAATGAAAACAAAATGGCGACAGCATTATGAATATTCATGGCCTTTCTCTATACCTAGAACCTGACCCACTTCGCTATTTTTGATCTCAAAGCCTGTTGTCTCAAAAAGAGAAAAATCCATTTTTCAAAGTAAACAATAGAGCCTTTAAATTTTGTGACTGTCTTTGGCTGTGTATGTTGGCTGAACCAGAGGCAAAGTGGTCTAACCAAAGCCTAAAAGCCATGACCCAATTTCATAGAGCTGTTTAAGCAGTCCATTTTGCTAGACAATTTCCTGCTTAGCAGAATATTTGCAGGATACCAGTCAAATATGTTGCAATATGATATATTGGCTGGTAACCTTTTTCTGGTAACCATAAGTTTGTTGAATTCATTTTGTGCTTAAGCAGCTCTATGAAATTGGGCCCTGGTTCATGCTTCACGTAAAAGCGGAGTCAAACTGAGCCAGACAGTCAATTAGTAAAACACCCTGAGTATTATGCACCCTGTGGCTGTTTACTGTCCCAGCTCAGCCAATGGTTCCATCCTGGCCTTCTTAGCTCCTGCAGTCTTCTTGGTAGTGCTCTTTCCCCCTGCTGCTCACACTCCCTCCGGATACGCCCCCGCCGGAACCAGACCGGCCTGCACTGGTTGACGGACTTTGGGCGTAGCGTGTTACGCAGGACACTCCGTCCACAAACTTGGTCTTGAAGAGTACGTTGGCATTGTTGAACATGCCGTCCTTAAGGGAAACTACAATGAACTGTAAGGAAAGAACAAATATAAACAGCAGTGAGATGATTACCACAGATTGAGTATTACTATTAAACACAACACCCTGTTTACGAGGAAAAAGAATATCATTTGGTTTTACCCTTGCACCGATGTGTGTAAAGTACTGACAGTACTTTCCTGAGTCCTGTGAAGAAAGGCAAAGGTTATTGGTTAAAATCCCACCCAAGTAATAATGCCAGTTGATTTTTTTTCCACAGGACTCGGAGGGGAAAGTGTTAGAATATAGTGATTTACACACATCGGTGTATGGGTAAAACCAAATAAAAACCAGTTTTGTTTCTTCATGTTTATTGAAGAAGGAGTGTGTCGTTGCTAAAAAGATTTATGAAAGCAAACACGTAAGCAAAAACGCATAACTCAGTAGTGTGTGGCCTGAACAGTTGTCTGTGCTGTGACATGACATATTATTTTAGTAGGGCACCCTCGGCTAAAAGTTGAAAGGAGGTAGCTCACATCCTGTGCGCCGCGCAAACATAGCTGTCGGTTTTCCATGGTTTCATCAAGTCAACAGGATTGCGCTTCAGTGGGCTGATTTGGAGATGCCGCACCCAGCCATGTAATACACCGGTGGGAAGTTGATGTGTGTTGTTATAATGTTATCCAACCAGGGGCCGATTTCACAAGCACTAGATTCATCTTAAGATGAATTGTCGGTATTACCATAGTGATTTGTATTATTTGTATTGACATCACACTTTGCTTAGCAATTAGAAGTGATATGCAATTAATATCAGTCTTAAGTAGGATTTGAAGCTTTGCATGGTGGGAGTATAACTAAGAGAGGTGTGCGGTAACACCATGTTAAAATCTCTTTTGAGTAACTGTTGGTTCTGAAACCGTTAAAATCTCTTTTGAGTAACTGTTGGTTCTGAAACCGTTAACCACCGGTTCTTTTCAGAACCAATAGTTACTCAAAAGAGGTTTTAACATGGTGTTACCGCAAACCTATCTTAGTAATATCAGTCTTAGCTCTTTAGTGAAACGGCTCATTTCTGGCTTGATGAGGGACAAAGCACGAGATTTCTTTGGCCAAAAAAGCCAGAATTCCAGCAATAGCTGGGCAACTGGCATTCCCTGTAAAATCGCAGACACCCTACTGGCAAACTTCTAACGCACAGAGGTTTTTTGTACACTGTACCTACCTGTGAGTGCCTGAAGTGAGTACGTAACATCTGACCAATATTCTGGGTGTGGGAGAGATCCAGAGCAGCATCCACCTCATCTAGGATGTAGAGAGGTGCTGGCTTGAAGAGTAGCAGGGACAGGATAAGCGATAACGCCACCAAGATCTGATGGGAATAAATCATAAATCAATTGCAGGGAAACAAACACAAATTGACAAGAACAGGATTTGAACCTGTGATGACTTTAAAGAGTTTAAGTTGATTTTTCAGCATTACTTTTCATTTTAGTGCAAATGTTAATCCAAAATAGCATTTTATGTGTCACTAAAGTTTGACATTTTTTTTGCCATATTTTCATTTCAGTGCAAACAAGTTGTATTCACAAAAAAGCATTTTATGTGTCACTCAAGATTGAAATTGCAAAATATCGTATTTTAACTATAAAATTTAACTGGACATTCCATTGTGTAGCATGCAGTCGTGCACTCATTGTGCTATGCTTTGATTCGCCCAAATAGAAATTGAAACCCCTGCGATTGACTCAAATCACCTGATGTCACTCACATGCAGTGCGCATTTAAGGCAGCGCGCATGGTCAGAAGCCAGCTGACATGCAACTCGACTCCCAAAATGGCAGACCATTGGCAACTGTACCAAAAATTCCATGAAGCATTTTAAAATTGTTTTCTGGTTAAAACTTGACACAGAGCTTCCAACATTTGCATCTTGCAATCAGGGAGATTTTGTATAATAATCAGGGAGATATTTAGAATTGCAATCAACACAATAGGGACAAAGTTTCCATTATCAGATAGATTTTCAAATCTGTTCATCAGAATATGGAAATAGCAGTTTATTTTCAGGAAGCTTTTAGCAGAATCGAGAAAGTTGGCTGCGCTGTTGAAACAAATCATATTTACACAACTTTTTGTTATTAAAGCATTTGGAGAAGAGTTGCTTACCTCTGTCCACCACTCAACTCTGACAGACTCTCCTTCCAGACATCACCAAAGGCCACCTTGACTTCCAACCCGTCCAGAACGGAACGCCCCTCTGTCGGCTGCAACTTGGCTTGAGTTCCAGGCAGGAGGGTGGAGAAGATGGAACCAAAATCCTGAAAGAGGGGAGGTTTAAAATGCCATTATTGACTTTTCACAACATCAAGCATAACCTAGTTGACTTTTAGTATCTCATTTTTCTTCTTGGCAAATCCTATGGATATTTCCTCTCTACACCTTTTAACGAACCACAAGGGAAACTAACTGAGTAATTTTTAATTAATTTTGGGTTGAACAAAGGAAAATTTACTCTTAGCCGGACTTGAACCTGCAACCTCCGGATTAACGTACCAGCGCACTGCCAGCTGGACCATCTAAGGAGACCTTTTATCTGATAAAACACATGCCTGGAATCTTCATCTTTGAGAGGGCAAGGGCAAGGCCAATTTCATTTTAGAAAGGGCATTAACAGTGGAAAAAACCTAAAGTCTTTGGGGAACATTTGAAGAGGCACAAAGGTCAAGGCAAGGGCAACAGAGGCCATGGCCTCCGTTTAATTCCAGGCCTGAAACTTTGGGGAGGATTAAGGGGCTACTAGTAGTAGTAGGTCTGCAGGCCTGGTACTTCACTCTTGTATGGGCAAGGCAATTTTCCCCCTCTACGAGAAAAAGTTTAAATATCTGCAGGAACAGTTAATAATGAGGCACCATGGCAATGACTAGCAGAGCTGCAAACATTTGCATCTTGCAATCAGGGAGATTGTGAACAGAAGTCAGGGAGATATTTAGAATTACATTCAACATAATAGGGACAAAGGTTCCATAATCAGGGAAATTTTTTAATTTGTTCGTCAAAACATGAACAGAGTGGTTCATTTCAGAGAACTTTGTGCAGAATCAGGGCAGAGTTGGCAGCTCTGGACTAGGCCCTGGCTCTAGTACCTGTAACCTTACCTTGTTGACCTGTGCCCAGGCCTTCTTGAGTGCCTCATTCTTCTTTTCATCGAGCTCCTGGATGGTCGCCATGATCTTCTTCTTGTCGTTCTCTACGATGCGCTTCTTCTTCATCAAGTCATTGTACTGTATTGGACAATAAACAATAACACTAATATCGTACATTTATACCGCACTTAATACTACGTTTCTAAGCGCTACGGTACTGTTGTCATAACAAACTATCGGGAAAAGCCAGTACACTCAACTTTACTAGTAATAGTTACTTCCTATTCTAACCGCAGTTACATTTTCTATAAGGTGTCCCCAAAAAAGGTCAATTATCCAAGATATCGACGGAAATCGATATTAACCCTACTTTATGATAAAGCTATAGGGAAGTTTATTATGAGAGTAGGTTGGTCATACTTTTCCTTTGTTTGTGGGTAACTTCATTTTCATTGTTACCTCTTGTCTTTCAAAAATGATCAATAGGAAAGGGAGATAGTTTTGATGAATTATCAATAAAATCACTGACTTGTTATTTTTTTTTTTTTTTTTTTTTTAGAACAGTGTTGTGAGAAAATATTATCTAATGTAGACCATGTAACCTTTGAGTGACCTTGTACATTCCAGGGCCTTTCTGGCAGGCCAGACACTACACGTAACACTGGTCATATGCAAAATTTTTAATTTTTCCGTCCTATAAAATTTGGTCCCTTCTTGACAGGTGTAAAGGGTGTGACTGAATAACCTTCCCCTTCACCTTCTCTTCCGCTTTGCTCAGCATGTTCATGGCCCTCATGTTGACGTTGCGGCTCAGCTTCTCCTTGGTCTCTTGTAGTTTCTGCAGCCGTCTGGCGACCTCCCTGGGCTCGCTGTTGCTGAAGTCGTAGGCCGTGTTGGGCTGACCGAAGTAATGCTTCTCCGTGGCGATCCATTCATACTTGTCCATCAGGCTCGTCACCTACAGAGATAACACAGATGCCTCAATTTAATTGATCATTTTGTGTAAGGTTGGGACGGTTTAACGCTTATAACTGTTTAACCCTTTGTGACGCAATCGCTCACTTATTGAGAGTCGGTTTTTAATTAAAAAGTTGATACTCCGCCAATTTGTTTTTTCTATCTAAAAAATTCCAAGTTCCACAACTACACCTAGCCAAATAGCATGCCAATTGTTTTATTGCCAATTGTCTGGGGTTTTGTTTCACTAAAAAAATCCATCAATGACCAGCTCCACCAGAATTCCCATGGGAGTTGTCAAATGTGCCAGAGAGGATTGCGACTAAGAATGACCAGTGTGTCACCGCTTCACGTGTAAGGATCACAGCATTTTGCTTGAATTTATTTCATTTAGTCAAAAAAGTCTATATCCAAAGCTTTTGGCGATTTAAAAGTGATTGAAAAATATCCCGGCCGTTTGTCTTGACAAATGTGACAGGCGGCCATTAAAAAAAAAATAAGGGGGGCCCGCGTCCTCTTTTTTTTCAATAAGGCAGGACGCTAAACATGTTTTGGAGGGGTTTTTTTGGCCTAACTGTTAGGGAAAATGAACATAGGATGCACGATCCTAACTAGTGCTCTGGGTTCTTTCTATCTCAACCTCTCCCCCCCTCTCTCCCATTATTCAGGCAGCCATACCTTATTTAGGCAGCCATACCTTATTTAGGCAGCCATACCTTATTTGCAGCCATACCTTATTCAGGCAGCCATACCTTATTTAGGCAGCCATACCTTATTTAGGCAGCCATACCTTATTTGCAGCCATACCTTATTCAGGCAGCCATACCTTATTCAAGCAGCCATACCTTATTCAGGCAGCCATACCTTATTTGCAGCATCCTTGCTGTCCCGCTGGAACTTGGACATCTGATGCTCCAACTCTTTCATCTCTAGCTGGGTCTCCTGGTCCTCCCGGCCAAGTTGGTTCTTCTCGGCCAGCTTGGCTTGAATGTCTTGGTTCCTCTCCTTCAGGAGGTCCTTCTGTCGCTCTAGATCTTTCTTGGTCTCTGAGACGGCTTTCTGTGGGATAACAATCCAGATTCAAGCCACCTCTTTATTCATCTTCTTTTTCAGGGAGTGATGCCAATTTTTTTATATGCAACCCCTTTGTGGCGTTTAGTGAATTGGACTCAAGTTCTGATGGCCTACTTATCAGGTGGGGGTTCAAATCCCAGCAATGACACTCGTTTGCGAGACACTTATTAAACAAACCTGCATCATAGGTTGAGACTGTGTTAGAACACAATCTTGTACATTTTTGTTGATAGTTTTTTCCTCCAAATGACAAAGATCTCCTTTAATGTTCTATTAATTAATCAAAAAATGAATGTTTGCATTCGTGCAGTGGGGTGAATATTTTCATTCAATGGAACAAACCATCTTTCAACTGATTTCACTTTATTTCATTTTTCATTTATTCATTCTGGTTGGGAAGCCAAGAACTCTCAGAAAACCTTAATCACTTTATTAGCCAAGCACCCCTAGAGAAGACAAGGAAGTTTCAGTTATAGGTGTGGGAGGAAAACTCCAAAGAATTATTCCAGAGAAAACCCACGCAATCAGGTAGGAACTGAAAACCAAATCCACATAGTGCCCCCTGGCAGGATTCAAACCGGGGTCCTAGAGGTGGAAGGCGAGGAAAGATACCACTTTGCAAACCCGACCACCCACTTGCAAATATTCTCACCATTGCACTCATAACCATTCATTACTTGTAATCAGTGTATCCTTAACCCTCTTGCTGTCTGACCATTCAATACCATTCACTGTGGTTTTGAATGATAGATAAACTATGCCAGCCTGCAATATGATACCATGAGAGAATGCATGTACACAGTACACAGTTAGTTCTGTGCACAGTTGTGCCACCCGAAACAACCTTGGCAGTCGAATGGTTTCAAATGGTTGGTCAACTCACTGGAAAATGTTGCCAAGAGTCACTGACAGTAGGAGGGTTAATGCAATTATAACATCTACATATAAAATACCTTAGTATCCTTAGCCTTCTCCTCAACCTCTTTGACTTTTTCTTCAAAGCCAGCGATAGCCTCATCCACAGCCGCTAGTTGGGCATCATACTTGGTCAGTTCCTTCTTCAAATCCTCAACCTCAAGCCTTAGGGTTTCCATTTCCTTAAAAAGGGGCAACAAGAAACGAGACAATATCAAACTTTGCCGGAGGCCAGTTTACAATTAGTAACTGCTTTAGTTCCTTCTTCAAATCCTCAACCTCAAGCCTTAGGGTTTCCATTTCCTTACAATGGGCAGCAAGAAACGAGACAATGTCAAACTTTGCTGGAGGCCAGTTTACAAATATTGACTGCTTCAAGCGCTATGGTTAAAACTACGACTCCCGAGGTGATCCCCAGAGAGTTTCGCCTCGGGAAAACAGATCGTTTCAACCATAGCATGAGGACAACAAGCCATCCACAAAATATTTGAAGACAACCTATAGGATACACTAACATAGGTACAAAGAAGCTGCTGTTGGTATGAGAATAGTACACTGGTTGCTATTGGTGTACTAGTCTCTATGGGTATACCATACTTTGGTTGCTATGAGTATAGTGTGTCGCACTCGCAAGG
This sequence comes from Pycnopodia helianthoides, assembly GCA_032158295.1. Lineage (NCBI taxonomy): Eukaryota > Metazoa > Echinodermata > Asteroidea > Forcipulatida > Asteriidae > Pycnopodia > Pycnopodia helianthoides. Next base: position 15,894,904 of record CM063253.1, on the reverse strand, counting down.
CTTTCTTGTAAAAGTAAGATATCATGTGACACACTCTAAACCAATCACAAGGCATAATCTAAGTATGGAGTGCTATAACAACAGCTGTGCCAACCCTTTGCGTGTTCCAGGGATTGCGTAAAAAAAAACTGGAAAGATCAAAACCTAGTGAGCATTCAATAAACTCATGTGGCTAACAATGGAGCAGAAAGTTTGGACAATGATAGAGCGGAACGTTTGCACAATGATTGAGTGGATGGTTTGGACAACGATGGTTCATTATTGCAAACCCACCTGTTGTTTTTGTTTCATGGCTTTATTCGTCTCCTCTGCTTTCTTCTTAGACTTGGCGATGCCTGCCTCTGCTTCTTTCAACTCTTTCTCTCTGAAGGACTTGGCATCTTTGATCTTAGCCTCCAGGTTCTTGCATTTCTCCGATTGCTCCTTGTGTTTCTCCTTGGCAGCGGGGATAGCTGCTTCTTGCTCTCCTGCAAGGAAATCAAGAAATATATTATTTAAGCACATCATTCGTGGCGTGTCATGGACGAGCGGTCTAGTTCACTGGATCCAAGCTCTGGTGCTGTCAGCTGCAGAGTGTGGGTTCGAATCCCAATCAAGACACTTGTGCCCTTGAGCAAGGCACTTAACCGTAATTGCTTCGTAAAAAATGGGAAGGTATGGCATTCTGCTCTACCAGCCAGGCTCCTAGTGGATGATATCCATGCCGACATCCTTACGGACTGTGAAGGGGGTAACCCCGTTTCAGCCCCAGGAGTAGGTGGCAGCGTGGCCCCTGGTGACAGTTGATTTGGGTCTACAGCCAAAATCAGTAAAGTGTAGCCCTCACCTTGAAGTGGCCGTTCGGCCTTGTGAGTTAGGCGATATATCATAAAATAAAATAAAACTTATTTAGAGAAGATTTTGAGAGGCTACCTGGCAAAACACATACTGGGCAATTAATTGTCATGAAAGGGAAAAGTTCTAAGACCAAGGAATATTCCCAAATAGCGAATGCCGAACCCGACTTACCAACAGAGGCCTCTAGAGCCTGGATCTCTTCAAGTTGTTTATGATGGGAGCTCTGTTGGAGTCGCTCCTGAAGTAAAGTTGCCTCATGGACCTTCAAGTCATACTGCTCCTTCATCTCACGGAATCTAAAAATAAAATAGATTGTGCAGAAATGTTAACATCCACTGTCAGAGAGAACATAAGGTAAGCATATGGTGTTGGATTTTTGTTAGAGTGAGGAAGGATCATCTAGTATATCACTCAAGAAAGAAATTAAAGGTCGATTTTGATGTCTGAAAAAATCCACAAATCGGGAAAAAATCCTGACAATACGCAGGCTCGACAGATACATGGAAACTTAAGATGGTCAGAGCTAGGTATTGTAAGGGCACAAAATGACTCACTTATCAGCGGCTCCTTTGAGGGTGCTAAGCTCCTTGTCTACGGCCGCCAGCTCTTTCTGTTTCTGCTTCAGTTGGCCCTCGGCCTCTTGCAGTTCGGTCAGCTTGGCTAGAATTGTCGACCCTTTGGCTCTTGCACCTTAACATTCAATTCAAGTCAAGACTCGCATTTATTTGTATACCAAATGAATATCATTTAAAAGCATTGTGAGATAAGATAATATTAAATAAAAGGAAGTGATTGACAAAGCAGGCCGGTTACTTTGTTGTTGTCAGGGCGAGGCAAGTTTTTCTTTAACCCTTACCCTTTAAAATCCTCCCAAATCTTCTTTGTGAAGTTAGAGGATTGTAGAGGATTGAGGACTGTAGGCCCAAATAACAATTTGCTTATCATTGGCCAGCTATACCAATCTAAGTCTAACCATGTTGGTGTGAAGTGACGTAAGAGTGGAGGATAGTGGAGGATTGAGGTCAACTGTGGGCAAGTAGGCCTAAGGAGATAGGGTTAAATAAAGGGTACCTTTACAAGGGACACAACAAGTTTTGTTTTGGGAAATTTTATGGGGCACCAAGGCAATGTCCAGGGGCATAGTGGCATTTGCCTTCAATGCCTCTGTAAAGGCCTGAAAGTATATACTAGAGGTGAAAATAGACATGATTGTCTTTTGTAGTCAGTATTGAATTTGAATGTTTTTGGTGCACAAAAAAACTTGGGAAGCATGTTTTTGTTAGCGGAAAATCACAAAAGAAGTATTAAGGGAAAAAAGACAACAAACAAAAACAAGAGTTGCTCCAAACACCTCATGGAGAAATCAGCTGATTTACTGAGAAGTTGCATGCCTTTATACATGCAGTTCAGTTCTATGAGTTTTCAGTTACAGAGCTGAGCAACTTACCTCCTGTTAGGGTCCCAGATGGGTCAAATGTATCTCCAGCCAGGGTCACGGTTCTGGTTCTAACACTGGGATCAAACGTTACCTTTGATAGGAAAACAAAATTCAAGTTAGTGAGATGAGTCAATTATTTCCCCGCTGACGTTGGGCCCAATTTCATGAAGCCTGTAAGCAGGGCCCAATTTCATAGAGCTGCTTAAGCAGAAACTATTCCTTAACAATTAAGCAGGATACCAGTCACAAAGTGTACATGTGACATGGTAGCTTGGCTGGTAACCTTAATTTTATCTTGCTTAGCTACTTTTGTGCTTAAGTAGCTCTATGAAATTGGGCCCCAGATGTTTTCTGCTAACGAATGGCCAATAGCAGAACTTCTATTTTAAAATGGCCAACAGCAGAATTTCTATTTCAAAAACACGTTAGCAAAGCAGAAGGCACATTAGCTTGCCCGTGGTTCTGGTAAATAGACAAAACTAATGACTCAAAAATTGGCAGCAGAGGGATCCCCTTAAGGTGATCCCCAGATCCCTCTGCTGCCACTTTCCAGGTTGTATCGCAAACTTGGGTGTGATCCCTGGCTACACAGCAGTTACAGGTTGAATGGCTTCAGACTACCACCCAAAACCAAAGACATTGACAAGACAGAGAGACCGTCAACATTGATCCGGAGGTTCCAGGTTCAAGTCCTGCTCTTGTAAAAAAAAATTTCTTCAACCCAAAATCATTTAAAACTTATCGAGTCATTTTCCCTTGTGGTTTTTGACTGATATTTTTAAAACTTCATAACAATAAAGGTTTGAACGAGTGCTAAAGAAGAATCGTCATTCATTTTCTAAATACCTTCTTAGCATGGTCCATTTGGCTGCAGACTAGTGAGCCACCAAAGACAAACTGCATAGCGGCTTGCACGTCCTTCTCAAATCCAACCAGAGACAAGGCGGTGTGGACGTTGGCCTTGCCGACCTACAATATAAAAACAACCAAACTGTTTTCATAACATTTCAACACCGATAGCTCATACAAAACAAAACCAACCAAAGTGTTTCAACAATAAAGAACAAAATAACCAACATTTATCTTTTTAATTAAAAATTAAAAATCACAACAACGCTTGATCTTATTAATGTTAGTAAGGAAGAACTTCAAGCAAAATGAAGGGTCAATGTTGTCCCGTACCAGACTCTCTGCTGCTTTGATCTTATCCGCATGGAGTGACCTGGCAGCGATCTTGTTGAGTGGTATGATGGTGTAACGACGCTTCAACTCTCCCTTCTGCAGGAGTTTCTTGCTGGTAACTTCGGAGTCCACAACAACATTGTACAACTAGGATAAAACAAATCATTGTTTTGAAACCAGTTTTAGGATTTTGACGGAAGGAATTAATTTTGGCAAAGGTTTGTCATTGAACTGTGATTCTGTGAAACAAACTCTTTTACCTGATATGATGCGATGTCATTTGAGGAACAATTCCAATGCATTTTATGAGAACGTTTATTATAATTACTTTGTTTAGTCAGAGTTTCATTGTGACAACCGAATTCACAAGAAAAAAATTATTCCGCAAGATCCGAAAAAAAATTCATCCTGTCCATGAACATGGGAAAAATTGGGAACTCCTATTGCTAAGTCGTCAACTTAAGAGACTTGAAACTCAGTAATGACATTGAGAGGATACAGAGAGCATGGTTACCTTCCTGCCAGCAGTCACTTCTAAGGCTGTAGCATTGCGTACGTCTTTCACCTTGATGAGTCGGGCAACCAGACCGTGGACTTTTGAGTGGTCAAAGCTCTTCTCCGGGGCTTTGTATTCAAATTGTAAGTTGGGGAATCTAGGTAGGACAAAATAAATTTCGTTATCGATTGCTGGCAAAGGAAACCTAGAACCTAAAGTCCCTTTCACCTCAACCCTTTCATTGGTGACCGCATTGTTTGACCACTAAAGCTTGAAGCACACATTCTTACACAACAGAGAGCTTTCGTCATTTTGGGAGTCAATTCCTTCGCATACCTTTTGGCTTCCAAAAAGGCGGAAAGGATAGGCACGTGTGAGTGTGCTGCACGTCGTGCAATGGGTCAATGTGTAGAGAATAAAACAACAGGCTCTTATTTCAGAGCCACCCTCTTTTCAAAAGAGACTACAAATGGTGTCCTGGTCAAACGGTCCAGGTTAACGACTCAAGTTCCCGTGGTAAAATCATCAGTTCAAATCCTGGCTGTGACACCTTGTGTCCTCAAGCAAGACACTTGCTTCTCTTCGAGGTCTAAATGGGTACCTGTTGGCGAGTTGCTAAAACAGTTAGAGCAAACCCCCACCTGCTAAAGATAGATAGAGCCTTCAAATGAATATTCTACATGGCTGTCAAGAAAATTATGTCTTCCATTTTTCTTACATTCATCTCCCCTTCCCCAAACAAATTGTACTTACCTTGCAGTTAGTGCGTTGACCTTATCATTAAGATGGTCTACTTGCTGTCCTAGAGTCTTCTTCTGCTTCACCAACGTGTCCTCTCTCCCATCCTCAAAGCCGACCTTCTTCATCTCGGCCTAAGGGTGTCAAAAATTACAGTAATTCAGTCTGGATGCATCATTGGGGGACAAAACATGCCTGATCAAAGACCCAGGCCGGATTAGATATAATACTTGCATGGGGGCAGTATTCATCGCACAGTGATGCTCATGACGCAGGGCTCGCCCTTAACACTAGCCCGGCGTACATTGTCTAGTAAAAAATGCTATGGGCTAGTAAACACCACCTCTCAACTTGCCCTGTGGGCTACGAAAAACTGTGCAACCTCCTTGTTTAAAATGCTCATTTCTTCCTTTTCAAATGTAAATAATTAATGTATAAAATGTGTTTATCGTTATTGAGTGTGTGAATATAACTTCATTTGATCATTAATCATTAGCACATAAGAATATTACATTTATGGCAATTCCTGTTTACATCTGGGCTATTAAAAGCTTAAGTGCAAGGCCTGTGACGCAATGAAAAAACACAATCAAACATAAAACACACAAAGAAAAGAGATTATCCAGGTTTTCTCTCCACTTTTCCAGTGACTAGCCAGCGGTACTAGTTAGCTTGTCAACTCTCTAATGCACTCTTGAAATCATTGACAGAAGACACGTTTTAGAGAGTCGGACCCACATGTGGAAAAGCCCTACCTCCCTCTTGAGAGTTTGTGGAACAGTCGGTAAGAATGAGTTTGGGGATGATCTAAGGCGCCTGGACGGATTGTACTGAGTAATTATGACGCTATGTTCGCTGATAACGCTTTTCTGTTTTGGTAAAGGTCACCTCTACGAAGAAATTTTAAGTTTTAATTGAACTATTAATTGAGTAGGCACTGGGGTAACGTCCAGTGGCATGGAGGTAAATGCTACCAGAAAGTATCAAGCCTAAATATATAATGCAATAAATGGTGTCTCGGTATTTACTACAATGTTAGACCGATGCCAATGTGCTCCTAGCAGCAGGCATATCCTATTTCCCCTTTTAAAGTTTAATGTCTCCATTAAATATGATGATTGATTTGCCACCACCTCATAACTCTCAAAAAGGCCATTTATTGTGCATTTATTGCTCAGCTTTCTTTACAAATCTTGGACTGTAACTTTATTGTATGGCTTCATTCGACCTTGGTCTTGTCAACTTTATGAAACGGCTTTCATTTAAAATGCTTGTCCTGTTAACTTTATTGGTTGGCTTTATTTACGAACGCTTGGTTGTGCAACTATGATACGCTTTCATTTTACAAATGCTTGGTCCTGTGTAACTTTATTGGTATGGCTTTCATTTTACGAACGCTTGGTCTTGTGCAACTTTATGGATACGGCTTTCATTTTACAAATGCTTGGTCCTGTGTAACTTTATTGGTATGGCTTTCATTTTACGAACGCTTGGTCTTGTGCAACTTTATGGATACCTTAGACTGTTTGTCTTATTTGCTTCTTACAAGCTGTTGTCACTTTGGTGCTTACTTTAAATCTTGGTCTACTGGATGCTTTCATTTTACGAACGCTTGGTCTTGTGCAACTTTATGGATACGGCTTTCATTTTACAAATGCTTGGTCCTGTGTAACTTTATTGGTATGGCTTTCATTTTATGAATACTTGTGTCTTGTGCTTCTTTATTAATACCTCTAGTTTTGCTTTGCTCTTGTTCACGGCTTCCAGGTTGGCAGTGTCTTTCTGGTACTCCTTCTCTGTCTTCTTCACCTCAGACTGTTTTTTCTTCAACTCTGACTGGGCTGTCTTAAGTTTGCTCTGTGCTTGCTTAAGGTCAGTCTCCGCAGAGTTCATTCCATCCTTACAAGCTGTGGGAAAACAGACTTATCATCAGAATTGCTGGGAAAAAATACCATGACAGATCATCAATCACACTCTTTTGCACTCCTTAACCTTGTCTAAGAAGTGCACCCCCCCCCCCGAAAAAAAAGCACCCCTTAAAATTCAATCTGGATTTCCATAAATTTGGAAAAAACATAATTTTACTCACAGCAGGAACTGAACTACAGATATGGCGTTTATTTGCTTTTATCATGTAACAAAAAGACAATCTGCAAATCCAATCCTGCAATCCAGTACACAAGTATGAATCGAAGGTACATACATCCTTAATACAAACACCATGAACAGTCAAACTTTACAAAACATAGTTTTAAAACCAATTTTAAGACTAATGTGAAGGGTTTGGTTCTAAGGAGTGCAAAGAGCTCATAGCTCTCCTTGTATTGATTCAAAATGAAGGACTGAGAGAAGATAGGTGACAGTCCATGATATTTTAGGTGGAACTTTTGCAGCAGACAGCCAGGAAAAGACTGCAACTCAATTAGGTTTGGTGCTTGATAAGTGGTTATGGCATACCCCCCCCCCTTGTGTCTTCATTGTGTTCTGGGAATCTCAGGAATTCTTCAGAGGGTTTTCAAGGGGGGGTGGTACTTCTGTACATGAGGGGAAGAGTGCATTGACCCAATTCACCTGACGTCATCGTCATACTAATCTTGGTTGCGCTATTTTGTCTACACGCTTAACCGTCGACTCCCAAAATGGTGAGTGTTGCACAGTCCCCGCATGTGACGTGCGCTCGAGGGGTCAATAGGAATATTTATGGGGACGCCCTCTGCCACATATCAGGCATGGTGTACTCACCCATGAGCTGGTCAGCTAGTGTCTTTGCCTCTCCGTCTTCACTGCTGGACAGGCCGGAGGACACTGCCTGCAGGTGCTTCTGTGCTGCTGCAACAGCTTCAGTGTTCTCCTTGAATGAAGCTGCTACTTTCTCAAAGTTGGCGCTGTTCTTGTTGATGTCTTTCTCCTTGCCCTTCAGGGTGGCTTGGTCCTGCAGGGGAAACCAAAATGATGGGGGAATTCGTTCGAATCCTTCTTTCTTGCGAGTCAGAAATTTGACCTACACATTTTAGTTTAGTTTTAATTTTAAAAGCACAACATTGGTAATTGTAAGACCAGTATCTGCACTTTATGTGACCCAACATATTTATGAAAAACAAACCTGTGACAATTTGAGCTCAATTGGTCTTCAGAGTCACAAGACAATAGTGACAAACACCCTTATATGTTTCACTGTTTTTGAACATCGAGTTTTGGACTCGCAGGATCAAAACTAATTGGTTTACTCATTTCTCAAAAACTATAGAAATTTAAGAACCACAGCTCATGTACATATTGAGACCGCACACCATACTAGATTCGATCTCCACTATTCAGTGGATGATACCCATGCCTACATCCTTACGGACTGTGAAGGGGGTAACCCTGTTTCAGCTCCAGGAGTAGGTGGCAACGTGCCCCTGGTGTCAGTCGATTGGGTCAACAGCCCAAATCAGTTAAGTGTAGCCCTCACCTTGAAGTGTCCAATCGGCCTTGTGAGTTGGGCGATATCTCATAAAAAAATAATTTAAAAAAATGCAAGGTTAAAATCCTACTAGATGCTCTTCTATGCACTGACCTCTTCATAGCTCTTTAATATGGCCTTCTTGTTTTTCTTCTCCTTGGTCAGAGCTTCCTTTTGGTGTTGCACTGAGCTCTGCATCTTAGTGTCAGTGTTCTGCCTCTCTGTGAGGGCCTTCTCAATCTCCTTCATGGCCCCGCCGGCCTCGGAATCTCTCTGTCTCTCAAGGTCCTTGATCAACTCACCGATCTCCACAATTTTAGCATCAATCTGAGATCATGTGAAAGAATTCATTGACAAATTTGTAAATACTTTTCAAAATTTGTTTACAAGTCAAAATAAACAAGGGAGGGATTGTGGACACTGAACTTCACTCACAGAAGCTTCCAAATTAGATTTTAGGCTCGGGTACCCGAGGTGAATACCTGTCAGGTATTGAAAGCCCAGAAGTACATTGTAAACAAACCATGCCCCGGCCAGCTGTTCGTAAACAGTTTTGGCGAGAGGTTTTGGAGGGTAATGGAACCGAAAAATTGGAACCGGGTACCCGGACAGTTGGTCGGGTACCCGGGTATGAGTCACAGGCTTAGTCTCACCTCAACGAGTTTCTCTCTGAGTTGGGTCATCTGATCGGCCATCTTGGCCAGATCCTCAGCAGACTTCTTGGACATCTCCTCGGCGCCAACAAACTGATACGCGATGTGGAGACGGGAGAGATGCTCCAGTTCCCTCATGACTTTCTGATACTCCAGGTAGTTGGATCGCTCCTCCTTAAGACGGGTGAGGGTGGGTGTGATCTCCTCTGACATGATCTAACGAGGGAAAGGGGGGAGAGAGAGGCACAATGACAAATAAATTGCCTAACAATTTTCTGCTTTAAGCAAAAATTGTACGTGCTTAATTAATTTTTGTGCTTAAGCAGCTCTGTGAAATTAGGCCCAGTTCACGAATACAAAAAAAAAACCAGAATTTGCTATCCCCAATGCAAAGTTTTGCAGTAGTCGCTGCTAAGTACAGCATTTGAACTGGGCCCAATTTCATAGAGCTGCTTAAGCACAAAAAAAGTAATTAGGCACAAAACAATTTTGCTTACCAGACTACGATAACATGTCGCATGTATCATTTCTGACTGGTCCTCTGCTTGTTTTTCGCTTAAAGCAGAAAATTGTAAGGCAATTTGTTGTCTCTATTTATTAGCAGCTCTATGATATTGGGCCCTGGCCTCTTGTCACCAAATACAAAGATAATACCAAATAAGTTGAAGTGCAGTTAAGTTTTAATGGCAACTGTTTGATGTCATCAAAATTTGTGCAGTCTCAATTTAACCACAGATGTTGTACTTTTAATATTTCGGCTCTAGTCTCCACCAACTGGTAAGACCACTGCAACTTAGGACAAATATTATTAGAATGAGCAGCCTCGTTCCCGTTGTGCACGATTTTTTTCCCAGATTGCCTTGCTAAGTTGTTACCCCTGGAAGTGTGACTTTGAAATATCCGAATATATTAGATATTTTAGTTAGTCCTGTGGTTGATCCATTCTGTGTTAGAGACTATGCAGAATGCGCTTTCAAAAGGCGCGTCAAGTCATAGAGCAACCGGTCCCCTCTAATTATTTTTTTGTTCATCTTGTAATCTAAGTGTATGCAGTTTAGGGTTACCATGTAAAAACATGATACGGTGCGCTGCCCATGGTAGCGAGGCTGTAGAATAAGGGATCTTACCGAGTCGATCTCAGTGAGTTTGGCATCTTTCTTCTCGATAGTCTTTTGGGCAGAGGCTTTCTTGTTCTCGTACATCCTGGTGCCAGCTGCCTCCTCAATCATTGCAAGAATCTGAAATGGGTTTCAAATATTTTATGTTCATTTGAAATTACACATCATACATTTGCATCGTTCCAAACGTTGACTTATGGAAAATTACCTCAAGCTGTTAATGACTTTATAAAATACTCTATTATATATAAACTTGTTAATTTTTTTCAGTTTTCTTTATTATCAATTCATCCTTCGGATGGAATTTAAAGCCATTGATGTACAGTTAAGTATGTAAAAGAACCCAGTACACTTATCGTTAAGAGAAAGAGTTTGCCCCAGTGTTTCTGGCATTGTAGGCTGCATTACAAGGTGCTGCTTGTCCCATGAGAGTATGAGTCTGATAATTCCAAACACTGCATACCCGTGGAAAAAATAATGAGTGCTTTGGAACGTTACGCCCTTCAGGGCTCGATTTCACAAAGAGTTTGCAGTTGCTTAGCAAAGAGTGATGTCACAATACAAATCACTATGGTAATACTGATAACTCATCTTAAGGGCAATTCCACCGTCACTCACATTACATTTATCCACTGTAAGGCTGCTTTAGCCTCTCACTACTTCATAAGTAATTGATCAATCTGATTCATAACAGTCATACAACAACTTGGGGCTAAGAGCCACTCATTTATGAAAAGAAAAATTCTAACTATTGCTTCACTTTTCAGAAACATGCATTTTATTGGCCGTCACTCACATTACAAAAAAAAGACATGGACAATTTTGTGACATTTTTGCTGGTAAAGTCTCCTCAAACTGTAGGTCTCAACAAAGGAGTAACAATATTCTAGTATTAATACAAACCATAGCAACATGCCAAAACCAATTTTACATCACATTAAAGCACATTCTTCATGTCAGGGGAATAAAACCAGAGATGGGTACCGTCACTCACATTACGTCACTCACGTTACTTCCTCTTTACACTTTGTAACACAATACAAAACTTACAAATTTTAGAGCAAGCAAGGTTTATAACAACAATAATTTACATTATGATACCAAAGATTTCATTTAAAAGCAACTGTTTGTGTAATTTCATATTACTACATATCCTTTCAGGGGCGGATCCAGGTGGCATGGGGTGCACGCCCCCCCTCCACTTTCATTCAGGATTTTATGTGGTACATGTATTTAAACTTTTAATAAAGTCAACCACAAATGTAATTTCTTTTTATGTGCATGCATATTAACAGGTATAGTTAATATTTTAACAAACTGTTTTTAAACACTTAACTCTGGAAACATCTGACACTTCAAATTTAACTACAACTGAATAATGTCCATGTAGGCCTACATTGTACGTGTACGTCTTACTATGAATACTTATCCATTATTAGGCAGGGGTATGTCTGCAAAGTTGAAGTGACCACGGCTATTTGTCGGGACAGGCTTGTTAAGTGTGCAAATAATCTGTGATCTTTTGTAAAAGATGGCATCTCTTGGATTTGGCCACTTCCAGTGATTTCCTGCAGGGATCATGACTGACACTTTGAACTCACTACCCTCTTTTGCAACAACTTCACCTGGATAGCCTACCTGGTCGTAATCTACCAACACCCAGTCTTTTACTTCCACTTTCACACATTTATCTCCATTCACGGCATTTTCTTTTGCTTTGCCACCATTTTCCACATCATCTATGTTGTCAGTGACCTGTACATGATTTTCACTATCACTATTCACTTTGCTATCATTTCCCACATCACCATCATCATCACCACATGGTGGTTGTATTTCACCATAATCTTCATCACTTTCCACATCACTATCATTACTGTTACATGTGTTTACACTTTCATCAGAATCCCTTGTGAGAAAGGATGTCTTAGGCTTGCCATCAACAACTTGCACGTGGTGGATTCTGCTGATGCCCAGAACAGGCGATGCGAGAGAGAAAATCTCTACCAGTCTGAGGTGGTCATTTCTCTCCTCAATATCATCAGATGTCATCTGAAATACTTTCACAGTGGGCATGCTCTGAGCAGCTGCTTCAAACATCTCAGCATTGTCCACAAGACTTTTCCGTTTGCTCACTCTACCCCAGACATGACGTTTCACTGATCCTCCAATCCCATCAACTGGGCCCTTTCCATGGGAAGTCGCGAAGAAGTTCCAAGTGATGCGTGTTTTGTGATTCTTCTCTAGTGCTGAAAGTGATGCAAGAACAAACCGGTTCTTAAACTGAGAACTTGGGCCATCAGACCAAATGGAAACAGATTTGACATTTTCTGGTAGATCGTCTAGTAGCCTGTCAACATAAGCAATCAGAGTCTCTTTGGTGTGCACCAGATTATCAGAGACAATAACCTGGGAGTGAATGGTACCGCAATACCAAAAAGCTGCAGTGAACATGCTGACCTGGTTTTGCTTCCAATGAGCACTTTGAATTTCGTCTTGTGCAACACAGGTATAGTTCTCTGAAAAGTCCACTTGGAGCAAAGCTTTGGAAGCATCATAATGATCAGATTCCATGACAATAGAGTCTCTTTCTGTCTTGTATGATGCTGCCTGCTGTCTCTTAATGTAGCAGTGCCTCAGGAACTGAGGGAAGTGGAGATGATGTGATCTATCAGATCCTTAGTAGTGCCCTCCTCTAGCACTTTACATAGCTTACTATCACCATTTTTCTTCCACACATACCATGATGCATCACATGTCTCCTGCAGAACATCCTGGTAATTGGAAGAAAAGCCCTGGCCATTTCTGCATGTTTCGCACATATTTAACCAACAGTCCTTTGAGGCAGGGTCACACAGGAAGGTCTCGGGAAGAGATTGGGTGTATAATGGAAACTCATGAGTTGCCTTGTGTAGAGCATTGACTGCTATGATGAAGTTTTCATGATATTGACAAAGACAAACATTGTGCGGAAGTTTGCTGCTCAGAAGAACATGTTTGGGACGCAGTGAGGCAAACTTACTCTTGCCAACCTTAATGTTGGGCTGATCTTTGCAGAAGAGAGCATATGTTTCCATGACTGAAGAGGTCAGATGACGTGTTTGGACTTTTGATTTTGTTCCATCATCTAACTTTACGGTAATTGCATCTTTCCTTCCTGGAGCTTGTCGGCTCACATCATCACGTTGATAGAACTCAATTACTACTTGAGTAACTTCATCCAAAATATGCTGCATTCTGGGGACGTTTGGCGATAGTGTTGGAGGCACCTCACCACACTCAGCAGCGTATAGCTTACGACAAATCAACTTTCTACGGCGAGGAGTAGTTGGTAAGGCCTTCGTCATCATGCGTTTGGCTCTTGCAGTGGCTTTCGCATAGGCAGATGCACTGTTGAAAGGAACAGGATGCTGATTTTTCTCTTTAGCCTCTTTTTTGTGGAGACGATGTTTGGCTACACGTTTACGGTTGGCTTCTCGTCGCTTTTCCTGAAGCTTTTTCTTTGCAGATCTTGGCAGTAGCTCCTCATTTCTCTGCTTCTTATCACGCCAAGTCTTAGTTTGCTGGGCATGATTTGCTTTGAGCAATTCATACCTTCCACTTCTTTTTGTTTTATCAATGTAGCGCCTCTGCCTTTCAGCACCAGTTAGTGGCATTCTGAAGATCAAGAAAACAACATTTAATACGTAGCTTACACACTTGAGCACTGCACAGCAGATTGTACCCACACAGAGTACTGAATACAATAAAGTAAACTTAAAAAAAATAAATAAAATAGATTGAAATGAGCTGAAAAAAGTGTTGATCAGAAATTATGCATAGTTTATCAGGGTTGTCTCACTTGTTAACATACATACACTATAAGCACTTGTGTAAAGTACACAAATATGTACGTGTGAATACAAAATACATAGATCTAAAATGTGCATGTTGTATACACATGTGCATCATTTGAAGAGATCTTTAATGTTTAATAAGTCAATTGGGAGTGGAACAGGTTGTTATACATTGCCCTTAATTCCATGTTTAAATTTGTATGCTTGCAGTAGCAGTTTTAAGCTGGTATCCCCTTATAATTTTTTCCTGTAAAATTCATATAAACGTACAAGTGTCAATGACATGGAAAAACACATGTATAAATTGCACAAAAATTGTTGTTATTTATATTGGATATTAATTATCAGATCTAATGATAAAATGTATCTCAGATTTACCAGAAACAAGTAAAGAACAAAACTAACCTTTCAGGTGAGATGATTTGCTCGTAGAAACCAAGATGACAGTTGATTAAAAGTGCACGCGAACACTGCACATTCTTTGGCAGCAGAAACAATGGGGGATTAATCAAGAGCTAAGCATTGTGGGTAAACTAAGGTGAAGGAATTATGGGTAATACTTTCTGGTTGCATGCGTATGCCATATGCTATACAATACTGTACACGTGTACAATATCCGCCCACAAACGTTAAAAATAGCATTCTCAGTGCAATTTCCTATCAAATTATTTTGTCACTCACATTACACACTGTCACTCACATTACTTGTCACTCACATTACCAAGTTTAGCTAGTTTTATTTAAAAAACTGAAGCATTTACAGCTCAATTTATTTTCTTACAATGGGGAGCACAACTAGTAGGAGGAAAAATAATTATATTGCATTTAAGCAGTGGTGCATTCGGAAAACAAATTAAAAACAATACGTTTTCGTCACTCACATTACATGCCTTTTAACATTAAAATATCTCGAGCTTTTATGAAAATTTGGTAAAAAGAAACATGAAGAAAATTTTTCATGAAAGGTAAACATCTATCTTTTCAATATCATAATGTTAGATAATCATATATATGTCAATGTAGGTTTTGAAAAGACGTATCCCTTTATTGTCATGAAAATTCAGAAAAAATGGGAAAATAAACTTATCACTCAAAATAATGGTATTACCCCCAAAAAGAGGCAAAATTTATTTGAAACTTAATGATTTCTTACCCTCAATGTGTCGTCTATGCAATAAAAACCTCAAATTATGATATATGGGTGTTTAAATTTTGGGGGGTCATGTCCCACTTTCTGTGGAATTGCCCTTAAGATGAATCTTAGTGCTTTGTGAAATCGACCCCAGGTGTGAAAAGTGCAATGTAAGAACTGAGTAAAAAACAACTCAGATGACTTACCTCTGGAGGTTTCATGTTTAATACCTTGGTGATTCGACCCTGGAAAAGATCATGTTTAAAAAATGACATATTAGTTTTAAACATTCAAAGAGCTCAAAAGTTAAACCCTAATCCACTATAAAAAAGTGATACCAGCTTCAAACTTCTTAAGACCCCCAGATCTACTTGAGTCCAAAAACGTCTTGGAATATAATCTTCTGTGCATGGGGCTAAGACCAGTAAGCACAAATTCAAGAAATACAGGGGGACGAACAACACTGTTTCCCCTGGCATTTATTAAAGTCTTTATCACTTATAATTATTCCCTCAGGTGATTTATTAGAATCCTTCTTCACTTAAACAAAATCCAACACCATGCTACATGTATTAAACTCAACACCCAAACTGTTGAACTCTGACAATGGTCGTATACCCGGCCCCTGATCCCCCGTAAAGCATAAATGAGTTCACTAGTGCAGTCCTCAATCCAACAAAATAGAGCAAATTGTGCAGAACTTTGGATAGTGAAGGGTTGAGGATACAAACAATGTAGTTATATGGTTTTAAAGGTCAAGGTTCAGAAATGTTGCTGTATTAACAAAGCATTTTGATTACATGGCAACATTTTTGCAGAGTTTCTTTTTTTAGCGATTTTTTTTATGTGAATGAAAAGGATACAAAACTTTCTCATATGCCACAGACAATGCACAAAATACAAGTAACCTGCAAAGTTATGTGTACATGGCCGATAGACAAGATTTAATGTTGGGATACCGACAAAATTTTATTTCAGTTTTTTAATTAACTACCATCACTAATTGGCAGATTTTTTCGTGCAATACTTTAAATGAGAGCTTGTAACTTTCTTGAACATGTCAAATCTATAATTAGCATATAGCTGAAAATTTAAATCTAAACTTTCAGGTCAAATCGTCAAAAAATTGGCCCTAGCAGATTTATCGATTCAGATTTTCTTCTTGCAAGAACCTTCTCTTGTTTTGTAAAGAACACAGAGCAGATATGCTACTTACTTGCATGATAAGGAAGTGTGGGTTATTGACGTTAAGTTGCACCGAGCAGAACAGATCCTGCACTCGGCTGTTGTTGGCATTGCTGCCATTGATGAGGTACTTGTTACGGCCACCAATCACAACCTGCAGGAATATGAATAAAAATGCAAAAATCAAAAGGCGTAAGACAGATTATACCATGATATAAATTCTGCTCTAGAATGGCAAAGGTGGATTTTTTCAGGATTCAGGAAAGTACAAAGTTATAGTGCTTTACAGTTTACACACATCGGTGTAAGGGTAAAACCAAACAATATTAATCAACTTGTTATTAATCAATAATGGCTTCAGTCTTCACTTGTATTGTGCACGAGCTTTACCTTCTAGTAATTGCTAATAGGAAATACTACCACCATGTACTATAGGCCTACTAGCAGGCCTTGAATTTCTAGCAGGCCTAGTGCATTTACTGGCCCGACACTAAATTGGCTGGCCTTGGGCCTGTAGTCCAGTGTCAATTCCGGGCCCTGTTCTACAATGTTCTATGGCACCGTTGAGAAAAATGAAGGAAAATCAGCTGATCAGCTGAAAAGTTGCATGTAACCTGAATAAATCCAGTGCTTAAAATACACACTGTCCTGAACTTCAAATCTGAAGATTCTGAACACGTCTGGTAATCTAGTGTCTGCCCTCCCTCCCCCACCATGTCAAGTTTAGCACATATTTATGCTTGACCATTGTAAAGAATTGGTCGTCTTCCAACTGATCAAAATCAAAACAAAATGAGAAGATAGATTATGATAAACTTAGGGAGGCAGTCAGGGCTAGTGGGAATGTTTACATGTATGTGTGTGTGTGTGTGTGTAAATGATGGTTTGTATTTACCTGTCTAGACACTGTGATCTCATCGAAGGTCTCGTATCCCAAGGGGCTCTGCTTCTTGTCTCGGTTATCAAAAGTGATTGTCACTGTTGCCTTGGTAACACCTGCCTGTCCACCCTTGTAAACAAGCTCTTGAAGACTCCCAGCTCGGACCTAAAACAATTCAAAACAAACGACAGACAAAACATTTACAGCATTTTGGTGGAGGAGGGGCATGAGAAGTTTTAGCTCTATCGAGTGTATGTGTTGGGCGCGATCGGTCAATCTGCGCGATCAACCGATCGCGCTGCGCTATTGAAAGATCTATTGTTCGCGCAGCAATCGGTCGATCGCGCAACAATCGGTCGATCGCGCAACAATCGGCCGATCGCGCAATGAACATCTTTGCGCGATCGACCGATCGCGCTACAAGTATTTTTTGCGCGATCGGCCGATCGTGCAGGAATGACCGATCGTGCCCTAACCCTAACCCTAACCCAACCCTAACCCTAACACTTACCCTAACCCTTACCCTAACCCAACCCACCCTAACCCTAACCCTTACCCTAACCCTAACCCTTACCCTAACCCTAACCCTTACCCTAACCCTAACCATGCCCTAACCCAATCGGCCGATCGCGCAAAACCATTCCTGCACAATCGGTCGATCGCGCCAAACCAATCCTGCACAATCGGTCGATCGCGCGTGTTTGTTGCGCGATCGACCGATTGTTGCGCGATCGACCGATTGTTGCGCGATCGACCGATTGCTGCACGATCGACCGATTGCTGCGCGACCAATAGATCTTTCAATAGCGCAGCGCGATCGGTCGATAGCGCAGTGCGATCGGTTGATCGCGCAGATTGACCGATCGCGCCCAACATATGTACCTGGAGATGTGTATGAAGCATTATAATTAATTGTTATCATTGTATCAAACAATACGTTTACAATTTACAGACAGGCCTAATAATGTTGCTCTTGAAGGGCAAGGCAGTTTATTTCAGGCATGCAACTGTAACTTCACCAAAAAAGAGGAAATTACAAAATTTCAATGATTTTGTACAGTATTTTTCAATTTTGAATGGTAAAACTGAGAATAAAAAAGGAGGAAATCAGCTGATCCGAGGGAAAGTTGCATGCCTGTTATTTTGATAAAGGGCACTTCTGTGAGGACAAATTTAATTTCCACTGGAACAGGTACAATATAAAGGGCATCAAGGCATGATTATTCAAACTGATGAATTTATTGCAAAACAGGAGCTACAGTATACAAAAAGATTGTTTTTAATAGGGTTGGGACGTTTAACCGGTTAACCGTTTGACTGAAAAAATGATCTGTTTCCAAATTTCATCAAGGTTTAAACTCTAAAAAGTAATTAGAAATTCCTTTTCTTTGAAAAGTTAATCCCAGACAGTATCCAGTGAGAGTTATTGTCAATTTTGTCATTCCGTTTGCTGGTGGAAAGTGTCTCATCTTTCCCCCACAGTTTGTAGCCTTAAATGTAGGTTTTTTTAATCCCCTACAATCTAAACTTGATACATTTTGCGTTGTACACAAACACTACACCAGCACAAAGGATGTGCCCCCACACTGTGGTTTTGTGACGACCGAGACTGGGCAAAGTGTTATAGTTCTAAGCTTGGAAAGTGTGTTGACATCTGCTATTTTTATTTTGTAACATGTTTTTGAAATTATTGTATTTTTATAATTGATGGGCATCATTCTCATATCAGCCTGATGCTAAATCTTCTCTTGAGCAAACTTGCCACATCTTACCTCTACCATTAATACTCTTACCAAATTATTTGTTTGTTATTGTTACAAAGGTCAATAATTGTACTACTAGTACTTGCTTGAAAGGATTTGTTGAAAAAGGGAAACAAAGTACAACATTCATCGAGAAGGTGATTCACACAACAAGCAACCTTAAACATGCTTAATTTAGAAAGTTGTCAGTTACAACAATTTTTCCTAATCTAGCCAGCCCTGTTCTAAGTATTCGATGTTAGCATTAGTATTTTAAACTAACAAAAGTCAATAATTTAACGTTCGCTTACAGATATATCAAATGAAATGGAAAATAACACTAACGCCATATTTTCAATCAATGTAATTAATTTTAAAGGAACATTACAGAATTGGTAAGAAAAAATCTTGTTAAATACACTATTGATCACAGATTTACATAAAACTTACACGGTCTAATGATGATGATTAGTAGAAAACATCCCCTGAAATATTTCTGTCTGAAATGCCATATTTGATGAGAAATGAATAAACTAATTTTCCGATTTGAGTTTATCGCTCAGTGAGCGTTTTATTCATTTGTTGAACCTATATGATTTCATGCAAATGTGTAATCGGTTTTTCACTATTTTCTCGTGACCCAGATGGCCGATCGATCTCAAACTTCTGTACAGGTTTGTCAGTTTATGTATGGTGGATTACATAAAGTGCTTACACTGCCAGCAACTGTTTTTTGTCAGCAACAACCAATTCTGTAATGTTCCTTTAAGATCCCTCATTTTGATTCATGTTTACCACAAAGATGGGGCTTACACTTACAAGTTACAGTAAGCATGTAAGCAGAGCCATGAAATTGGGCCCTGTTCTTTAGTCAGTCAGTGACATCCAAAACTCAAAAGTTTATGAAACGTTACAATTTTAATTGGTACAAAATAAAAACAATAGAATCCATGGTAAAATATTCCCCTAGTCGTAAGTTTAATCTGGTAAATTACATCATCTATCATTAATACATATGGTTTTCTTTGTTGAACTTGTTAAGATATGACTTGAGTAAGTGGAATCGAGTAAGTTACCTGTGTCAGATTGGAGATTCCCAGCAGAAAACAAATAGAATCCAAAATGTTTGACTTTCCCGATCCGTTGAGCCCAGTTATAGCGTTAAAAAGTGGGTCAAATCCTTTTATTTCTGTCCTTTGTGCGTAGGACTTGAATCCATCGATAACCACTTCCTTGATGAACATTTTGAAACAAAATTAAATACCTTAAAACTTCGTTAAAAAATGAGATTCTGGGGTGTTACATTATTTCTATACAAACTTCATTGAGTCAAATTCGGCGCCTGAATTGACGGTTGGGGGGCCGTGCGCAAGCGTAGAAAGTCCCAGAATCCTTTGCATTTTAAAATGGCAGCGCCCATGGATTGATCTTTTTGGGCACGAGCGATCAGACAGTGAACAAAACAAGTTCAAATGTCGAGCTAGTAAGTTCAGAGAGTCTGTTTCGGTGATTATTGTTGCGACACAGCTTATTTCTTACTACTGTGTGTGGTGTATGAATTTTCAGAAAGTTGTAAAATTTGCGATAAAATGGCGTGCGGAAGTCTTGGAAATTACTTCCATGTTCAACTTCAACATCGGCATTCACTTACTCACATGCCTAAGCAGGGGCTTGGGAGAGGGCGCTCTTTCTTGAAATGTTCTGTTGTCCTTTTCTCCCTTTTTCACCAATTAAAAATTACAATAGCAATAATAATAAAAATGTTGGCCTTTAGAAGATGTTGATGCTATGCCTATGACTATGAGTATGACAGGTCCGATATTTGGCAGATTTTACCCGAAAATTAAGATTAAAAATTTCATTTATCACTATCATCAGTATCAAATCAGCTGATTTTTTGTATTGGAGAAGTTTACAAAAACAAGTCGCTCGATGCAAAAACAACCAAGGATAAGTGGTGGTTGGTTTACTGATGATGCTTCCCGGGATCCGACATTATCTTACGTCATCCCCATTATTTACATTAATTAGCCATGTACAAACAATTTTGCATGACACATGTAGTATATGAATTGTCTATGACATTGCAACAGTTTTCTTATGTTTTTGTATGGTCTGTACTGTACATTTAGAGGACAAATTATTTTAAAACAATTCTTTTGCAAAAATTGAGCTACAGAACTTTAATGTGAACAGTCATGTCATAAAATAATAAAGTTAAACTTGAAAATGAATCGCTCATTGAAACATGCAATCCAGGTTACAAATCTTTCTCAATTGAGTCAATATCTTATCCCAGATTTTTGAACCTGCACCCTCTGGACATTCATCATACTTGCTTTTATGTGCATCAATTCGGGCATAAATTCCAAATTAATCTGTTTTCATATTATTAAGATTAATCCCAGCTTTTTTTAAGTCGATGCTTCTTTTGCCTTGGTGTTTTCTGTTGTTCTCAGCGCATTGGAACCGTTGGAAAAATGTGCTTTATAAATATTTATACTATCTATTATTAGAGCTTCATGCACAGTGTTCGTTTTGGAAATTGTTGTAGCAACTGCTCTAAACACTTTCTAAAAATTATTGTAAAGTAAAGACTAAGCATGCAAACTCATGCTCTTATATTTTTTTCCACGTTGTACACATACTGTAGTGTTAGAACAATTTATCATCAGAGCTCTGTAATGAGGAAAGAAGTCTGAATGGTTGCACCCCCTAAGTTCCAACACACCATTTTTCCTGATCCTAATTCTAACCCTAGGCACGTTTATTTAGATCACAAGGGGTGTCGGAACATGGAGGTGTCTGAACATTGCGCAATCACCGCCTGAAAAGTAGTGGGAGTTGCATTTCTTTGTAGTTCTTTTCCAAAAGCCTTGAAACAATTTCCTTTTTTTATTTTGAAACGACAGGTACCATGGCTACAGCGTTCAGCACAGATGGGTCAGAGGTCATCCAGAGGTCACTGGAGGTGAACACCGTTGAGAAGTCCACATCTGAGGATGCTCTACTGTCGTCCTATGAGATATCTCACTGTGTGGACTTCATCCAGAAAAACTCATATCAGAGGGTAATGCAAGAGAGGAAACTGTTCACATTTTAACTGGGTTAATTGTCCATAGATTCATTTATCATTTGTTTCTTGACCTACTGCCTTCAGTGGGGATGCAAGTGGGAAGCTGACCTGCCCTTCTTATCAATTTAGACAGCTCGCTGTAACCTCACAGGCGGCTACTGTCTGCCTATGGTCTGCCATTTTTTGAGTCGAATTGCACTAAACGGATTTGGTTGGCATCTTACTCGCACCTACACAATGTGGTGGCCTAAAGTTGGCAAAGTAACACCAACACCAAGCGTATAGAAAAAGATTCAGTAAAAAAAGTAATTTAAAAGGAACTGGGGTGCTATACTAAAGTCAAGTTTTATGTAGGCAGTCGAGCCATTTTCCCTTGAATCGTCACGTCAGTGCTAAAAACATGGTATCCATCTTGCACGAAAAATGCTCCATGCAAGAACGTGGTATCTCTTTGTGTTATTTTTAAGCGAGATAGAACGTTTTGACAATTTCAAACTCGCGCGTAATGTAAGTTCTAATTTAAGCGAGATACAATGTTTTTACACTGACACGACGAAATAGTGTAGTCAATTACACAGTTTGTTCTTGGCCAAGTCAAATCCGGTCACAAGAGCAAAATAACTCGGGTCCAATGCAAGTTTGGGATAACAGAATTGAGCCAATAACGCTGCTGGCAACATCGCTGTCTGAAAGTTTTGAATGTTAATAATGAATATCCTTTTTGTTTGATCATTAGAAGTGCTTCTTTTTTTGCAGGTTGCGTTGCAGTTTCCAGACAAGCTCTTACCAGATTCAGTATCAGTGGTTGGCATTCTAGAGAAGGAAACCAATGCTGCGGTCTTCATTCTTGCAGATACCTCATATGGAAGGTAGATGAATATTAATAACTGAAGAGTGAAAGACCAATCTTTTTTGCAATCCTTATTAAGTTCCTTTCGGTAGATTTTGTTTATTTTTAAAATGTTGGAGAAACCCAAGTGCTTTTGCCTTCCAGCTTCAGTTTAGTCCCATGTATTTGTCTGGGGAGGAAGTGAACATTGCGAGGGCCCAATTTCATGGCTCTGCTTACTGCTGAATTGTGCGCTTACTGCCTGAAGAATAGCACGCTTTACAGGGAGTCGCAAGTGCAGAATTCTGTGGTAAGCAGACTTGCCATGATATTGGGCACTGCACTGTATTAGGGACCATTCGGAATAATCAATGTTTTGAAAGTTTGAAATGAAAATGGCCTTGCCCTCCCAAAGATGAAATTCCAGGCCTGAAATGAAAGTTGGTATTTAGGGGATTGCATACCCAATAATTCTACTACAGAATAATTGTGTCTATGCAAGCTAAAGTATGGCTTTATAACACCTTTGTTTTTTTGAATCACAGCTGTTGTGTGGATGAGGTAGCAGCTCAACATGCCAAAGCAGACAGCATCATTCATTTGGGCAAGTCGTGTCTCAGCCCAACATCGAGGCTTCCTGTACTGTACATCTTCGGTCATCAAGCCCTTGATGAAGACAAGTGCTCAGAAGTCTTTGAGGAGTTCTTTGGTGCGGGCTCCCAGCCTGCTATAGTCATGTATGACGTTGTGTTTTCGCACTGCATAGGTGAGTCAGAACTGACGGAGGCATAATGCGATCAAATCAATTTTGCAAAAAATATATTCCTTTAGAGGTGGTATCGTCACCATTCGCCCAGGCATGGGTAAAATTGTTGATTTTTCGGACACATTTTAATTTTTCTCAGTAAAAATGTCTGGAAAATAATACATGAATTATTAGTATTAATTTTTTTTAAATTTAGATAGCATGTTAACATGGGAAACATTCAGGACATATTATACTAACTTCAGAACTTAAAAGTTGAGTAAACACAGGTAAAACCTTGTGGCTGTTTGAAGCCGCGATGGGCCTTTTTGTACAAGCCACTTGTGAGCATGATGGTCTCTAAAGCTATGAATAATTTACGATTGCTCTTAATTATTTTTAGTGGGTTTAGGGTTGATCAACTGGTTCTCCGCCAATGTTAAAAGAAATTTTCTTCATCGATCAAACTGGAAAATTATTGGGTCATTGATGTTGTTGTTATGAACAAGAATATACATGAAATTAACTCGTGCTTGGCTTAAACTTTAAGGCAGCTGTTGATAATGGAGTTGATACAATCTTTCATCAAAACCAGAACTGTGTCTTTCAGAATAGCTACATGTATTGGGCAAGTCCAAGAAATGGTCACCTTGTGGCCCAATACATAATGCGCCATGTTTTTTAATTACATAAATTCTTGTGGGTCTTCTCAACATGAGAATAAAAAACATTGAAATCAATGACTATCTTAAGTGCTTCACCCAGATACAACATTCGGAAAATTTCATCCTCTGAATGTTGCAACTGCGGTAGTTCTTGCGCCCTACAAGCACAAGATAGTTTATGGTTTTTGAGGCACTGCGTGGTGAGGTATCAATGTATATTCGGTTTGCGCTAACACCATGTGTATACCTACTTTGCTGTGTAGATTTTTGTGTTCTTTAGAGAACTTGTCTTGCTATTTGTACTACTAATGTCTGATGATGACTAGAGCAAGCTAGTTGAAACGTTGAGACCAAAAGAACTCACTCTGCGGCAGTGCAGTTAATTACGAGAAGTCCCCTCGATTCACAAGGCAAGAGTAGTAGTCCCAGCTGATTTCCTACCTTCTGACCAGGTAGTAGTTAATAAGCAGGACAGTTCTTTTCAGAACTGAGAAGTCTCCCGAATTCCGAAAATCTACTCTGTGGTAGTAGAACAAATAGCAAGACAAGTTCTCTAAAGAACAAAAATCAACACAGCAAAATAGATAAACACTATGGTGTAACCACAAGATAGTTATTTCTCTTATTAAGGTTCTTTTGCTTTCATAACCATAAACTTAACACCCGTCCCCGTTTGCAGATTCCCTTGCGAGAAGATTCAAAGAGATTCAGCCGCAGGTTGTCATATCAAGACTAGTAGACCCTGGAATCTTCTGTGATGTACAAACACACGAACCTAAAAACTCCTCCAATGGTAGCTCCTCCACCGAAGAAGGAACTGATGTGGACCTCGCTCTGATGTCCAACGCACACACATTCTGCCAATTCGGACGTAGGTTCACAATCACATGTCAACAGTCACTGGACGATTATGCTGTATTCTACATTGGTTCCAACCAGAGTACAACTCTCACCAACCTCATGATGACGTATAACAAATGCCCGTTCTTCACCTTTGACCCCGAGAAACAGCACGGGCGACGGGAAACGCTGAACGTGAACAGAGCCCTCATGAAACGGTATTACATGATAGAGAGGGCCCGGGACGCTAATGTTGTCGGAATTGTGGCTGGAACCCTTGGCGTTAGGGATTACCTGAAGGTCATAAACCACCTCAAAAGTCTCCTTAAACAGGCGGGGAAAAAGACGTATACATTTGTGGTCGGGAAACTCAACGTTGCCAAGCTGGCAAACTTCATGGAGGTTGACATTTACGTCTTGGTCTCGTGCCCGGAAAACAGCCTGATCGACTCGCAGGAGTTTTACAAACCGGTTGTTACGCCGTTTGAAATGGAAATTGCTTGCAACAGAGCAAGGGAATGGACGGGAGAATATGTAACAGACTTCAGGCAACTATTACCAGGTACATTATTCAAGAAAGAATATTATAATATTGGGCCCTGATCCCCAACTGTTGAGATCTGTTATAGCATGCTCCATCTGCCCTCTGGATGAAAAACAAAACCTTCATAAACTTTGCAGTTGAACTTGTCAATGCTGTAAAACATTACAGGTGGACATGTTAATTATCTTTACAAAATACAACAATTCAACCGACCCTCTCTCTCTCCACAAACAGGTGCTTCTAAACACGTCCAACTCCCAACTGGTGATTCTGGTCCAGACTCGACTGCAGATGTCTCGCTGATAACTGGCAAGGTCAGATCCATGCGGACGGCGGAGGACATGTCTGGAGAGTCTACAACTGCTGTGATGAGACGGGATGAGGACATGACTGTTAGCACAGTGCATACTAATGCCGGTAAGTGGGCACGACAAGTTGATAAAGAAAGCTATTTACTTCTAGTAAATAAGAATATAGAATTAGCTGTTGCAAACTGTGTACTAACCAGCAGGACCTACGGTATAAATGCAAAAAAATAGTTAGTGGCCCGACGTTTTGACCCTAACAGAGTCTTTCATGAAGGCGAGAAAGACTCTGCTAGGGTCGAGACATTTTGACCCTAGAAGAGTCGAGACATTTTGAACCTAGCAGACTCTGGTAGGGTCGAAACATCAGGCTACTTACTTTTTCTTGTAAAAAAATGAAAGTTTCATTTTGTGGAGCGCATCTTTTCCACTGCCACGTTGATACTCAAAATATACACTACACTGTATAACACACTGGGAAATTGTCTCTCAAAATAGCATCACCAATATTAATTGTGATGACGTAGAGTCAATTGGGTCAATACTTGATTTGAATAGAACATATGCAATACTAGAAGCAGCAGTTTAACCAACATCACCCACCAATGCCCGACCTTGTATTGAGTCACTACATCAATCGATGCGTCTTTCTTTCTACGACAGGTGAATTCTTGGCAGGGAGGTCCTGGCAAGGTTTGGAGCAGCAACTCGGACAAACACCAGTCACTAAAGCCGCAGAGGGAAGGAGAGGAATTGCAGCCAGCTACAGCGAAGAAAATAGCTGACGATAATTTCAAACTGATAGCAGTTGCATTGTAATACAATATATCCCTGGTTACAATATGTATCCCTGGTTACATATGGATCCTGGTGTGGGATCTTTTTTGTCAGCAATGGCTCTCACTTACCCCTGATTAAATTCAATACAGAATCAGCAGCCAGTGATTGTAAGAAAGGGAAATAAAAATAACTAAAATGAATCAATCCAAGAGTACGGAGTATACAAATTAAGAAACAAGTTAAGACCAGTTCCATGTTTATTGTACTAGTACATCAATTTTTTTTCTCTAAGGAGTAATTTTCTGTCAAGTTCAATTAACCACAATAGTAAAAAATACAGTGATTGTGAGAAAGGGAAATCAAAATAACTAAAAGAAATCAATCCCAGAATACTGAATACAAATTAAGAAACAAGTTAAGACCGGTTCTATGTATATTGCACATTGTACTAGTACACAAATCTTTTTTTTTAAGGAGTAATTATCTGTCAAGTTCAATCAACCAAAATGGTCTAAAATACATTCCATTCGATAGGTTCCTTGGGTCTTATATTACATACTTGTACTTGCATCTAGCAATTCGTAAGGAAATTGTGTCAATTTGGAAAACAGACAAATAAAAGGTAATTTGTAAACCAGACGAAAACTATAATCCATTTTGATGAGTAATTTTTTAGGAGAGTCTGGAATTGACCAATTATGCATTGACCTCATCACGCCACCATTTCAGATGTACTTGTAAGACAATCCCGAAACACATCTATGCACGAGTCGAGCACTGCACAGGATCGGCAAATGAGCACCCTACTTTTTGACCACTAGCCGAGGGCGCCCTACTCAAATGGCGTCATGTGCAAAAGGCCTATTGTCTTAAGTTTCATGTAAACACTTAACATCTGTTCACCAGTCAGACAGTTTTGTTTTAAATCTTTTGTGAGATGAACTCTCCCAGAGGAGCTGGCTGCAGAGGCAATCATTTTTGTTACATGTGAAGTTCTAGGCTTGTCAGTTTCTTTTGCCTGTGACAGGCTGGCTGACTGGTGACGGCATAATCAAAGAATAGGTCTTTTCAGTGATCCAGCCACTGCGAAAGCTGTTCATTCGGACCCGGTCTTAATATCTTTCACCGGATCCTGGAGTCAAAGGTCAGCCCTGTTGGCCCTGTAGACATGTTGTCTCCAGCAACCCTTGAATGACGAGGACCTGACATCAACCTCTCCATGCTCCAACTAATACAAAACAAAGAAATGCAAAATGTAAGATAAATAAATACTTCGTAATGTATGTGTGTAACTTTCCTGGGTGTTTTAAGACTTGTCTGCCTGTGGAGAAGTTGTTAAATGTTTGTCTCTGTGATCGAGTAATGGTGATAGTGTCGCAGGCAACTGCTCTCATGCGACTATACTCTCTCTCCCGGAGAGAGAGAGAGAGAGAGAGAGAGAGAGAGAGAGAGAGAGAGAGAGAGAGAGAGAGAGAGAGAGAGAGAGAGAGAGAGAGAGAGAGAGAGAGAGAGAGAGAGAGAGAGAGAGAGAGAGAGAGAGAGAGAGAGAGAGAGAGGAGAGAGAGAGAGAGAGAGAGAGAGAGGAGAGAGAGAGAGAGAAGAGAGAGAGAGAGAGAGAGAGAGGAGAGAGAGAGAGAGAGAGAGAGAGAGAAGAGGAGAGAGAGCCACTGAAGACACTGCCACTGCAAGACCTTTGCTTTCGCAAACTACTGCCCCAAATGGCGACAGGGGAAGGGGAAGGGGAGGGGGGGGGCGGTAGTAAGGAGCCAATTTTTTATCCCTGATTCCAAATTCAGGGCATATATGCTGTTTATGTACAGCAGATTGTCAGGACCGAGTCGTCAAGCAATTTAAAGTTAAATTCTTACGGCTGACTAATGAGAACATGGGTTGGGAAAAGTAACCCCAGACCTTGTCTAAAGGTTAAATCAGAATACTGTGGAGTCATGTGAAGGTCGAAGCTATTAATGGTTTAAAAAGTGTCTTGCTTTATAAGAACACAAAGTGTCAAGACCGGGACTCGAACCCACACTCTACTGATAAAAAAAACCCAGAGTCCAGTGCACTTGACCGCTCAGCCACAACATGCCAATAATGAGGAGGGCAACCTGCCACTCCTTCAACACACCCAGGCTGACATTGAAATAGAGACAGACTTGGTAAAATGCTACACGATAAATCAGAAGGACTTTCAGAAAGGCATGTTTGAGGAACCACAAATACTGTGGATCCAAAAACTAGAATGGAACTTACTATATGCACTTCCTTTCAACACCTCTTACCCTAATACCTTTATGTGGTTCAGATCAGTGGAAGGACAACATAAATAATAAAAAAAACTAGCAAAGTGTTACATTACATCTATCAAAACAATTTACCACAGTTTGGAATTGCCTTCTTTCCTGGTTTTCTATAATCACAAGTGACACAGTTTGTACACATATCCTTCTAAAAAATGTGTATAAACATGCTGTAAAAAAAATACAAGCAATGATTGTGGGTGCCATTTGTACACGATCATAACTGCAAGTGCAACTAACTATAAAGTTTCGTTCAACAATTGCCTTCTTTACTTTGTAATAAAGCCTTTAAAGGCACAGTACACGTTTGGTAATGACTCTGAAAATTAATGGCAATAAAAACTTACGTGGTAAGATGTACAGCAATGTTGGGTAGTATAATGCATTTTGAGAAACATTTCACTTCGAAGTACAGCGGTTATGGAAAAAGACATCACTTTTTATCCCCCCAAATTTGAATCTGAGAAGCGTTTCTGTCAGAAACACTTCTCAGCTTGTGTATTCCTATTAGGAATTATTCTTCATGCGTGGACATAACCGCTCCAGATTTTTGGCGATATCTCAAAAACGCTTACAAACTTTTGAAATGAAACTTTCACAGGTAAGTTTTATGGTACAGATCTACAATTATTATAGCTTTGAAACAAACATGAACAAACAGTAGGCTCCAATTTAAACCAAACGTGTACGATGCCTTTAATTCCTGGTTTTGATAATCAAATGTCAGTTCTTTTGTTTACACTGATTGTACTTGTACATCCTGGTAGCCCTCAAGCTACGCCTACATGTACGTAAATAATCAACAAGTTCCTGAAACTTTCATACAGTATGCAATCAGTGTACATGTACATGTGTATAAACATGACTGCAATACAAGCAATGATTGTGAGTGCCATTTGTACACGATCATAACTGCAAAAGTGCAACTACATGAACTGTAAAGTCTCCATTGTACACTTCCTTTCAACAATGATGTTCGACTTTGTAATAAAGCCTTTCATTTCTGGTTTTTCGTCAACATCGATTGTACATCCTGGTAGCAATCAAGCTACGCCTACACATATTCAACAAGTTCCTGATACTTTCGTACAATACATGTACATGCAAATCAGCTGAAGTTTATTTTTTAAGGCCAAAGTACAGACTTGTTTATTTACAGAAGCATAAAAAAACAAGATTAAAGTCTGTTCTATTAGTACACCAAACTGTAATGTTACAAACTTCTTTCAAAACAGAACAAGGAAGCTTGATAAAACACCAGTACAGTGCATAAATTGTCAGACATACATGTACTGGCTCTATTTTTTAAAGGCTATCCACACATATGTTTATCCAACCAGGCTAAACGCTATACTTGTGGCACTCCACATTGGATGCATGCTGATTCAAAGTTGCGATTGACACAATAAAACGATCCATAACACAAGATCTTGTGTTTTAAAAGCAGCAGAAACTTCACTCAAATCCAGTATACCATTAACTGTTGTAATGATTTGAGGACTGATTTGCATATTCTGACAGTTACTTCGAGGACTGATTTGCATATCTGAAGATTGCTTTCAGGACTGATTTGCATATTCTGAAGATTGCTCCGAGGACTGATTTGCATATTCTGAAGATTATTTTAAGGACTGATTTGCATATTCTGAAGACGGCTTTCAGGACTGATTTGCATATTCTGAAGATTACTTTGAGAACTGAATTGCATAATCCGAAGATTACTTTCACATTTGAATCTGGATACATTGTACAAGTACACAATGTTGTGCAGGTAAGCACTGTTCTGCATTTGTGTGTAATAAACAACTAATATACTGGTAGTTCTGCAAGCTGTTGAACATTTAGTGTATGTTATGTAGAGGCTTTGGAGCAGATCTATTTCATACAAACAAAATTAAACTTTTCTGTGCCTGAACTCCTTTGCCTTCAAGATTCAAGAACTGTACGGAGCAAAATGACCAACTGGGAGCCAAATTCCCTTCCTATGTCAGTAATCCTTAAGGACAATGGATCCGACATCATTCCTCTGCCTGTGATCCTGATGGACTATGGGCCAGATTTTATTCCTCTCACACTTGCCCAGAAGATCATCTACTACATCATTGCAGGTCTCGGAATCCTCGGTAACAGCGTTGCAATGTATGTCCTTGCCTACATGTACATGGTGAAATCAGGCCCTGGAAACACAAACATCCTTTTAAAAACCAGTCTCTGATTGACCTCGTAGCGTCTGTTCTGTTGGTGTTGTGCTTCCTCTTGCCTCAACCCTCTTTAACGACGACATCAACTGGGTGGTTTGTGTGCTTCGTCTGGAACTCAAAGTACCTCTTCTGGGCCACAACTGTGACATCTACATTCAATCTCCTATGCCTCACCTATGAGCGTTACTATGCCATAATACACCCCATTAAGTACCAGACTCGGTCGTGGCTGATGTGGCCTAGGTCCGTCCTCTTGGTCCTGTTACCCTGGTTTTTGGCATTCTTGTATGAACTTCATAATCCAGCAATGCACTACATTACTAAAGACCACCACTGCAAGCTTTGTCAATTTAAAAGTCACACAAATAAAATTGTGTACTCTGTTGCACTGGTGACTGTGATATACTTAGTTCCCCTTGCACTTATGGTCTTTGCCTACGTCAAAATTTATCAAGCGATACGAGAACAACCAGTGCGTAACATCTCAACTGATCAAACACCACTCCTCCAGTTAAGACAATCTGACAAGAACAAGCAAGCCCGCCGCAACATCGTTAAAACGTTGATTCTCGTTTGCACAACTTTTGCCCTGTGCTGGCTGCCGAATCAGGTCCTCTATACTTACTACAATATCAATAACTTCAAACATTTTGATGTGACGCTATACGGAGTTACCGTTTGCATTGCTTTCCTAAACATGTGTGCTAATCCGTTTATTTACACACTGCAGTATCGTGGCTTTCGCAAGGGACTTCTGAAGGCCATACCGTGCTTGAAAAAGTTTCAAGTTACAAGGAATGCGTTCCAACATTTCCAAGGAGAAACTTGAGTGTCTTCAAGAAAACACCAAGCCATTGGTGTAATGGATATTGAGTTAGAAAAGCAACAATTGTTCTTACAATAGACCTCTCGCTCGAAATATGTAAATTACACAGTGCATGTGCGCACTAACACCACTAGTTTGCAAATTGAGGGAACATCGCGCCTTTATGTATGGGGCTCATGGTGGCTTGGCGCATAGACTGCATTTTTGCGTCTGCCTAGTACACAACGCTAGCGTTTGCCAACCAACAGTGACTTTACGCATCTGTGAATGTAAATAGCGTTGGTAATGGTACATATAGCTGCATCCTGCAAAAATGTTTCTGTCTGAAGTGCTCCCATTGTTTAGAAATCAATACAAAAAAGTCAAACAATGTAAACCTCCAAAGATCGCCTGTAGGCATCTTTTTGAAATTTTCACGGTGTCCATTTGAATGCTGCCCTCAATAGGTTAGAGATGCAAAACGTGGATGGATTTTCTTGAAGAAAGTACATGTACCATGACAGGTTTTTTTGCTGTTTTCTCATCAAGTAGCCTACAAACTATATTCAACTGAAACTTTCAAAGGGGAATTTTATTGTCACATCTGTCTTGATAAATTTGCCTAGATACAGCATTACCTTGACAAAAACCAAACGATGATGACCCTACCTTTAAACACTATACATACATGTACCTTATGTTTTAAACCTTCAATGGAACATGTACCGATGTGACAAATTACCTGATAACAAACTTTGTGTACAAAAAATGGGATTTGGGACAGTTAGAAGAGTAATAAAAAGAAGAAAACTAGAAATTAATTGTTTGTAAAAAAAAGTACACCGGGTTTGGTTGGTTGAGAAGAAAGACTTCAAATATTTAACACAAAAGACAATATCAAAATGCAACAAAAAAAAATGTCATAACCTTAAACTTATAAACATGTTTTATTTAAACTTCCCGTTTGAACCAAAATACATAACCAAATAGGGTCAAGGATAATGAATTGTCACATTAGTTGCGTCCTTCAAAATGCCACAACATTTATGAGTACTTTGTCATTTGCAGATCAGGAATATAATTGTGTACATATTAAACGTATAATTGATGCAACTCAATCCCTGAAGATGTCGTGATGATGTAATGATAAATATCGAGTAAGTTACTATACAGCATAAAGTATAAACTATTCCAATTTGATAATCAAAGTGTATTATAAGCTTGTTATTTTGTTACACCCCACATTCCCCCCAGTCTCACAAACCAACAGGGGTTCCATCAGTATTATGAATCCAATGCCTACCCAGATGACCAGTGTCTAGACTGGCTATGGGACCTGAAGAACTTATGTGTTTTGTAATGACCTCTGGGCCACCCTCATCCTCACTGACCATATCACTCTGACCCTTCCTGACCAAAATAAAAATTGTCTTATTTTCCATTCTTAGTCATGCGATAAATTGGAATATGATTAAAACTATTGTTTTTTCGGGGTGGATGAATGTCGAAAAGTCGTCCTTGAATAATTTTAAGCTTCATTACACTTATTTGTGAACTTTCATGATATTAGATATAAAATTATGAAAAATGTGTTATTCTATTCTTGCTTTCTAAACACTGCACTTCTACTTGATGTATTTGTACAGCAATACAGTTGTTATAATAAAACATTTGGTATCTTAGCTCAAGAGGAAGAATCTTGATCTATATGAGTTTTATTTACCATTTGTCATCGGCCAGCTCTATGTGACACCTTCCTATGTTAAGTGTTACAAAAGTACAACATTTAAAATATAGCTTTTTACAACAAGTCGCGTGGGGGCACTCTTACATGATTACCTCATTCCTACATTCTGAAAGAGTAACATCTCGCTGTTGATTTCAAACACAGAAACCAAACCAAAATTGGAAATCATTAGCTGTACCTTAGCATTACCTTTTCTTATCCCCAATGGAATGTACATATTACAGTAACTATTCAAAATGAACCACACTTTGAAAATTAACTTCTTTTCTGTGTTTTTTTTAATGATCAAAACGTTTTCTCATGTAAAAACATATTTCCTTTTAAAAATCAGACATGGGATTCTGGAAAAATGCCTAGGTCAGAAATGTGTCCGTCATGGTAGGTGCATGAACACAATGTAAAGGAAAAATCAGAAATCTCATCTGATGGATGGTAATTTGATTCCCTATCTTAATATGGGACCAATGCTTGAAAGATTGCGCATGTGTAACGAGTTCCGTTTTCCCCTGTGAGGCATAGCTTACTTCAGCATTGCATCACAGGCGAAGTGCCTTACCCGACTTGTTCAACTTCCGGATGAATTCTGACTTGTAGACAAAAACCTCAAGATTTCCATTCCAGACAATTTCATCACCAGGGATTTTTCAGTTTCTTTTGTCAACCCCCTTGTATCCCTACTAACGATGTATTAAGTTTTTGAACAGGACACCGAAAGTTACTGTGAAGCGGGAAAGCAGGTGTGCACATCAAATGTACATAAAAAGGCCAAGTTCACATAAAAAGATCAATTGTTGATACTGCCTGGTTACCAACATACATATTTTTTAGCATGGATACCAGTTAATATCAGCCACTAGTCAAAAACTTGTCATTAATTGAACTTGGCCAGTGGACACCGTCTAATGTGCGTTGCTGTGTAGTGCAAGATCCATGCTCAGTTCGCCTGCCTGCCTGCCTGCCGGCCTGCCGGCCTGCCTGCCTGCCTGCCTGCCTGCCTGCCTGCCTGCCTGCCTGCCTGCCTGCCTGCCTGCCTGCCTGCCGGCCTGCCTGCCTGCCTGCCTGCCTGCCTGCTGAGGGCCGGTGATGGCCATGCCCCATGAAGAGAGACAGCGTAGCATAACAAAATTAAAGAAAGATGCACGACACAAAGCAAAAGTAAGCAACCACTTTCCTCCTTTTTTTCAAAATCTTCAAAACTTAGGGGGCCTATATTATGTTGTTCTCATTTTAAACGTTGTAAAGTGAAAGGTCGCAACTTCAAAAGTCAACTTTCCAAAGTCTAAGACTTTTAAAAAGTAAGAACTGAAAATAAAAGTTGCTTTTTTCAAAAACGTAAAGTCGGAATTCTGCCAAAAGTCGATAAAATCTCAACCCTGGAAAAAAATCGCAATCCTTTGCCTACACTTCATTTACAGTATAAACATCATAAGACAATGACATCAATGACTGTCAGTGATACGTGCCATGTGATCAAAACTGAACACCAACATTTTCTTTCAACAGTGAAGCATGACTTCATATGTCAGACTTTCGTTCCTGGTTTTGGCGATCGAATTTCAGTTCTTGTTTTAACATCGTACTTGTACTTCCTGGTGGCCCTCAAGATCTATACTGTACATGTTCAATAATTCCCTGAAACTTTCGACTAGCGACCATGTAGTACAGAGTTGTTTGTTTATAGAAGCATCAAAATTCCAGATTAAAGTACTTTCTATTACGTCTTACCTTTACAGACTTCTTTCAAAATAGAACGAGGAAGCTTTATAAAAGCCCATTACAGTGATACTCTCAGACATATTGGTTCTGTTTTTAAAAGGCTATCCACACAGATATTGTTAATCCAACCGGGCTTAGTGCTACTTGTGGCATCTCCACATTGGATGCATGCTGAGTTAATGCTGCTGTTGGTGACAAAATAAAACCACGTATTTTAAAAGCACCAGGAACTTCGCTCAAATCTTGAATATAGAGCGTGGGGATTTGTCCAGGTGAATACGATGATTTGAAGACCGTTTTGCATATTTTGAAGATTCGTTTCCTGAATGTATATCCCTGGATGTACATTGTATCCGTAGATTTGAATGAAGTGCAGGTAAGCACTATTGTGTGTAACACTGCTGATGCCACATTGAAAGCAATCTACTGATCGTTCTGCAAGATGTTGAACTAACTGTACAGCGGTTTGCTACATTTAGGTATCTTAGGCTTTGCAGCAACTCTCTTACACACAAAAATCAGTTTTTTGTGACTGAACTTGTTTGCCTTCAAGATTCAAGAACTCTTATCTACTGATAGTTCTGCAAGCTGTTGAATATTGCTGTATGCTTTGTAGACGCTTTGGAGCAATCTATTACACAACACAAATTAAACTTTTCTGTGCCTGAACTCGTTCGCCTTCAAGATTCAAGAACTGTGCAAAGCAAAATGACTAACTTGGAGCCAAATTCCCTTCCTCTGTCAGTAATCTCTGAGGGCATTGGATCAGACGTCATTCCTCTGCCTGTGATCCTGATGGACTATGGGCCAGATTTCATTCCTCTCACTCTTGCCCAGATGATCGTCTACTACATCATCGCAGGTCTCGCAATCCTCGGTAACAGCGTCGCAATGTATGTCCTTGCCTACATGGTGAAATCGGGCCGCGGAAACACAAACATCCTCTTAATAAACCAGTCTCTGATTGACCTCGTAGCGTCTATTCTGTTGGTGTTGTGCTTCCTCTTGCCTCAACCCTCTTTAACGACGACAACAACTGGGTGGTTTGTGTGCTTCGTCTGGAACTCAAAGTACCTCTTCTGGGCCACAACTGTGACATCTACATTCAATCTCCTATGCCTCACCTACGAGCGTTACTATGCCATAATACACCCCATTAAGTACCAGACTCGGCCGTGGCTGATGTGGCCTAGGTCCATCCTCTTGGTCCTGTTACCCTGGGTTGGAGGTTTTTTCTTTGAGTCTTATATTATGGTATTACACCGCATTACAGAAAACCACTGTAAGCTACGCCAATTTAAAACCCACACAGATAAAATTGTGTACTCCGTTGCACTGGTGACTTTGGCATACTTAGTTCCCCTTGCTCTTATGGTCTTTGCCTACATCAGAATTTATCAAGCGATACGAGAAAAGCCAGTGCGTAACATCTCAACTGAGCAAACACCACTCCTCCAGTTAAGACAACTATCTGCCAAGAAAAAGCAAGCCCGCCGCAACATCCTTAAAACGTTGATTATCGTTTGCACAACTTTTGCCCTGTGCTGGCTGCCGAATCAGGTCCTCTATACTTACTACAATATCAATAACTTCAAGCATTTTGATGTGACGCTTTACGGAGTAACCGTTTGCGTTGCTCTCCTGAACATGTGTGCTAATCCGTTTATTTACACATTGCAGTATCGTGGCTTTCGCCATGGACTTCTGAAGGCCATACCATGCTTGAAAAAGTTTCAAGTTACAAGGAATGCGTTCCAAGGAGAAACTTGAGTGTCTTCAAGAAAACACCAAGCCACTGGTGTAATGGATATTGAGTTAGGAAAACGAAAAAACAGTGGTTACAATAGACTGTGCAAGTCTTGGGAGTAACCAAACTTCCAGGACCAAGCTGGTCCCAACCATTATTGAGTTTACATGTATGCAATTCTGTTTCTTCGAATACTTTAGTATAACAGTATATAATTATGGCATACAAACTATGTTATACTGTTGGGAAAGTAAAATTTAGCGATGAAATATTTGAAAGTAAAATAAGTTTAAAGGCACTGGACACTATTGGTAGTTACTCAAAATAATTGTTAGCATAAAAACTTACTTGGTAACGAGTAATGGAGAGCTGTTGATAGTATAAAACATTGTGAGAAACGGCTCCCTCTGAAGTAACATAGTTTTTGAGAAAGAAGTAATTTCTCAGTAAAATATTTGAATTGATTTTGTGAGGTGTCGAAATCAAGCAATCAAGCATCTGAAAGCACACAACTTCGTGTGACAAGGGTGTTTTTTCTTCCATTATTATCTCGCAACTTCGACGACCAACTGAGTTCAAATTTTCACAGGTTTGTTATTTTGTGCATATGTTGAGATACACCAAGTGAGAAGACTGGTCTTTGACAATTACCAAAGGTGTCCAGTGTCTTTAACAAATCAACAAAGAAAACCTGAGAATAAGATTTGACCTCCGTTTCCGGTTACTTGTAAACAATTTTAAAAATTTGCCCAACTGACATTCATGTTATCATTAAACCTATGAAACGGCCGCACCAATTCAAGCATGATTCACAAATATGGAGTTTTCAACAAATAGGCCTTTCCTCAGGCCTGGAATTTCGTCTTTGAGAGGGCAAGGCCATTTTCATATTTCAAAGGGCACTTCCATTGGAAAATCTTAAAGTCTATGGGGAACTTCTGAAGGGGCACCACGGCCAAGACCAGGGCAACAGAGGCCATGGCCTCAGTGGCCTCCGTGTAATTCCAGGCCTGCATCCTTGTCCCAGGTTTTTAATTTTTTTTTCAATGATAATTTGTACAAATTATTTGTATAAATATAAAAATTGAAATTGTATAAATAAATTGCTATGGGTATTTTAAATTTCAAGAGTATTGTATAAATATAGAATTTAAAAAGAATATTTCATTTCATAAAAAGTACAGACTTTGTTTGAATTGTTTTCCTCATTTTGAATTCGTGAGACTTACATAGTCTACTCAAGGAGATGACCAAGAACTAACCCTACTGCACATCAATTGACTGCACCACCAAAATATTCGGGAAAACAACAACTGTTGACCTTGAACTTTTTCGTTTGTTCCTTTTCCATAGATTAAAGGGAGGTATATATTTGGTAATTACTCAAAAAAATCAATGACCATAAAAATTCACTTGGTAAAGAGCACTGGAGAGCTGCTGATACTATAAAACATTGTTACAAACGACCCCCTTTGAAGTAATGTAGTTTTAGATAAAGAGGAAATTTTTCACCCCCAAATTTTAATCTGAGAAAGGCTTCAGGTATGAAGCCTTTTTGAATGCACACAATTCTTTCATTATTTTCATAACTTCGATAACCAATTGAGCCCAAATTGTCACAGGTTTGTTATTTTATGCAACTTGGGATACACCAAGTGAAGAGTTGGTCTTTGACAATTACCAAAAGTAGGCCTACCCTGCCTTTAAAGCAAATGTGGGAATGAAATGAATTTACTTTTACGATGACCACTGTTGGCGTTAAACCTTTAACGTGGAGTGTCGTGGCCGAGCGGTCTAGTTCACGGGACCCAAGCTCTGGTGTTGTCAGCAGCAGAGTGTGGGTTCGAATCCCGGTCAAGACATTTGTGCCCTTGAGCAAGGCACTTAACCATAATGCTTCCTTAAAAAAATGGGAAGGTAGTGCATTCTGCTCTACCAGCCAGGCTCCTAGTGGATGATACCCAAGCCTACGTCCTTACCGACTGTGAAGGGGATAACCCCTGTTTCAGCCCCAGGAGTAGGTGGCAACTTGCCCCTGGTGTCATTTG
Source organism: Pycnopodia helianthoides (assembly GCA_032158295.1). NCBI lineage: Eukaryota > Metazoa > Echinodermata > Asteroidea > Forcipulatida > Asteriidae > Pycnopodia > Pycnopodia helianthoides. The sequence goes on along the minus strand of CM063253.1, from coordinate 15,855,874 downwards.
ATTTGGGTTGACAGCCCAAATCAGTAAAGTGTAGCCCTCACCTTGCAGTGGCCGTCCAGCCTTGTGAGTTGGGCGGTATATCTCATTAAACAAAAATAATGTCAAGTAATAAACCACAAGGGAAACTGACTGGGTAAATTTTAAATGGTTTGGGGTTGAACAAAGAAAAATTGACTAGAGCGGGATTTGAATCAACGACCTCCGGATTAACGTACCGGCGCTCTACCAACTGAGCTATCTAGCCCAATCTTTGTTCGGGGGTGCCAGTCAGAAGCCATGCAACCGTTAACTGCCGTGTAGCCAGGGATCACACCCAAGTTTACGATACAACCTGGGAAGCAGCAGCCACGGGATCACCTTGAGGGGATGCGACGTTTTTAATTTAAATGTCAAGTAATAAACCACAAAGGAAACTGACTGGGTCAATTTTTTTTAAATAATAATTAAAAATGTACCTCATCATGACCGTAGATTTCCCAGTAGCACTCTGGAGCGGTGCATATCCTAGCACATCGGACTAGCTCCAGCCCTTGTTCATTAATGCATTCATATTGCTCACATTGCCTCATGCTCATTTTAAACTGACGTTCCTGAATAAGAAAACAACAAGAATGAGAAACGCTGTCCAAAGTTTCAAACATCACTTAAGAAAAAGTGGTCAATATGGAAGGGAATCCCCCACAGGGGGAAACTACTCTTATCAGGGGTGTGTTTTGGTGACCCTGACAAGAAAACAGTTTCCGACGTAAAAGTCACTGGACAAAAGAATTTCCGAGAGCCCCACAAAAGCAGGTCGGTAACCAGAAGCAGTTCGTATCGAAGATGTATCTCTTGAAAGTAAGAGAACGTAATCTCCAAGTAACAGAACAGAATCTTCAGAATCTTATTAATATTATGGCATTGCTTCAAGGTTTTTCATTTTGAAAAGAAATCCATTGGAATTTTTTTTTTTTTTTTTGTCAATTGCGCTATCTTGAAATCAAGCCGAACCAAGCCGACACCTCAGTTATGATTTGGTTCAAACAGCTGTGTCACCGCAGTTGAACCGAACACATGAAACGCTTTATAACTGAAGCTCAAACATGTTTTTTCTGGTCGGGGTCCCCAAAACGCGCCCAAAATAGGAGCTGAAACCCCATTTCACACATGAAGCTCTGGCCCTGGGCTGGATCCGAACCAAGGTCCACAAGGCCACAGAGATGAAAGGCGGAGAATTTAGGATCCCCCCATTCTCTCTTACAAATAAAGCCACTCAAGAATGACAAATCCTTACCAGTTTGGGTTTCTTCCTGTAGGAATAGTAGACAAACTTGTAAACCACTTTCCCCTCTGTGGGCAAGATGATGTAGTCCCCACAGATTAGAAGACAGAGAAGTGTAGCAATAATAGTCCTGCAAGAGCAGACGACCATTGCATCTGGCTGGGATGGTACAATCCGCACACTACATCAATGTTCTAGGGTTAATCTCATTATGAGGACGGGTTATTCCAACCATTACAAAAATCTTCATGCATGACCTGTTCGAGATTACAAAAAAAGGTATGTTTGTTACAATGTCGGCTCAGTGCTAAGGTCATTAGTTCCATTTTTATTATCAGTAATTACACTGAATTATGACCATAAGTGTGTTAAGTGAAAAATGTGTATCATGAATTTCAGAAATATATTAAAATCCACACATTAACCATGTTTTTCATAGAAAAAGATTAACCCAAATCTCTGAAGTATGCAATAACCCATTTTATGAAATCTATCAAACTGCACTAATGACTTTTGTAACTTGTTCACAGACAGACTCAGTGTTTGAAAACAACGACAAGTATTATGATTGTTGTCATACTAATGTTTGAGAGTACATTGTACTAATTGATTTGTATATTTGGAGGGGGGGCATGAGAAGGTGTGGATAGCCTACAGGTGCTTGTTTAAGTGTATGTGTGTGTGTTGTGTGTATGTGTGTGTGTTTGTTTTGGTGGGCATTTGCATGGGTCATTGTGGGGTCCAAAACAAAACAGAACAATGGACCCCACAATGTCAAGGTATTCTTTGTTCAATTTATAGCTTTGTTATAGTAAAAATGTCCTTTTTTCAAATATATTAAAATTATACATCAAATTAAAGGCCCCTTCAGGAGAAATTCAATGGTGCAAACGCCACTGTCATAGGTGCTTTAGTTAATGAGTTATGCCTTTCAAAAGACACCATACACGAGGTACTCTTCTGGTCGCCAACTGAGGTAAAAGAGATTGTTAAATTCAGACCCCCCGGACTGCTAAACATTTCAGCCCTATCTCTAATGTGCACTCAAAGGTTAAAAATGAGATTTTACCGAGTGCCGTGATTGAATTAAAACCTCCATAAAAAAAAATGCGCGACCTCGCGCAGGAACAAAACCCAACTTTTCTTACTCAAAAATGGACAAGGATTCTACTGATATAGGGTTGACAGCATACCCCGCCGTCGCTGAATGTATAAATTCCTTAAAAGTATAAAATTTAGTCAAAATTTGGCCAAAAACGGTAAAAAAATACGTAAAAACCTTATTTATTCACCGATTTAGACGGGAAAAAAAGCACCGTAGACTTTCCAATCCTCTCTCTATCCATAGATGGCAGTATTTTTTTATTAGAAGTCAAGAGAGGGCGGTATAACTGAAAACGGTCAGAGCCAATTTATTTCTCAAAAAAGTTTAAAAATGGCTACGCTCGCGGTCGTCGCGTCGGTGACCATCTCTGAATTTTTTTGATGTGTGAAAAAGTGAGGTAAAGTTTTGCCCTTTTTCAAAGAGATTATGAAAGAAGAGAGTTTTATTGACCTACAGGAGTGATTTGAAGCTCAGACAGCATGTTAGTTCGAAGCAACATTAATTTGAAAAACCTCTTTTTTGTGTGCGGCCAGAATAGGAAATGTCAATATCGCGCTACCTCTAACATAGCTACAACTTAGACCCCTTAAGGGGGGAATTCTTCAGAAAAGGGAATATTACTTAGAACAAAAGCAGGACCCCACAAGTCACTATTCCTAAGTCTATAGGGTGTGTGTGGTTTGTGGGGATGGTACATGTTGTACCCATTCAAACCGAGGACTCTCCTAACAAAAAGGATCCATGTGTTCCGACAGAGTATACAAAACCAATGGGATGTCTCCCCCCCCCCCCAAAAAAAAAAAAAAAAAAAACGAGTCCAAACAACGAGAATTTCCCTTTGTTCTCTTTGAGAAGTCCTCTATTTACTGGGTTAACAAACGTATGGGTGTGTATGTTCTTATTCCTCCGTGCTATAGTTATTTATATTAACCATAGGGGGCCTAAATTCCAAATTGTACATGATCAGTCCATGGCATTGGCAACGAGGTAGAATGGCTGTGGTTTTTCGTTCCAACTCCTGAGTCCTAATTCTACCTCCATGGTCAGTGATACCTCCTTGCTCTATGGTGATAGTACAAATTAACACTGTACAGTATCTAAACAAAATCGTTCTACAACACTCAATATAAAAGCACATATTCTCACTTTCCGCCACAATAAATTTAAGAAAGGAAGAAATATCTTGACTGACCTACCTCCACTCAGCAGGCCGTGTTTGAATTTCTGTTTTGATCTAAGACCAGCTGGCTGAACTGAAAGGTTTTATGGCGCCCTCTCGCGGTCTGTGTCAACCTTCAAACTTTCAATATCAATCCAATTCTTTCTACTATGAAAATAATATAATTTCCTTTCTTCATCGGATGACGAACTGAAAGGTCAGCATTAAGCACAATGTATCACTCTCTTTTTTGTGTTTAAAAACATAATGCAGTCAATCAGAATGCTTATAATAAAATAAACATGAGAAAAACATATCGCCGCAGGTTCACCCGTTGTCTCTTATTGGTCAGGGGCGTAAAACACCCCCCCCCCCATTTTGTTTTTATTAATAAAAAATAAATTTAAAATATATAAAATACATTAATATAATAATACAATAAAATAAATAAATAAAACAAAGGAAAAAACAGGTCTGTGTACAGCACCATCCCCTCCCATCACCAATTCTAATCCATCGGGGACTTGAAGGCATTCAAGAAGGATTTGGAACATTAGATAAACAACACATCATGGTTTGTTCCTCCATGTCCGAACTAACTGGCCGTGATAATGAGATCAGCAAGTATGTGAGACATTAGCAAACAGTATGATTTTCGGCGTAATAATTGTCCTGCACAGAGAAATTTAATCCTTTTTAAATCGGTAATTTTAAGCCCAATCTGTTATCCTGAGGTGATAGTCGAGTAAGTCTTTCTCTAAAAAGTACTTTTTATAACTACAAAAGCGGTTATTATAGAAGCGCTCTAATGTGAAAAACTAATGAAGTTAAAAATAAAGAAAGAATGCTTTACATTTATTAAACAAAACGGTCTATTTGTCAAGCACTGTAAATGTTTGTATGGCAAATAAAAGGCATTCCCAACACTTTACTGTAAACAAACACTAACTGTGGTTTCTACCAATAATCTATTCGTTAATCTGTGGTTAAAGGCTGTGGATACTTTTTGTAATTACTCGAGAAATACACTAACATAAAAATGTATTAATTTGCTTGGTAAAGAGCACCTGGGAGCTGCCGATAGTATAAAACATTGAGAAACGACACCCTCTGAAGCTATTTAGCTTTTGAGAAAGAGGTAATTTCTCACTGAAATGTTTGAATCTGAGAAAGGCTTCAGGCACGAAGCCAATTCTCAGGCATTTGAAAACACACAATTCTATGCAACATGGGTGTTTTTTCTTTCATTATTTGCTTGCAACTTTGACGACCAATTTATTGAGGCCAAATTTTCACAGGTTTGTTATTTTATGCATATGTTGGGATACACCAAGTGAGGTTAATAGTCTCTGGAAATATTACCAAAAGTATAGCCTGCCTATAAAAGTGTGCTCTTCCAATGAGATTTTGTTTTTGAGGGTTAACTTAGGTGTGAGTTAATATGATTTTTTTGTCTCCTCTCGTCTGCCCCCCCCCAATAAATAAATATATATATATATGTATTATAAAACACAATTTGAACACTTTTGCTTTTGATTACTGTTGAAAACAGCAACAAAGTTGTGAATCTGTAAAATCCAATAGCAGCACATTAACACCTGAAAATCTGACACGAATTTTGACAAACAAAACCAAACATCCACACAATGATCTTCTTCTTCAATTGCACTTTATTTCAAGGGAATAATAAACTTAAAACGTTCCAACAAGTTACTGGGGAAAAAAACAATTCAATCAAATTTCCGAACACCTTCACAGCCGATTCATAAAGAGGAAGCACAGAAGTGGGTTTTGTGTTGTTCTTTAAAACAAGAGCCCAAAATCACCGAATAGCTACAATTAATGTTTGGCAAAACCAGGGCCCAATTTCACAGAGCTGCTTCAGCACAAAAAGGAGCTAAGCACAACAAAATTATGCTTAACAGATTATGGTTACCATCCAAAATACCACGTTTCATGTACCTTTTGTGGATGGTATCCTGTGCATTTTTTTGCTAAGCAGAAAATTGTTAAGCAACCTGCTTGAGCAGCTCTATGAAATAGGACCAAGGTTAACAGCCAAAATACAATTCGCTTGTAACCTACTCATTTTTTTCTTTGCAAATGTAGCCATCTACCTTTATTCCAACAAGGAAATTGACTATCCAAAGCATTTCATAGAAAAATGACCTTTGTCAAGTTTTTTCAAAATTCACTTTTTTGAAAAAATTAAGCCACATTATAATGTCACACATTTTTTGAAGTTTTAGACTATCTAATTTTTTATTTTTTGTTGTTGTGTGCTTCTTACAGGTAACATTTTCTGAAAATGTCCACCTTGTCTTTAACTATTTGCTTATGTTACTGAATTTAATGCCATGTGGGAGACAGCATGGTGCTGCTATACCGAGCTTACAGCAAGTGTTTCACATGGGTCACAAGATGATTACGGCTTTAAAGGGGGGTTGTCATCATGATTATAGCAGGCCTGTGGCTGTACATGGAGTTATGAACACCAGTTTTATACACACATGTGCATCGATGGCCATCATATCACAATGGGCTATATTATATTGTAATGCGATTGCCATGCGTGCATGAGTGCAGTGACTGGGTTTGAGTTCATATTTCCATGTACAGCCACATGACTGCTACAGTCTTGACGACAGTCCCCCTTTAATGTGCCTGCATAGAATTAATAAGGATTTAACTTAAGGTCAACCCTATACATAGTGAGTGATAACTGCAAATTCAGAATTTCGCAGCAGTCATAAAATAGGGACCCCACCCATAGCCAATATGTCCATGCCCTTCTCTTCCGATTGTGAAGCAATCTGTAAATCACATCAGACTCCTTGCATAGGACCCCATCGCTGAGGTCAAACCAATGGAAATGAGCAAGCCCGTACCCGCCACGCGCAACTCTCAGCCAATGATAGGTCCTCGTTTGACTTCAGTGAGGGCGCTGTTTCGAGCTTGTGTCGTCATATGCAAGGGGTCTATTGTATGAAAGTAACCTGGAAATTTGCAATGCCATTCGGTTGGAATGCGTCGTATCTCAGAATCAATTTGATACAACATTTCAACACACTTTATTGTTAGTCTGTACAAAATACAATCAAGTCTAGATGGATTTGATGGCATTTTGGACAGACTACACAAATTGTTTCCAAATGAGTGGAAATCTAACAATTATTTAACAATAAACTATAACATTTCATAACAAAATTAAACTCAAGTTTTCTTTGAACGTTTTAATAAATAATATTTTAGAGGATTTGTCCGTATGCTGATTGTAAAAAAAACCAGTCTTTGAAAATAGTTTAAACTTTAACTTAGTAAAACTTTTTTTGATTCAGAAGGTAACTACAAATGCTCTAAACCAATGCCCCATTTCATCAACACTTTTATAAATTGTTTGGGCAATGGCAAGTTGTTGTTTTTTTCTTTCAAATATATAATGCCTGTTTATGGGAGAAGCAGACACTACTCAATGAAAAATAATAAAAATAAAAATCATTAAAAAAAGTACCAACTTAAAACAACGTAATTAAATTAAGCACAATTCAGTGGGTTCAAATGAAAAATAATCTGGATTAAGTTGCAAAAATATCTCATGACAAAAGGATAGACTGAATATTCATTCAACTTGCATCTGCACCAAGGGGGGTTTCGTACCAAAATACTCAAAATTCCTCTTGAAAGTAAAACAATTTTATGTAAAAAAAAAGGGGGGAAATGTATAAATGAAAATAACTTTCAGAGTTGATCAAAAGAATTAGCCCCATATTAATAAAAGGAAAATAAAATAAAGGTATAACAAGTTAGTCCGAATCTCCCACCATTCCTTCCAGTACTCCTCAAAATAAAACAAAAAGTGTAATCATACAAACACAATACAAAACAAATACATAAATAAATTAAGGATAACATTAGTACAAATTATACGATAGATGGGGAGTACAAAGCAAATACATACAGGCCTGGATTTACACTTGGAGAGAGCAAGGCCATTTTCATTTTGCAAAGGGCACTTCCATTTGAAATCTTGAAATTATGGGAAACTCTGGAAGGGGCACCAGGGCCCAATAAGCAGGATACCAGTCACAGGTGCTACATGTACTATGGCATTTTAGCTGGTAACCCTTTTCTGGTAAGCATAATTTTGTTGTGCTCAGCTAGTTTTTGTGCTTTAAGCAGCTCTATGAAATTGGGCCCTGGGCAACAGAGGCCACGGCCTCCGTGTAATTCCAGGCCTGCGAGTAAAAATATAGTCGCTTATCCTGTCTCATGACATCTCTGACAGTTATCCATAAATAAAGATTTCTGATCAACCTAAACTACTTATTTGACTCTTAGCCCGTGAGGTACCCTGTCCAATAAAAACAGTGTTAGAAAAGGGAGTGGGTAGGAGTGTCGAAAAAAAAAGGCCTTTGAATAATAACACCTTCATTCTTAATCATGAACTTGAATGGCAAATAATACCCCCAAATTTTTATCCTAAGAATGTCAAGGACTCACCCGTTAAGGAACCAATAAAAGGAGTCTCAGTCTCAAAAAAAGAAAGTGAAAAAAAAAAAAAAGGTTTTGACAAAGGCCTGGTATTACACAGTGAGGGCCTTCATAATCACTTTAGTGTCAAAAAAGAGATTGCGTTTGTCTACAGTAAGTACTTTCCACACAACGGTGGTCTTTCCACTTTGTGAATGTAATTCCACATTTGGTGTCCGACATGTGGTATGGTGTACCCACCCCCCTTCCTCCTATTGTGTTTTCATTGTGTTCAGGGGAACATCATGAATTCTTTACAGGAGGAAAAGAGTGAGTTGAAGTATGGGAGAATTTTTACTTTCTTTGGGGGGGGGGGGGTGATACCCTCTGCCCTCTGCTTGGTAAATAATTCCAGGCCCTCATTGAGTAAACCAAAAGTTTGTCCTCAAAGATTGCATTTTACAAAATAATTGCAATAATAATCTTTAAAAAAACCTGAACAAACATAATAAAATGAAATATCCTTATGGTCGACAACTTCGTCAAGTACAAGTTATAAGTTAAGTTGGAAATTTACAAAAATAATACGTGATAATTCTTGAAAATGAAATCTGAAATATTTGAGCTGATGAAATTGTATTTCTCACAGAGAAAGACATAGCTGACAATTATGAAAAAAAATGTCACCACGCAATACAGAAACATCAGCCATATTGGCACTGCTCAGCATGACCTTTGACACACGAACTTCAGGACTCGAGTCTCCGATCATCTCATTTGTTCCGATATTTACAAACATGTACACTTCAAGAAAGCTCCTATAAACTGGGATCAACTTTTGCCGAGTGCACGCTAGGGTAATGTGCAACCAATTCCCACGAGCCAAGTTTTAATTTACTCTAGAGTTTTTTCTCTCTTTTAGCAGCCAGAACTTTAAGCCAATGAACTCAGCTAAATTAAAAACTCTGGCTTTGACGTCTTTTCAAAAGTGCGGCCTACTCCTTATGCTGGCCAACAGAAACCACTTAAAAAAAAAAAAACCACCTCAGGAAAACATTTTTGTTATTCCATTTGTGAGCAATTTGCTTGTTTTTTTTTTTTTAAACACAAGAACACAACTACTATATAAAAGAGGGTTCATGTGTTACCCGATTCTCCAACAAAAATGAAAGTATTTTTCTCTGTGGTTACACTTTGCCGAACTCTGAATGTTCGGTAAACTGTGGTGCCTTGTTTTGCGACTGTGCGTGCATCAACAAATAACATGAACCCAGGATAACAGAAACGGCATCAATAGACTGTGGTATAATTATGTACACTTTTTGTTTTTTGTTAAATTTTTTAAATAAATGGAAGGACTATGATACAAAAAGAACTTAGGTTGCGTTGGAGCTGACCGTGATGCAGATCCCGCCGCCGTTGCTGCCACTGTGCAGGGCGGCTCTGCGTTTGGCGAGGGCCGACTCACCGGGCGGTGACAGGCCGAACGGCAGCGCCGGTTGCATGTTCCAGTCGTTGGTTGGCGTGGCGTCGGAGAGGTCTTCCTCCTGCTCCTCCTTCTGGGCGACAAGACGGTTACAGAGGACGGCCTCGGCGGCAAACTGGCACAGATCCTTGGCACTGTTGTTACGCTTGATGATGGACGGGGTGTGGAGTGGGGTCATGGGGGCGCGCATGATCCACGGGTGGCCGAGGACCATCTCGGCGGTGAAGCGCTTGCTGGCGTCGCGGACGAGCAGGTTGGAGATGAGATCTTTGGCGTCGTCTGAGATGTTCTCCCAGTCTCTGCCCTCAAAGTCATAGATGCCAGCTTGAATGCTATGCAGAAGCATATCCTGCGGGGGAGACATATGGTATTTAGGTTTAGGTCTTCATGAAATTTGTTTCTGTCTTATTTGTTCACAAAAATCCAGGCAGTTAGCTCAATGAAAGAGTTTCAAAAAGTTAGAATTCTTGATTCTTAAGGATACCCATTTAATAATCTTGTCTGAAATAAATACGGGCTAAGAAAAGAGAGCGGACTGCTGGTTCTCAACTAGCGCGTTAAATCTTTTGCATCATACCCAAACCAAAAAGTCTCCTGGATTCAGATTCAGTCACAAGATTCAACACTCACCTCACACTCTTGGCACGCCCCACCATTGTCCCATCCACAGTCTTCCGTGCAGTTGCCGACGAAAGGTGGCTGCCCACTCAGCATGATGTAGAGGATGACACCCAGACTCCACAGGTCGCACCGTTTGTCGTAGGCCGACGCTTCTTGGTCGTCCACGAAGGCATCGACAACCTCAGGGGCCATGTACTCTGCAGAACCAACCTGCAATTTTGAGATAATAAAATTTTCTTAGAGATGCAGACGAGAACTGGTTTCTTAAGAAATTTGCTGTGCATCTCATCAAGTCCCAATATCATAGAGCCGTTCGAGCAGCAGTTTATGCTTAACAATTTTCTGTTAAGCAAAAAATGAGCAGGACACCAGTCACAGATGATACATGTGAAATGGTATTTTGGCTGGTAACCTTACTCTGGCAAGCATATTTTTTATTGTGCTTAGCTTCTTTTAAAGGGAAGGTACACGATTGGTAATCACTCTAAAAATTAATGGTAATAAAAACTGACTTGGTTAGAAGTACAGCAACTTTCGATAGTATAAAGCATTTTGAGAAATATTTCAATTCAAAATAATGTGGATATAAAATGGAAAAATATGTCAGTTTTTATCCCCCAAAGTTTGAATCTGAGATTGTGTATTCCTATTAGGGATTATTCTCTAAGCGTGGACATGATTGCTGGGGATTTCGGCAATATTTCGTTTGGTTAATTGTATATATCTACATTTAATATATAGGATTAAACAATCAAACGGTCCCAAAAATCAAAGGTATACTTTGCCTTTAAGCAGCTCTATGAAATTAGGCCCAGAGGGGGGTTGTCAACTTACAGGTGTGAGGAGCTCCGGTGTAGTGAGTGGAGTGTTGTATCTGCTGTTCATATGGATCCCACTACCAAGACCAAAGTCACAGATCTGGATGGGTGTGATGGAGTGCTTGTTCTCACACAGGATGTTCTCTGGCTTGAGATCTCTGTGGGCAATACCTTGATTGAGGTACAGAGAGGAAAAGGAGCCATTGAAACAATGTAGCCAGATCTAGGTATGAATACTGAACAACCAAATTTAATATCTTGATTGAGGTACAGAGAGAACAAGGTGTATTGAAACAATGTAGCCAGATCCAGGTATGAATACTGAACAATCTAATTTGATATCTTGATTGAGGTAGAGAGAAAGAGGTATTGAAACAATGTAGCCAGATCTAGGTATGAAACATTAACACACAACCTAATCTAATACCTTGATTGAGGTACAAAAGAGAGAGAGCAATCAATATTGGGAACAGTGCACCTTGATCTAATACTGAACTTGCAAGGTAGAGAGGGAATTTTGTTTGTAATCAGCCCAAGCTTATGCTCGTTGCACTGTCAATTTTTGGCCTTCAACAATCGGCATTTAACTCCAATTACAAGTCAAGAGTGTTGACATAAAGGTCTGGCATCAAAATAAAAAAATAATAATAGTTGAAATGCATACATAAACAAAACTGAACTTTTCCCCCGATGGAGTAGTGACCTTTGGAATGAGATTGCAGATCAGGTGATTGCAAAGCACATTGTTAAGGCGGGATTATCTCTCATTGTTGTATCATTTGTAAGTTTTTTATCTCAGCGAGTAAATTTTTTATCAGACTTATGAATAAATAAATCACGATACCAAAATTATAACCGGGCAATTCAGACAACAACGAAAACTATATTAACTAATAAATAAATAAAAAATACTGTTCTATATTTGATATTGATGTCCTGTATCTGTTACGTTAACTTTATCGACCCCCTGCCAAGCCATCAAAATCCAATAGCATGTTTTGTTTCAAATCTAAACTCCCTAACCCCGAGCCCAAGTGAGGAAGGATCCTAGCCGATCACTCAAGGGACTTTTCCTTTGAAAAAGTCAGTCAAGGTAACTTTAAAGTACCACTTAGGAGTTTGTTTAATTTCCAGGGACACTTTTCAAGATGGAACCCTTCAAATTTGTGTACAAGGCACAGAGCACAACATACCTTTGTTGTGTAGGAAGGTGAGGGCGCTAGCGATGTCTCGGACCACGGTGCTTGCTTCCTGTTCATTAAACGTTCTCCTCTGCTCAATGTGATGTAATAAGGCCCCGCCCTCCATCTTATCGAATACAAGATAGAATCTGTGGAAGAGAGAGTTAGAATCCACATTAGGATGCTGATACCATCTTGGTCACGTTCCCAAACTATAACAGCAATCAGGAATACTGAATATCACTACACAAGAGAGGGGCCAGTCTATTTTTCCTTTCTGCCCCATTTTAGAAGAATTCATGTTTATTGAGAAAAACTTATTCGGCAAAGCTGATCATCTGGGGGCCATCTTTATAAAATTAAAAACCCAATAGAGTATACAAGTCTGGTGCAGAAGCGAATGCTCAATTTGAATTCCTCAGACTACATCCAGTATGGCCATGTCACATGACTCGGAGCAAGCTTTCGGATTGCAACCTCCAGATCCGCAGAGACTGGTACCCTTTGTGCCACACGCTTCACTGAAAATTGAAAAATGTGTATGGGTGTCTTGTCTTCTCTTGTGCAAATACGAAAAAAGCACCACCGAATGTAGCCGAGGAATTCAAATTAAGCGTTCACTTGTGACCAAACAAAACAATGTACCAGACATCCATCAAATCTAAGAGTTTTGGCTACGACTGCAGCTAAGGGTGTTGTTGCTAAGGACGTCCTATACTTCAATGCACGATGATGCAGAAATCTATCCAAAGCCGTAGCCGTAGCCTTCAATTTGGACACGGCTTAACTAATAGGTGTAAAACCTTTTCTCTGCTTTACAAATGGATCAAACATACAGCCACTATCTTGAAAATACTGCACTCAATCTTTCACGCATTGCTATTCATCTTGTAGAATCTATCAATATAGTTGTCCCTCTATCTTTGCATGGTGGTGTGGTCTCTTACCTTTCATCGTCCTCAAAGAACTCGATGAGCTGCAAGATGTTCTTGTGGCCCTGGCAATGGTACAGCGTCTCCACTTCCCTGAACACCTTGGCACGACTGTTACCCGGTCTCTTCTGAATCATCTGCAAGACCATTTTTAAAATAAACAAATTATGGAGTGAACCACCTCAAAATTTAACAACAAAACAAAAACAGCCAAAGTACTCCTTCAAATTAGATTCAGAAAAAAAGAAACATAAAGAAAACTTAGTATCTACATTAGTTGGGTTTCTCCCTTATACCATGTACATCAATGTGTGATAAGCCTTTCCCCAGAGTCCTGCAGGAAAACAAAACCCACAAATACACATGTACTACTCAGGTGGGATTCTAACCCATGCCCCCTGCATTCATAGACCCAGTACATATAGCATTTATGCATTTATCTGGTTTTAATAAGTTAGGTAACTAAAAAAAAAAAAAGATTCTATGAAAAAATTAATGAAATTAGGCTAATGAAATTAAGCTAAACAATGAATGCAAACATAAGAGCTTGACAGCTCAGTTGGTAGAGCGCAAGCACATTAATCCGAAGGTCGCAGGTTCAAATCATGTTCTAGACAATTTTTCTTTCTTCACTTCCAAATTGAAACAATATTTACCCAGTTGGTTTCCTTAGTGGTTTATTACTTAAACAAGGAATAAAAATAACCTTGTTGAGTACTCAGTGTTTAACCATTTAGAGACCGTTAATTTCTGCACAACCATCACCATACGCCCAGCAATGCTAAGCTTGTTGATAATTTGCCCCGTTGATTTCAGGAAAAATATCAGCAAAATTATTATTGAAGCAGAAATGCATGGCTTTGTTTTAGAATTGTACATTCTATGTTAATTGGGGAAACATTTCAACATGTCAATTCGGTCTGATACCTTTGCTTTGACCCTCTTGTTTGAGTCAAATCTTGGGGCCAATTTCGGCAGCTGTGGGCATTTTCGTACAAGCCGCTTGCGGCCGCTACGGTCTCTAAGGGGGTTCAATTCAAAAGCTGCTTACCTTCACAGCGTAGTGTTTCCCTGATGGTATGTGTGTGCATGTTATGACGGAGGCATACGCTCCTATTCCCAGTACTTCATCTGTTACGAGGTAGACATCTGTACAACAAAACAATGTCGTCTGTTAAGGCCATGGACGATGCACACTATAGAATAACCCACTAATATTTAGTCAGAATAACAGATGACCAAAGAACATTTAAGGCTAATAAAAAAGGGTAAACCCTCAAAGTGCACAATTACATGTAAATGAAAGACAGAAAAATCTAAATGCAACAGGGCTCGCCCATAACATTAGCCTGGTGTACATTGTCTTGTAAAAACTGGTATGGGCTTCTAAACTTGCTGTGCGGGCTACTAAAAACTGTGCAACCTACTTTTCAATAACACTTTTTAAAGTGTTTTTAAGCTATTGTTAATACATCAAATAGATATGATTATAACAATGTATGTTTAAAATCTGGACAACCAGAACTATTAGGCAAGAAAGCATTTTTTTCAAAAAGCTGAAGCGAAAAAATCTGCGTAATAAAATAAGTTTTTATGCATATCATAAGTTTGACTATCATGGACTGACACAAAGCAGTATAATGGAATGCTCTAAACGACAAAACATAGCAGTTTACTGCAACAGATACATGTACATGTGGGAGTCCCCCTGGCATTTTGCCAGAATAAATGTCGCATTGTGATTTTAGACACCAATTAAGAAAAAAGTTTCATAAAATGCGATGAATGGTAGGAATATATGTATGTCGCTGTCAAACCCAATCTATCAGACACCTTTTATGCAATTTTTTCAAGCCTTCAATTTGTGAAAACGAAAAGAAAAAAAGTTTGCATTTTGTTTTAAAATATGTTGTGTTAATTTTTTTTTCTTTATGAAAAATCCGTTGATAATATCAACACAGAGTAGCCACAGCGGCTACTGTTAAAAGTTCTGCCCATCAAGCATGCCTCAAGACAACAAAATGTGTTGAGAATAACACTTTCAAATTCTCTCTACCATCAACGCGTACGTCTTGAAAATCTTATTAAGAGAACATATCAAATGTCGTGTTATTTCTCTTACGAAATGTCAAGCCAGCAGTATCATGCATTTCTATTTGAAAAACGATTCAAAGGCAGGACGGGGTCCAAAGAAAGAGAGGCAGTCCACTGAAATAAGCCAAAGAATGGGCCGAGCGACGGCCCCAGATAGATTACGCATTCATGAAATGTCAGGAGTAACTGAGTATTATTTACTCCCTAGCTAAGGTTTGTTGTCAACCCAGTGCTTTGATTTCAGGATCCTTTCAAAGCAACGGCTTTCTCTCTCCCCCTTTGTCATTCTATCTCCCACCTCCCCCAAACTTTGATTCAATACAGAATTTTCACAATATTTTTGTACCATCTGTGAAAATATTATTTTTTTCCCAAAGTTGCAGACGCATAATAATTCATCAAAATAGAAATTGTTTTTGAAGCAGAATACAAAAATGAGGGGTAGGGGAATTTAACTCCAAAGCAACAGAGTGATGAATTTAATTGGTCGTTAATGACATGAATATGACAGTTCCTTCCCCCTCGGGACCCTCCTTTAACCTCCAATATCCTCTAGTGTCTCGACATAAACACATGTAGGCCCAGTGATAAGCAACTGTTATTTGGGCCTACAGTCCATAAACAGGCATGCAACTGTAACTTCACCAAAAAAGAGGAAATTGCAAAATTTCAATGGTTTTGTACAGCATTTTTCAATTTTGAATGGTAAAACTGAGAATAAAAAAAAGAGGAAATCAGCTGATCCGAGGAAAAGTTGCATGCCTGCATAAATCAGATAACTCATAATAATAATAAAAACTGTGGCTTCTTAAATGGCGCTCAAATCCCCCACCCAGTGATACTCATGGTGCTCAAATCCCCCACCCAGTGATACTCATGGCGCTCAAATCCCCCACCCAG
This sequence comes from Pycnopodia helianthoides, assembly GCA_032158295.1. Classification (NCBI taxonomy): domain Eukaryota; kingdom Metazoa; phylum Echinodermata; class Asteroidea; order Forcipulatida; family Asteriidae; genus Pycnopodia; species Pycnopodia helianthoides. The sequence goes on along the minus strand of CM063253.1, from coordinate 15,839,847 downwards.
TGATACTCATGGCGCTCAAATCCCCCACCCAGTGATACTCATGGCGCTCAAATCCCCCACCCAGTGATACTCATGGCGCTCAAATCCCCCACCCAGTGATACTCATGGCGCTCAAATCCCCCACCCAGTGATACTCATGGCGCTCAAATCCCCCACCCAGTGATACTCATGGCGCTCAAATCCCCCACCCAGTGATACTCATGGCGCTCAAATCCCCCACCCAGTGATACTCATGGCGCTCAAATCCCCCACCCAGTGATACTCATGGCGCTCAAATCCCCCACCCAGTGATACTCATGGCGCTCAAATCCCCCACCCAGTGATACTCATGGCGCTCAAATCCCCCACCCAGTGATACTCATGGCGCTCAAATCCCCCACCCAGTGATACTCATGGCGCTCAAATCCCCCACCCAGTGATACTCATAGCAGTATCACCCCTGGTCACTGGGCCAATTATATCATTCCTTAAACCATCTCAGCTCCCTGGGGAGTATACAGCAAGATGCATGTCAAATTCTCAGCACTACCGCGTTCATGTCGAGAGCTAATACACAACAAATGGGCATCTTACCTTCAAATTTGCTGGGTCCGACACTAGACCGTCTCTTCTTCTTTCTCCTTCGTCTGGTGTTCTGATTGGCATCAACATTGATCAAACTCTGGTTGAGATCATCGCTGGAGGTCATGGATATCTGAAGATTCTCCGTGGCTTCTGTATTATCAAAGACAGCGCAAACAACAACTAGGGTTTAGATAAGAGCTTCGAATCCTTACAGTGTGCTAAGCAATAAACAGCACTAAAAAGGGTTACCGCCCCAAAAGTTCTGTAACTAGCTATGCCTCCTTGGCTGGTGCCCTGCTAATTTTTTGCTAAGCGAAAAAAAGTATATACAAAATAAATTAATTTTTTTAATTTAAATTTTGTGAATTTGTTGTGCTTTAAATCGTTTTCAGCTTTATGAATAAGAGCTATTGTTTTTCTCCAAATGAAGGTTTTCGGTGAGGCAACACGCACATCACATCAAAGACAACTTCTGGCAACCGTTCTATACAGAGCACACACCTTAGCGAAAACAATGAACGCTTTGGCCTGAAGACGACAAAAACATACAGGTACAATGTGCAATTGGCAAAACCTTCAGACACTTTTTGCTGCAACTCTACCAATACGCCATTGCAAGAAGTGTGGCCAGAAGTCCAAAAATAGTTAATGGCACACCCTGTTAAAATACCATCAGCACAATACAGCTAATACACTCCAATGAAACATTAATGTGTAAAGAAGCCAAAAAAAACCACAAATTCAGAGTATAACCAAGCGAGACAAACAGCAGCCCTTGCAGCTTCATCCAACATCTCTCATCCAAAACCCATTCAATTAGTGCATCTATTGAAACTAAGAGCCCAGTTGTTGTTTTTGTGTTGATGTAAAACAAACGAGAGCATACTTTTCAGACATCGTGGAGAACGTCGTTTGAAAGCGGTCTCGCTCGACAGGAGCCGACGTTGTCCTGGTTTATACATGAACACGTTCATCGCAGACGGCGCGGATGACTCAAAAATATTCAGGCGATAATTGACTTGCTCTATGTGTACCGAGCAGCAGCCTCAAATAGAAGCGAGTGAGATTCCCCACTTCATACAAGTCCAGAGAGAGAGAGAGAGAGAGAGAAAGAGAGAGGGGAGAAGGGCAGTGAGGACACCAACAAATCCAGGACCGTCCTCTTCCTGTGAGATGGCGGGAGACACTGTTCAACGAGACAATCGTGCCCGAGGACCTGAGCTTGCGTTTGTGTAACGAGTCACTGTAAATTGAGGTCACTCATCACCGAGAAACCAATCCCACCAATCAGAGCATCACCTTCAGGTTCTGCACCTGACGACAATTCTATTTTTGTTATTTGGCAACAGAAAAAAAAAAAAAAAAAAAAAAATCAAGTTTCGTCAGAGCAGCAAATGAAAATCAATAAGACTTGTTACGGGTATTGTACTCATAAGCAGTTGCAACCTTTCAGCCAGGCGGCAGGAAATGCCAAGAGAATCAAGACCTTAACACCTCGGTCCCTTTGACTGGCAGAAAAATACTCCTATTCAACAACATTTTTTTCCACTCAATTTTGTTTCTTCTGAATAATGCAAACCCCCCTCTCAAAAAAAACAAAATTGTTCCACAAATGTCAAGAGTGCATTTCATAAACAAATAATACGAATTATGGCATTTACATTGCGCATTTCTAAAGAAATGATCCTTGCCCTTCGAACATTATCACCCCTGGTCACTGGGACATTTATGTCCTTCCTGTAATCATCTTGCAGCTCTACAGGGAGTATACAGCCTGTGCTTCCAGGCATGCAGCGCACTACGCTAAATCAATCACAAGAAACATCTCCGCCCTCACAGGTACCCTCATCACTGCCCTCATTAATCTTTGCAATCAATTTAGCGAGGTCAGAGATTTGCCTATTTACTGCGGAATGTTATATTTTTTTTCAGTAGAAACGTGTTGTGAAAAAGTGATGACCCTCTCCCTTTCGTCGTCACAACCCCAGTGCTTGACAACTAATCAGACCGAATCACGTTTTATTGCTTACCGATGACACTGTTAAGAAGAGGTGGCAAGTTGTTGTTGATCATGTTGACGTCATGAACACACGACGACTGTTTGATATCCACAGGCAGGGACGGCTTCCGACCCGACATGGACTGGTAGTTGTCATCCATTGGAGCTGGCGACGTGTTGAACTAAAAAAAAAAAAAAAAAAAAAAAAAGATGAAACGAAAATCCCATACATTATAAGTAAAAGTGCAAGTAATTTGAGTCAATTCACTTCAACTGAATTATGTTTTTACATAGTCACCTTAAACTGTGACATAAAGTTAGACATGTCACAAGATCAAAGAAGAATGTGGACTAGTTGCTGTTTGACTTTATTTTGGTGGGGGGTGTGACCATTTTGGCGTGCGCATAGAGTGGATCAACCGCGGGACTAGTTAAAATTTCCAAAATATTTGGATACTTCAAAGTCCCACTTCCAGGGGTTATGATCGAGCAAGGAATTCAGGGGGGGGGGTGGAGCAACGAGATCATACACCACTGGGAACAAGGTTGGAGTTGAAGTGACTTACTGAAAATGGACTCTGCAACTGGTTCATCTCCTGGTTTCCTTTGGTGTGAGCCTTCACTGATTCTGGCATAGCCTGAAATAAGAAACAATCAAACACTCATCAATTACAAATGCAGACTCTTCAGAAAAAAAGATCTTTCCTTTCAACACCACTGTTTACTGTTAGCCAAATCTTCTAAAAGTAGAACAATCGTGGGTAAAAATTGTGTAAATATTGTGATGGTAGATGCAATGTTCATGACGTCATCTGAAGTAAAAATTGCAAAAACTATGAAAACAGATTCATCAGAAACCTATGTACAAGGTTATGTGTGCATAATTGTGTCATGTAGCCTTCATTACAAAGTACATTGCATCTGATGAAGTTGGTTGTTGTCACGAAAGCTGGCGCTCATTTTTGGTAATTAGTTAGTTTTAAGTGATACCACAACCATTTTAATATGCACTGTGTAAGCAGCTGCTCTTGTTAATATATCATTCAACTGTGTGTAAACTGCAAAACTAATTACATGTTTACAGTATGAACGATTTCCCTTGAGTAGCAAAGCAACGTGCGTATCAATTGCTACTCATCATCACTTTCTACTCAAGTGTTGCATTCAGTGTGCTAAATAAAAACAGATCAGCCAGATGATGAAATTGCTCCCGATTCATGTTTTCACATTATATGTACATGTACTTGAGTAAATTGTGCACTACTATTATTTCACAACATAGTAGGCAATAGGGTTCTATACTTGCATGTTTGCATACAGCACAATAAGCTATTTTGAGATATGGTGGACACAATACATGTAGGCTACTATTACACTGTATTAGTATTAGGTTTGGGTAAATTTAGCTGCAAACCAAACAGTGCAATCAAACACTGTCCACCATATCTCAAAAAGGCTAATCGAGTTACTGTCAAACATGACCATACCAAAGAGGCACATTTTACGTGCATTAAAATACAATATTTTTTCTTAACTGTCACACACTGTACACTGAACAATAGTTTACCCATAAGAAGGGTGTGAATCGTGTAAGCGTGGAAGTGAACATGAAGAAAGAATGTTAATGACACCGACAATAAAACTGTGCTGATTTCCCATTTTGGATGGCGCAATCAAAGTTCAATGTACTACCATGATTGTACAAAATGTATGTTGTAATGGTAATAGTAGAGCTTCGATTTCACCTTTCACAATGTACTCAAGGCAGCAGAGTGGGGGTTGATGACTGTACATGTTCTGCGTTGCCGTTTGTTGGGTCTACTCTAAAGGTTTTATCAACTACATGTACAAGACCCCTGACAGATGTGGATATCAATATACAGGGTACATAGTAACGTGACGATGCACCAAAGAAATTGTGAGACTACATGAAGAGCGAGGTAAATGTCATCACTAGATGAAAAGTGTCCCTGATATCTGTCTTGAGTATTTCCTCAGCACGGTGACGTCTGTGGCACGGAGGAAGGGAAGTCATGTGATTACATCCTTCCTGTTATTGCATACATCATGGAGAAGGCATTGGTGTACATGTACGTCAGCAGTGTCCATCAAAAGAAATTGGTCCAAGTGTCCGTACATTGTATATGCAAATTGTACATGAAGAACTCGCCTCACACTGTGTTTTCCTACGTATGTTAGAAGCCATCCTATTATCAAATTCCATTAAACAATGAAATCAATGTCAATTAAAATATTGTTTGTGTACATACAGTTGTTTGTGCACCAAATAGGTTTAATTTTGAGACTTCTATTTCGATAATTACCGAGGCACATCTGACAGGTACGTACGAGTACTGGAAATAATGGCCAAAATAGAATAGCATTGTTCTTTAAATCTACATACAAGTTTTACACTGTGTGCTTAGAAACTGCATGAAACCTACACAATGACAATGAAACCTGCAGAATCAGCAAGACAGGATTCCATGCAACCTTATAGTCCCAACCATCAGAGAAACACCACTTGTTGCGGACCTCGACTGACACCACCAACAATCACTCTGATGACTAGTCACAACAACATCAACCCCTTCTGTGTCCACCCTTCTGCAATACCTTCCTGGGCCCAGTTTAATAGAGCTGGCTTAAGCAGAAAATGTTGCTTACCAATTTTCTGCTAAGCAAAAATCAGCAGGAAACCAGTCACAAAATTGTACATGTCACATGGTAGTTTGGCCGGTAACCTTATTCTGGTAAACATTGTTTTGCTTAAGCTACTTTGTGTGCTTAAGCAGCTCTATGAAATTGGGCCCTGAGAAGAGGCGCAACAACCTTGGTCCAAGAACCTTGCTCAATAAAAGATCTTGATAATTAAACCCCAGATGCAAGCTCCTTTCAACCAGACACAATGGTTACCGCGTATTATTGATCCAGGGATTACTGCTGAAGGTCTCTGCAGAGGGTTGGCAAACACTGCCAGGAGAAAAACTCTCTTTGTTGTGGCTTCTACCCCTTACCCATCTCAGTGGGTAGTTAAACTCAGCAGAAGTAATTTGCCAGAAGAAGAAGAAAAAAAAATGGTGAAATGGCCTCGCTGTTTCAACCCTAGCAGAGTCTTTCTCAAAGAATGAATGACAACATACATGTAAAACACCAGAAGCAGTCAAGTAGAAAGAAGAAATTTGCACACAATCACTTGCAAGGTCATCCTCTTCACTTAGTAATCCAAGCTAGTTGTTCACATTACAATTGAAATGCAGAACGACTCAAACAAGGAGCTTGTATTAAGGCTAATAATAAAAACAGAACAAAAGCAAAGATCTTTTCAATTTAACCTTCAAACGCCCAAACATGTTGACATGTTGACAAACAAACAGTCAATCGGGCGATTGTTAGCATTTTTCTTCTTAAATTGGACATGAGGAAGGTAAAGAAGATATACACATGATAGTGAATGATGAAATCATTGTACTTAAATACAAGGTACTGTAAGGAGTGTACAAAAGAATAAATTTATAAACACTTTTAATTTCTATAACGTATCTGATCATCTTTTCCGAGTAATAACAAATATTGACAGCTTTTTGTGGAATCTGTGCCTGTGGAACCTGCACACAATGTCTGACTGTGGTGCCACAGTGTACCAAGTGGTTGCACACTCTCCCTCATTACGGTCCCTCTACATACCCTGCCAAATACAACAGAATGCAACTCCGTTGAAATAAGAACCATGCCGAATGCAACAAAATGCAACAAGGGAGTTTGTTGCATTGTGCAGGCATGTTAACTTGTGTTCTGACGAGCAAGGGTGTTTGCCCTGCTAAATGCAACAAGTATGCACATAAGGGTAGAGCTGACTGGGATAATACGATACTGTATGTGGGCACCATGCCAATTGCAACAACAACAACACCAAAATAACTTGACTGCCAAATGCACCAAATTCAGTCAAATAATGACATCTCAGTTGACTGCCAAATGCAACAGATTACAACAACTAATTATTACTATTGGTGCATATTGTTGCATTTAGAATGGTTAGGGTTAAACCACTTACCAGCACAAACTTTTACAACATGTACTTTGCATAAAAAGCAATACATCTGGAAGTCCGTTACTTAAAAAAAGGATATGCACCAGTGAGTACCAGGCAAAGCCAAACCGGAAATAATAAAAACACATTTTCAACTAATATTTCTAAATCCAACTGTTACAATGAATTTGCATTGTGGTTAAAATCAAAACAGAAGACAGCTCTTCATTTAACCTTTAAACTGCCCAACTGCGTTGACAAACAAACAAACAAACAGTCAAATTGTGTAAGTGTCCTTAAATAGAGTATTTTAATTAGTACACAAAGTACAAGGTACAAAATTATTTTCAAAGATATTTTTATCCAACTGTAAAGGGTAAGTATCTACCGTTTGTTTGCAAAGGACACGTACTGAATAAAAATGGTTAGGTGAACTTTGTTCCTGATAAAACGAAGAAGTCACCTTTGCAATTAATACAATGTATGAGGGAAAATGTGTATTGCTTTAGACATATCAAGGATCACCAACAGAATGACCAGGGGCCCAATTTCATGGAGCTGCTTATAAGCACAAAAAGTAGCTAAGCACAACAAAATTATCCTTACCAGAATATGGTTACCAGCCAAACTACCATATCACATGTACAATTTGTAACTGGTATCCTGCTCAGTTCTTCTGAGCAGGCAATTGTTAAGCAATATTTTCTGCTTAAGCAGCTCTATGAAATTGGGCCCAGGGGCACGGAGACAATCGCCTCCATCGCCCCCACTCCCTCTCTCCATAACAGTCCAATGACCAGTGGCAGTCAGCTGCATCTCATGAATAACCATACCATCTCATGAATATTGAGGCCATTCAACGATTGAATCAATAATGTATGACATTGAATCCAGATTAATGTGCACTTTATACCAACGGTCAACAGAGAGTCAAGTACATTGACTGTGTGCCAAGATAATAACTAGAGCTATCTTTAAGGACAATACGAACGTGATTGACCGAGGCTAAAATCGGCGTAACTTTTAAGTGTCCACACTAACCCTGAAAGTTTGATTGAACTAATTACATAATGAGACATAGCGAACCAAGCCTGATACTTCGTCCTGGTAAGGGCAAGGTGTTTTATTTGATTTTTATAAAGTACACCTCATGCCATCAAAAAGAGGACACTGGTCTGGTTTGGTCACATGGTCAGATGGAAGGGGAGTCTCGCAATTTACACAATCCTGGAGGGTGGAACAACTGGTCACCCGCAGAAGGGGAAGGCAGCGGAAAATGTGGGCAGATACATAACATCAAGAGGAATGGACAGGTCTTAATTGGGCACAATTCTTAGGGCAGCAGAAGACCGAGCAAAATGGAGGCTCTGTGTGACAAATGCCATCACAAATGCCCCCCCCCCTCCCCATGGTCGTAACGCAATATGGGACAGGAGGAGGAAAGGGCACCTCTTTGAGGAGAATGTTAACTTCAGTCAGTTTCAACCAAAAGCAAGGAAATCAGCCGACCAGCTGAAAACTTGCATGTCTTAGATTCACACAAAAATGTTACTTCACTATCATCATTTGGCATCTCTTCCTTGGCTGCCTCGTCCTCTGATTGCAATAGGGGTGCATTCCTGCAGGCACCGCCATCACTTGTTCTTATGTGAAAATTTAAACTTGTGTGTTCCTCCATCATGTACTTATTTGTACAGGGCAAAACATAATAAAAATGATGCAACCTCAGTCTCAAGAAATCTTTACAAATACAGGCCTGGAATTGCATCTTGGAGAGGGCAACGCCATTGTCATTTTGCAAAGGGCACTTCCACTGAAAAATCTTAAAGTCTATGGGAAAGTTTTGAAGGGGCACCAAGGCCAAGACTTGGGCAACGGAGGCCATGGCCTCCGTGTAAATATGAATTTCAAGTATGCACATGTAAGTATGAATTTCAAGCCACAACCATGGCAACACAAATTCCTAGAACCTAAAAAGAATTATGACAGCCTACCTATATCTACTCTCTTGAAGAGAATCAAATCATTCTGATCGATTCGAAACATTGAGTTTACAAATAACACCACCGGATTATTTCAGAACTAGCACAACTCGTACTAGGAGAATTTTCATGTAGTGTACATTACATGGTGTTGCTGCAATTTTCACTAGGCGTTACAGTTAGGCCTATAAGGTATCATGCAAAATGCAATAGTACTACTGTATGTAGTTCAACCATGCAAAGATTCAAATCCTACAATAAAAATTATTCTGTTTATTAATCAATGAAAGAAAAAAATACCGCAAAGTAGAACAAAACTGTCATTATAAACCAATACTTTGATGTACAATTTGGGGGTATTAATTTCACTAATTACTAATTAAACACATCCACGTTTTTTTGTTTTTTGTTCAGCAAATATTTGTTTGAAGCAATACATTTTTTGGGTATTCCTTCACTAATTACTAATAATAAACACTTCCAAGCTTTTTTCTTTTGGCTCAGCAAATATTTTTAAGCAATGTTTTTTTTATACAAAGAGCTTGCATCATCAGGACAACACCAGTTATTTGTGAATTAATTGCTGCAAATCATGGGTACACAATGTGTTCCCTTAAAATAGAGACAATGCTATCTTGTCTCCCCATTTTCCAATACACCCAAAGCAGGCTCGAAGCCATTCATTACCTTCCAAGTCTACTGAAATTCTTTCACGATCACACAAGCACATTCTGGGTGTAGGTCTTCTTCTCTTGATGTCCAAAGAGGAATTGAGCCAACCCCACACACACAAATAGATTGCAACATCGGATTGAGTTGCAACACGGATGTCAACGACAGCATCACCCAACCCACACGTACACCACGTCATCAGAGAACCATGGCAGAGAAAAAGCAATAACAGCTGCACAACACTAGACTTGACTAGGTCCTCTATTTGATATATAAAGCGATCAGACCAGTGTGACCACAATATACCATACAGCACAGTACACGTACAGTAATTCACATTATGGGGTCAGCTTTTATGGCAGGTTATTTTTCAAGATTGTCTACATGTATACGCAATGTCATTATTTATGTTCTTAAAAAAAAAAAATTTACAAATGTTTGCATTTTCTGAAAACATTTTCTGCACATTTAAAAAACAAGCCCACTTTATATATGCTTTTGCATGAAGAGAGCAGGTTTGCCTTAACAATGCGTGTGTTGGGAATTGAGACAGTAATTTGCATTGGGTTGACAAGCATGTGTAAATGTAATCTTAATCTATCAAATTTTGAAGAACATTTTTTCCCCCAATACAAAAAAAAAAATATTTAGAGGCTACAATTATCACATCAATCAATCAATTGTTCCAACATTAACGTTTTTAGGACAGCTTTTACAAAGGACTATAGCAAGTCTAACCAGGCACAAGCTGATGACTCACCTTCCCTTTTGGGCATTAATTCCCATCACAACACAATATCCTAGTAGTTGAACATCCCCAGGAAGCAAATAGAACACCCTACATTCAACTCAATTCCAGACCACTCTATCCGTGTTGTGGGGGTGGTTTAGAGTTTATGCATTTGAATCAAATAATTTCACAACTCGAAGGGTGAGATTTCACTAGTTAATGTACACAGTAGTTTTCAGAACATTATAAGGATGACAATTACAATAGATAACAATAGAAAATAATGATGACATCACAGTTAATAGTAGAAAGCAGTATTGTTGTTTTTTTTCCAAATACAACCTGAACAGTTTTGTCCATGTACTTCTGTGGTATCCTTATTGCTTTCAATAGAAACAGGAAGGAGGCATTATTGCAACAGTGGCAAATGGAAAATACTAGTCTGGAGCCTGGAACATTCTGGAAAGGGATGGTTCAGAAAAAGATCTTTCCATGCTTTCTGTGTATATTTTAAACAGGATAGTGTAGTGAATATGGGTCTGTGAAATCATGAACCAAGGAGCTACATGCATACATGTACATTGTACTTAGGAAACAAGAAGAAATGTTCAGTTTTAGACATTGGGGGGAAAACCCCAAATGGGGGAAACCCACGCAATCAGGTAGGGATTGAAAACTCAATTCACATGCAAGGCTCCGGTTTGAGGTGGGATCGCAACGGGATCCACAGAAGTGAAAGGCTGGAAGAGAAACCACTGAGCCAACCTGATCCCCACAACAAGGATAGAGTACTACACTGTACAAACTTTTAAGGGTACAGTGTATAGGGATGGAGTTTTAGAGTTCTAAGTAAATGTAGATCAATGAGCAGGATTTCTTTAAATTTGAAGAAAATAACAGCAACTTTTTTCAAAATGTAGATATGAAAAGGTCAAATTCAGACAAAAGTCTGAAATTTCTCATCCCTGCATATAATGTAAATTACATGTCCTCATCTTTTGTAATTTTCAGTGGTCATCTGCTCCAGTAACATAACAGACATGTATTTTGTTACCCTTGGTTTATTTAAACACCAATTTCACACAGTGTTTGGAATTACATTCATGTAAGTAATGTAGAGCTGCAAGGACTATTTCCTTAAAAGAAAAATGACATTTCTTAAGATTGTGAAACTCTAACCTTGTCCACAGGACACCTGCACACATACATTGTACATGTACACTGTACTGTACATTAGTGACTGTGTTGTAAGAAATGTTAGGACAATGCAGTTTTGCAAACTCCGATGACCATGAAAAGGCTCAACAAAACATCAGGCTGGGGACTCCAGCAGAAGTGTTATTGTGTATTGCATTTCTTCCTCCCTGTTGGTGACTGCTTTACTTCTTTTGAGAAGGCTCAAGGAGTTTTTGAGAAAACCCTGACAGGCCTGAAATGTGTTGTCATGAAGAAATCTGGATACAAATACATTTTCAATGAATTAGGACACTTCTTCTTCAAAATCCTGCCGAAGAATTTGAGGAGCCCATAAGCCCAGACTTTGTGAGCCATGAAGTTGCAATACAAATGAACACCATAGACACCCAAATGTAAACTAAGTTTACATATTAGTCAAGACCTTGCCCTTTTGACTGGTGACTAGACCAATGAATGAAAGCATGAAACTTTAATTTCCATATAATACTCGGATGGGACTGTTAAAGTTCACATGAGGGTGAGACCAGTGAGCAATAAGTACAATTCACAGCAGGGTTTCTGCTGATGTTACAAAAAGGGAATTCAATTAATACAAGACAATCCAAAAGTATGATGAATACAATACATTTGCAGTTGTCAATTTTTTTCATTTGACCACAGTTCACCCCACTCTGGCTTGATTACCATACAATGACACATTGTTCTGTTATGTTTGCATTCTTCCTAGGCATTGTCATGGCAGATTAGAATCCTGTGTATTATTGTTTATGCACAGGTGTGATGGTGACAAATGCTCATGGCAGTGATGCACTGTACGTGCGTTCAAGCATTGTGTTTACTTTACAGGCTTAGAGTAGAAAGATATATTTTGGGTAGTAGTGCCTCCAGTGGTAAAAACAAAAACAAATATTCTTTATCCCTGATGCGATCGGTAATACTGTTTTAAAGGTAGGGTCAATGATTGGTAAATACTCCAAAAAGGGGAAAAAACTGGGTTAGAAGCACTGCAGCTGTTGATAGTATAAACTATTTTGAGAAAGGACTCCCTTCGAAGCAATATGGTTTGGATAATTTGTCACTGAAAAACATTTGAATCTGAGAAACGATTCATGCATGAATTGTTTCTCAGATTTCTGAGGGTAGGTGTAACCCTTAGGTAGGTGTCCGTTCGCGAATGCTGCGGCCAGAGATACATGTACGGTTGGTACCCACTGGCACCTCGCTATTGTGGATGGATTTGACGTTCTTGTAAAAATACTGTGACAGATTTTGCTGTTTTCTCAACAAGTAGACACTGTAATCATAACTTTCACATGATAGGGTAATGTGATAGGGTAGGCCTCTTGCTTCATTTTACACAAGATTTCATCAGCCAATAGTTTGAATGTCCAGAACTGAATCCATCAAACTTGGGCAAGGATTTTTGCAGATTTTAGCTAAGTATGACTGTGTATACATACAATGCATTTACACATGTGTACACAGTGTGGTTTGGGGTTACAAAGAAATAACTTCACAAAATATACCTGGGCAGATGATGTCATATGCAGGATAAGAATATATCTCAGTTAATTAAATAAAAAAAATGTGTAAACAAATCAACAAAATACACAAAATTGGTCAGTTCCTACTTCCCTGGTCTTAAAAAGAAGAAGAAGTCAATACTGCACCTGTACACCCACATCATACAAAAAGTCAAACAATTAAACACATGATGCAACATAATCCAGGGGGAATTTTTGATAAAGACCCCACACTTTGGCAGACTGCCCACCTCACTGTATTTTTTTTTGGTTTACTGCGTCATAAAGCACAAAGACAACATTGGTATGCTGCATTGTGAAAGCCCAGTAACAGTATCCACATCCATACGTGAAAGTTTAAAGGCCCTGTACACTATTGGTAAGATTGAAAAACACAATGTTCACAGATTCACATATAACTTACATGATTTAAAGTAAGTAATGGTAGAAAGGGTTCCTTAAAATATTTCTGCCTAAAATGCTATCGTTTCTGAGAAACAAGTAAAACAATAGTAATTATCGCGCGCAATAATTTGAAAAAACAGAAAACACATAAGATCTCTTTTCACTATTTTCTCGTGACCTCGATGACCAATTGAGCTCAAACTTTCACAGGTTAGTTTGTTCATGCATATGTTGAATCACACAAAATGTGGACACTGATTTTGAGCTGTTACCAAAAGTGTACAATACCTTTAAGCTCCATCAGTCATTGAAGTCACAAGAAAAAGTGAAGGAAAAAACCACCCCATAAATATGTGTTCACTGTTTTCAAACATCAGAGTTTTTGCAAGATCGAAACTACATTTGTTCACTTATTTCTTTAAAAAAACTATAGCATTTTATGCCAAAATGTTTCAAGGGAAGTTTTTCAACCATTGTGACCGTCTTTACACGATGTTACATATAGCTATTGTAATCGTATGAGTAATTCTGTAAACATATATTGTTCAACCTTACCAATGTTTTGGATACATGCCCGTAACCAGGTACTCTGAATTAAAGAAACAAATGCTCATTATACTACGAGCAAAAGTGATTGCAACACACTCCTCACTCTAGGGGAATATCCTCTTCATTTTGCTATTGGGACACACTTCATGTTGCGAAATTGGACAGGGAAGATTATAATACAGTATGTACCTGTATGGTTCAGGGCGGGATTGTGATCCCTGGTAGTTGGCAGCGTGCCAATAACAATGCTATTTCTGTTTGAGAATGGGAAATGCCCCCATTGACAGCTACAGATTACAGAAGAAGATGTCTTCAGTGCTCTGTACCCACAGTCCCCACACCCACGCAGATCATGTGCAAAAGGGTTGAAAGCAATATTTAGTTTAGAAGTTTGGAAACAGGAAAAAGCTCTGGATATGTTTCTGAGGTATTCTTTCTTAAGATGATTCGGAAGGGAGTGTGATCTGAAAGTAGAAAAGTAATCCGCCTAATAGTTGTTGCTTTTGCTTTCAGAACGAAACTTCAGTAAACAGAGCTCTCCCAACTTTCAGATTTCGGAAAACGGACTTTTCATCAACTTGATGGAAAGTAAGATTGCTGAAATCTGAATGCCGAAATAATCAGGGCCCAATTTCATAGAGCTGCTTTAAAGGCCCTGTACACTATTGGTAAGACCAAAAAAAAACAAATGTTCACACATTCACACATAACTTACATGATAAAAAGTAAGTAATGGTAGAAAGGGTTCCTTAAAATATTTCTGCCTAAAAATGCTATCGTTTCTGAGAAATGAGTAAAACAATAGTTTTTATCACGCGTGATAAAAACTTGATGTTTGAAAAAACAGAAAACACATAAGGTCTCTTTTCACTATCTTCTCGTGACCTCGATGACCAATTGAGCTCAAACTTTCACAGGTTTGTTTGTTCATGCATATAATGAATCACACAAAATGTGGACACTGATTTTGAGCTGTTACCAAAAGTGTACAATACCTTTAAGCATAAAAGCAGCTCAGCACAACAGAATTACATGTATATCCTTACTAGAATATGGTCACAAGCCAAAATGCCATTACTCAAATACAATCTGTGACCGGTATCCTGCTAATTTTTGCTCAGCAGAAAATTGTTAAGCATTGTTTTCTGTTTTAAAAGCAGCTCTTAAGTTGGTGTCTTCTGTGTTCATTCCAGTAGCCACGAACTTTGTTCTTTATCAAATGTCACATTGGTTCAATACATAGCTGGACGAGTAGAACCGTAGTGCGTACACGTACTTGGCACAAGTTCATTTTAGAAAAAATTATATTGCCCGAGGATAATTACAGGAACTCTAAACATCTTTTGGAAATTTGAGCATAACAAAATTATTTATTTTCAACTTGCATTCTGCATTCTGAGAACACAATATTGAAGTCATACAGACATTGGTAACTTGGTAACACACAATAATTTCTATGGAAACTATTGATTGAAATTAACACAATGATTCTCCAGAATATCTGGGTGTTCCCAACAACATGCCCTTTGTACAGTGATGCATGAAATCCAATTGTGCCAAGTCACACAAAAAACGAAAGAGAAAGTTTGTACCGGTAGGCCTACTCAATATTTAAGGAGAGAGCCCTTTTTGCTTACAGAACCTAAAACCGGATATTATCGGTAAGCACTGTGGTTTTCGAAATTGAGTAAATGTCAATTTCAATTGACATTCATTTTCGGCTCGTTCATATCCATGCTTATAAATTGGATCAATTGGTTATTTCAGGGTTTTCAGAATCTCAATTCTTGAAAGTTACGGTGTGACTTGAAGGGATTTTGTGTAGCCCCCCAAGTTGGCCCAACCCTCGCTTCCATTCAGCCCATGTTAATTTACCGTATGGGGGGACACACACACTGGGGGACCAAATCCCCTATGACACCAGTATTTCAGGCAGAGATATTTCTCTGGGGGGATTGATGCTTGTACCGACTTAATAATCAGTAAGTTTTCAGATTGAAACTACATGTATCGGTATTTGTTTTTGTCTGAAACATTTTTGTATCAATCGTTTTCAACCCTATATTTTGTATTAAACGGGAAAAAAACAACAACAACATTGTCATCTGAAAGACAATGGCATAAATTCTAACATTAAAATTGACTACCAAGGAAAGTGGCCTTACTTTATACATGTTGGAGCGAAAAATTAAGGGAAGATTTTGCGATGCTTCATGTACTGTAACTGCTACATGTAGCAGACAAGACAGTCGGACGCAATGGAGGCAATTGCCATAATGCCACGCTTGAAATGTTCCAGTACAAATTACATTTCCCGATTCAGGTGCCCTTTTACTAGGGGGAAAAACTGTAAGAGCTAGGCGGTTTTCCTTGGTAAAGGGCAACTGAATGAGGGAAATGTAATTTGTAGCCTACTGGAACATTTCATGCTCTCAAGCAAAGCATCAGTCCTGCTGTAGGTGGCAGCAATTAGCACAGTTAACAAAAATGTTCCTATTTTGTTTGTGTAGAGTGTTTCAAAAATATAAATGTGAACAATGGATAACACTGTAAGCCTGCTGCCACCAAAATCTCCAAGGCTAAGTCTGTCTAAATTTGTGAAAGGATGTTATAGTAAGCTTGAATGTACCAGGGGTGTGATTGCACAGTAAGTGAAAAATCCTTAGAAATTGGTCCCTGTATCCTCTGGAGATAAAGCCCAATAGCCATATTAAAGAGAGATTTACGGAATTCTGGAAATTGTGTATCAGTTTTTATTAAATCTTATGGCCCAGAGTTGCAGTGTCTCATCTTTATCTTAAATTATAAAGAATGTGAAGAAATAAAAACAGGGCCTGAAGAAATCAGGAAAAATCCTGACATTCCACAGCCATCGAAATGTTGTTGGACAAAATAAATTTTTATCAAATTCAAAGGGTTACATTCATCATACAATACATACCATTTTCCATTTTTTGACCAAAGTACAAAATGGTACACATTCTTAACACATACCATGTCATTGTGTGCTATTTTGTCCAGATCAAGTTTAAAACCCTAATGAAGTTTCGACATTCTACATCTTTAATGTTCTAAATTGACATGACTTTACGATGTAATTACAACACGTCCTTGGACCCTCTGTGACTATATACATGTACCATACATATTATGAACTCAATCTTGATCTTCTCCATGGTAAATACAGTGTACACAACCACAGCTCATTCAATCAATGAAGAGACGGCAGGAATTCCAGTCTGGGCATGCTAAGTGCAGTCATGACAGTCTTACATGTAACACACGTGTACAAATTCTCAAATGAATTGTATTAGAATACACAGTTGCACAAAATGACGTGTGCAGAACTTTATACATGTAGCATCGTATCATTCCTCAGGCAAAAATCCATCCCCACACACAAGACAAACAAAACTCACTTACCCTCTGGGGTTCAGACTCGAAGCAATCAAGGTTTTACAGGTTCCAACTTGTTTTGCAACACATTCGAATGACCAACTGCAAGAATGCTCTTCACAAAGACAAGAGGGCAGGTTTTCCTGAATCTGGATTCTGGATTAACTCAGGCCACTGAGGTAGATGAAAAACTAGTCATTTGAGAACACCTTGCTTTAGAGTCTAAAGGGGTGACCAACCACCATCTACATGTACCTGCCCACCCAACAGTGCCAGCCAGCAGGCTGTATAACTATAAACCGTCCCGCTCAGTCTCCTTCTCTGCTATGACTGTGTGGTAAGATAGGCCCTTGTGATCCATACAAAAACATTGTTGATCAACACAGAGCAAGTCTAGCTGGCTTTGCACCCCTGGAGGTCCCTTGTTTAATAAGGTCACATAAACTTGTCCGAATCCCTTGATCATTCTCTCATTTTACAGCTCAAACGCACTGTACTCTCCTGACCAACTGTTTCATTATGTTTCTCATGAGTGTTAAATACAAACACTCAAACTTCAGGGGCTATTACATTTTCACATGATATATGTGAAAATGGTGTGAAAACAATGAATCCTTTGTGAACAAATGTTAACAGAAAAGGCTTTTTAATGACAAAAGGACACATCCTGCCTGGGGTAGCCTTCCTGGCATAGCCAAGCTTTACACCAAAGGACTGTAACAACTCAAGGCCAGTTGTGTTTACTTCTGGTAGTGCGGCCTGATCCATTATTCAGCCAGGTAAGGCTCGCCTACTGTGTGAAAAGTTAAACAAATGGAATATTTATAATGGTACATCATGTAATGAGATTAGCTTGGCTTGGCTTTCCAGGAAGGAGAAAGTCCCGAGGGGGCACTCTCTGTGATAATTTCTACATGCCCTGATCATGGAGGAAGAAGACAGAGTGGGCCTTCCTCTATGGGATGGGGCAAAGCATCCTGAAGAAAGATGTCTTATTACATTATTGTACCACGGCCGGCGAGGAGTGTAATATTATTGCTTTTTTCCTCCCAGGGAAGTTGGCGGGTCCTAAAACTTTGTGCAGGGATACTCAATAACCACAGGTGTTGTTGAAATCACGTTAGGAAAAACAGCCTTGCTCTGTGGTGGAACCTCGATAAACTTTGTGCCAGGTACAGTCATAGCCTTCAGGTCAAGTAAAAAAATACATGTACACTCAGTTGATCATTCTGGGTTTTGTTTTTTTCAGAAAGAGGAGGTTTGGGGGTTTTTTTGTTTTTATTTTTTTCAATGAGGAAGGAGCCACAGACTAATAATTTGCTGGCTTTGTAGGATTTAGAAATTGGCAAATATCAATCGTTGAAAGAATGGTGCCAAGGTGAAGCAAAATTACATGACAAATTTAGTCTTTTTCGGGACAAAATCAAATCAAAAATATTTTGAATAAAGAATCCGCCCTTGTGATCAGTGAGCTTTCAGCTTGAATTTGAAATAAATAAATACACAATTTGTTCCCTTTGATAATTACCAATCCTGTACTTGTCATCTGAAACTTAATCCATGATGTCACAAAAAATAGGTTTTGCTTTCCCAAAATCTATGTTCCTACATTGTACATGTGCAATTTGCCCCGGTTAATTTAAGTCCGTCTTCGTATTTTCCTTTGAATCGGGACTTTCATCCTTTCGCAACAAGACAAAAAAAAATTGTATTCGTCTTACTGATATTTGTAGAGTGGATGTGGTTTCTTCCAATTATCGCAAACTTCTACCTAAAATTGTTAACTCCCTTCCTGTTTGCCTGAGAAATGAATTTACTGGTATATCAAGGAAGCATTTCCTTACCCATATCAAGAGTTTTATTTGGACAAGTATAACAATTTTCTTTGCGTTAACTTCTCATGTCATTCATGCTCTAAATCAGCAGGGCATTAATAATATAAACATTTTCATTGCATTAACTTCTTGTTTCATTCATGCTCAAAATCAGCAGGGCATTAATCATTATATTTTATTATTTCTTTATCATATTTGTAGTCCTTTATTTGTTGACCTTGGGATAGTATATTAAATTTTTGCATGCAATTAATAAATACGAATATATAAACATATATATGTATATTAGGAACCAATAGCAGTCTGGGTACTCAACTACAGGAGGGTTATACCTCCTCTGGATGTTACCTCCATTTGTACTTTTTTTTGTTATTACATTTTTTTATTACTATTATAACAGTTGTTATTTTATGTATTTACAAGTTTTGCAAATGGAAATAAACCAAACAAACAAACAAACAAACAAACAAACAAACAAACATCATTACCATTTAAATACACTGTAAACTGCGTACAATTGTTGTAAAATCTACAATAGTCTACCATTCATGAGTTTACCAAGACTGGCACTATGAGAAATGACCCACAGAGTCTATTACATGTGGGTGGTGATTTGCAATATCAGTGACATTCTCCAGCATGTAAACTCGAAAAGGTCGGCGCACCATCCTGCTTTCTGTGGCACCCGGAAGTCGCCACCAAGGTGTCAAACCCATCTCCCACGTTTTTTCCCACTTTTTTTCAAGTTTAAATAATATGCATACAATATTCAGAGTTTACACCAGTCTTTAAAATCTTTGCTCAAAGAAGTCAGGAGGAAGCGGCCATCAGGAATCATCTCAGAGTGCATCATCATGATCACAGAGCGTGTAAAATCAACATTTTCCCAGGCCCTTAGGCAACCCCTGGACCCAAAGTGTTCACATATAGCCCCCCCCCCCCAACTTTTAATTTTCAAAGTTGGAGAACACTGATAACATATTTTATGTGATTAAAATATTCTTGTGATTTCGTTTAGCACAGTTATTTTAGCAGAGCTAGTTCCTCTATAGGTAAAGCACTTTCAACACAGTGCTTAAAAAAGTATAAAGTGTACACTATGTACAATATTGTATACATGTACATATATATACATTACATGTATACATGTACATGTACGTGTTAAAGTTTTGCCCACAGAAAATAATCTGTCTACCCCTCCAAACAAAATGTACTGGACCATAAAGGAGGTCAATATGGAAAGGAGATTGAGTGGGAATTTTAGTGACGTGGTTCGTGTGGATTCCTGGAGTGTGCACTCACAACATGCCATCACATGACTTGATCCCCAGCATAATAGATGCAAACCATATAGCTTGGCACACAGCTAGATATAACAATCTGCTTGGAAAAAACTGATTACACGACTTTCAGGATTACAGATAGTTGTATGGAAGTCAAGCTATAAGAGGGCACTGTGCCAACAAAGTAATTCTTTGTACAGAGCTGGGTCTATATGGCTTTGTAATTAAATGCAAGATTGCATCAGACCATTCCAACACGCGACCCAGTGGGGGAGTGGAGGGGGTCATGTGACTTTCCATGAAAAACCCATAACAATCTCACTTTGATCATGAAGGAATTTCCTTCCTCCCTTGGATTGATATTCAACATGTGGTTGAGGGGGGGGGGGTGGGGGGAGATTCACAGCAACTTGTGTTTCATGACATCTTTGTATGTAGGTCACTGGAAATTGTGTCAATTCCTGTGACCATGGAGATGCTCTGGTTTCTGCAAGACTGTGCACTTTTAGGGTTCATCATGTACAGTATGTTTTTGTGTTTTAAAAGCAAATTGTTACCATTGCTTAGAAAAACCCCCAACAACGGGCCAAGAACTATGTGGGACACTAGCAGTAAACTTGTACACGTAGTCAGTGTACAATATGTACACAAAATTACAGTGCACTTGTGTATGATGAAGTATTAAAAAACTATCTGCCAAACATCCGTGGCCACACATTCATAGTACATCCTGACACATTCGACATTAATTGATAACTTTTAAGAATCCAATGAATGAGTTATAAGTAAAAAATCACGTATCCAGAATCACGTACATTGCACCAGGTTTGATTTACTCACTACATGTAGCCTACAGTATGCTACATTCTTGACAACCAGTTGTCCTATTGTATGATTTTGTTTTTAAACCTCCATATTAACAACAAAATAGACATTAGTTTTTAAACATTGAATCTTTGGAACTGACAAAACATTTTGTATAGGGAAGGCAACATTCTTTTTGCTTTAATCAACATCTTACAAGCAGTAAAATTCACAACTGTCCAGGTTACTGTACATGTCCAAATCTTAAGCACAATAGAATAGAAACCAAATGTGACATACTTTGCAAATGAAATCTGATCGGAAACAGTTAGGCCTATATGTAAAAAGCTTGTATTACATCTGTTTTCCAGTTTCATTGTCAAGTCTTCTGCTCATGGAAAAAAAGGGGAAGATGTTAACAGGCATTTTGCAGTGTACAGTGTACATAAATATTGTGTCTAGGGAGGCATAAAAGCAAAAATATCTCTGGGGCACTACAACAATGGCGTACAGAAACTTGTTATCGACTGTCATGTTATGCCCTCCGAAGCCAGAGGGGCAAGAAGATTTTAAGTGGCCTTGTCATTTCCTTTGATCCCTACCTATACCTTTGGGATTTAATCCAACTCCATTAACTCACCACCATTCCTTTTTTTTTTTGTACACCTCGTGTGTCCAGTGGCAATCATGGTTCCCAGAGAAGGACCCTAAACTACTTTTCGCTTCCCGACTCAGTTTTGGATGAGAGAAAACAAAAATTAAGCGTTGTGTTGTGGTGTTGCAAAAGCCGGAACAATAAGTGGAAAAATCTCATGATAAAACATGATATCGGATTAACAGGAAGGCCCTCAAGGTCGAATCGGTGGGCCAAAAGTGTTTGAACTGATCATTGATAAGATTACGTTTGGCAAAGACGTGCTGTTCTCTTATATCATTTTCTCTTATTTCAACAAGAACATTAAAAATAGTTGCGATAACTACAGCTCCCGGCAACTCATTTGCAATGATAGGATGTCAGAGTGCATTATCTAACATTGTCATTACCGTATTTGATTGTTGATCAGGACCCATACGTTTTTCATAGAGTTGCTATTAAGCACACATGTAGCTAAGCACAACAAAATCAAGCTTACCAGATTAAGGTTACCATCCAAAATACCATGTTACATGTACCTTTTGTGGCTGGTATCCTGTGCATTTTTTGCTTGGCATAAAAATGTTTTAAAAGCAATATTTATCCTGCTTAAGAAGCTCTTTGAAATAGGACAACAGAACCATATGTGACTGGCACTGGTATTCTGCTTATTTATTGCTCAGCAGAAAATTGTTGAATAGCAATACTTTCTGCTTGCAGCTCTATAAAATTGGGAGCACAGACCATGAACTTCTTCAATACAGAAATATAACAATTAGAGTTGAGTGTGATCCTTGACTCAAAAGTTATCAATCATGCATGTGAGGGTAATTTTTGTTTACGCGTTGAGAATAATTTTCACTGCAAGCAGCAGGCTAGTTACACTGTGACTGGGAGGAAGTAAGCCAAATAAAACTCACCAGCAAAAACCATCGTCCCAAAATTATGAAATTTTTGAATGTTTTTGTATATTTACAAGAATTGCAATAAACATTTTTGTGGTATGTTTGTTATGATTCCAGGAGACCAGGGCCCAATTTCATGGCTCTGCTTACCGTAAGCAAAGAATCGGCGCTTGCGGAAGCAGGGAATTCCGCGCTTACGTCAAGCGTATTTCACGGGTTAGCGGGGAGTTTCGGCTTGTGCGCATGCGTACTCTACGTTACTAGGCATTCTACGCTTACACAGCTAGCGCAGAAATTCGGCGCTTGAACAGTAAGCGGAGAATAGTCACCGCAAGCGCAGAATTCGGCGGTAAGCAGAGCCATGAAATTGGGCCCAGGAGTGTTTACACTCAAATCCAAGAGACTCCCACAAGATATGGGAGGGTTAGAATCACTGCACTTGCCAAGAGGCAACCTCAATCCTCCACTATCCTTCATTCTATGCTCATTCAACAGTGAAATGTTGTACTTAAACATTTGTATGCAAGGCCTGGAATTACACAGAGGCCAAGGAGGTAACTTTGTTGCCCTGGTCTTGGCCTTAATGCCGCTTAAAAAAATTGCCCTATTACAAAATGCAAAATGGTCTTGCCCTGTCAATAGTAATTCTCTGTTGTTGTTTGGGCCTACAGCCCTTAATCCTCTCAGTCTTCGACAACTTCCGGAGAGGATTTTGCTGGATACATGTTCAGGATTTTAGCATAGTGGCGAGAAACATTGATTAAAACTGAACTCTTTTATAGCTTACCAATGTTTATTATTGTTTAGATTATTTGTAATGAAAAAAAAAGAGTTAAAGATGTTTCAATCAAACCATGACATTTTGCTTTAAAATGCTGTAAGAATATTTAGGCATTGCTTTCATGAATCAACATGTTTCACCTGAACTCTGAAGATATTATTGTTTATTTTATTACACCTTACACTGGCAAACCACTGATCAACTAACAAAAGTTACCACACATAAAAAATAATATTATATAAGTAATGACAGGCAAATAACAAATATAGAAATAATATATTTAAACAAATTCATTAATATAAAATTAATCTTTAAGCCATTGAGTGACAGGGAGGAACTGTGGTGACTAGCAGTGTAGCATATCTACAGTACAATGCTGTCATACCACAATGATTAACATTAGGCGATACCCCTGAAAGAAGAAGAAAAACCAAACCCAATGTACCCCACCCCTCGAGCATGTCAATAGAAAGAGAAGCCAGCTGCACAAAAAGGCAGACAGACAAACACAATCGACAGCAGGGTTAAGATAGTCTTTCTTGCTGTGCTACATGTAAAGGCGACAAATAAAGCATGTGTTTGTTGCTGTTTTCTTTTTTCCCAGATACTTATTTTACATTGAATAGAGTGCCTAATCGAGAAAAACGTTGAACCCATCTACGTTTAGCGAGGTGACAGCAGGTACCAACAAACACTACAGCATCCCTGGCCGTATTGACGACAGCAAACACACACCATGGACATTTCCAAAAGTCACCTGCTGCCAAGTGCTGGTGATCTTTGAAGATTAAATTTTTTGACATACTTTTATTGACCATAATCACCTTCTTTAATTATAATGAAAAGTAAGTAAAGTAGGTACTTACAAAAAAATATTTTGGGGGTCTTTACCAGAGTATGATTTGACCATGACCCTTCCTTTAGCTCCAAAAAAGTAGTCATATTTACCAAAATAAAATATTACCATTAAGTTTTGGTCAAAACAAGTAAAAAAGTGAAAAACATGCAATTACCCCAAAGGCCAAACATGCCAAACAAATGATCAAAAATTCTCAAAAAAAAAAACCCACCACCCGGTCGGGTTTGTTTTTGCATTTGTTACAATTCCTCCACTTACTTGCACTTTGTTTTGCTGATGTTTTTCTTTTTTTGTGCATCTCAATTTTCATTTACATCCCTAGCTCCCCTATACAGCTGGATGCTGAGCCTTGGCCAAAGTAAACCACCCACCACATTATGACTAGCTAGTATTGTGACATTCCCAGTATTCAGTATCCACCGCGTCCAGGCCCACCCTGGGCCCACACCCCCAACCACCACCCAATCACATGACCGTCATGGGATTTTTAACAGAAAAACAAACAACATTAAAAACTGACCCAGAAATTAAGGCTCATTTCCAACGCCGGCCAGCAGCTTTACCTTCTCTCCCTCCACACCATGCACTGTCGATATGTCAACCAACAACAACAGACCTTCGCTCACATACAAAATTCGCTTGAAGTAAAACGCTCATTTAAAATTCTCTTGTTTTTTCTACTACATTAATTTTGTCCTTCAAATTTTCCCCAACAATTCATGAATATTAATGACCTTAGTCGGAGTCAAAATATACTAATTTCTGTTATTTGTTATTTCAGTGTCGCTTTGCTGTGGGCGTCTGGGGACACGTTTTTCTACATACAACGTCTGGATACATGTCGTAATATTGTGTGTAACATCTACGCAAAGTGGTACCAGACTAGTATTATGAAATCTGTACATTTTGTATTGATTACGTTACGTATAGTAGGAACGCATAATTTTTGCTTTGCTCGTGGTTTTTGGCCAAATAACAGTGCATTTTGTCGAACTGATAAGTTATTTATGTGTAGTATATGCATGACATTTAGAAATGGCTTTGAATAAAATCGCGTCAAGAAGAATCTGGCAGCCGCTAGCGGCACTTTCCTCGTCATTACGGTTTCAAGGAACAGCCGCACCATCCATCTCATCAGCAGAAGTGAATAAAGTCGGTATCCTTTTTGTCAACTCATCAATTCCAATGGATTCAATTCCTAACTTGAAATTTTACTTTTTTGTCAAAGAATTCTTTGTTTTAAATTTTCTTATGTATTGCGTTTTCCCCAGATATTTCAAATTGTTGCAGATTGAACATCTAAAAATTTCACTTTTTAAGTTTCTCGTTTGATCTTGTTTTTCTTATCAAATTATCAATATCAATCTTAATTTTTTTTTTTCATCAGCAAGGCCTTTATTTTTAACTTAAAAGTGGTAATGACAGATTCGATTGTAAATGAACGAAGTTTAATACAAATTATGTGGCGTGTATTTTGTTTGCGGAAGAAAGGTCTATACTATATATAGCGCTGGTGGCTGAGCTAACTAAGTCATCGGAGTGTGGCTGTGGGTTTGAATCTCGTGGTGACATTTGTGTCCTTGAGCAAAACACTTCAATATAATTGCTTCTCATCACCCAAAAAACATTGGAAAACACCTGGAAACCTTTGGAAAAACTATGGGAAAACACTGGAAAATTACTGGAAAACACTGGAAAATTACCGGAAAACACTGGAGAACATTCATGGCCGTGCAATAGAGGACCTCACCTTTGGCTCGGTCCTTTATCGCATGGGCCGTGACCCTGCTGGGTCTAAACGGCTGTTTTAAGATCTCATTGCCACTCCTTTTTTTTCCTTATTCAAAAAGCGCTGTCTAGTCATCTTGTTTTGACCTGAGTAAAACCGTTGTTTTGATAAAAGGGAAATGAGTCAAGATTTTTGGAAAGTGAAGTTGAGTTTAGGTTTATTTTTAACTTGAGGAAATATTGTAACAAAAAAAGTATGAATTATTAGATTAGTTGCTGTTACTTCATGGCCGTTTTGTCATCGTCATCTGGAAATAATTTGTTTCTTTTCTTTCGTGTTTTTAACCTTGAGTTGTGTTGGGGGCCAAAAGTGTGACTCATACCCTATGAGTGAAGTTGTCATGTAATTTTAAAAGCATTTTTTTTCGCAATCCGACCAACACTTTCACTTTTGTTTCAAGTGCCCTTTGGGGGAATATGTTGCGCGTTGAAAATGTCTCTATTTTGAGAAGTAGGCCCTAACTATAAATAATTGGTAAACTTGCGGGTATTAGATCTCTTTTGTGGAATTGTTGGCTCTGAAAAGAGTCGTTGTCGTCTCGATTTTGATTTTTGTTATCAAGTGATGTTATTACCTTAACGTAGTATTCCGAAGGTGATTCAACAACAGGGAGCAAGGCAGTGCCCTCAGCACCACCACAGGCTGTGCTGTTTGATTGGAAGGATGCCTTGAATCTGGAGAGACTTCTCACGGAGGAGGAAGTGATGGTGCGAGATCAGATGCACGCCTACTGCCAGGAGAAACTCATGCCAAGGGTCCTGATGGCTAACAGAAACGAAGGTAGGAGTTAGTTGAGTGGCACTGGGAGGGAGGGATTTTGTTCCGTTAGCTTTTTCTTCATTTAAGGCGTGTTAGCCATGAGGATCGTGCCATTGGAGCTTGGAGTATTTTGTTCCGTTAGCTTTTTCTTCATTTAAGGCGTGTTAGCCATGAAGATCGTGCCATGGAGCTTGGAGTATTTTGTTCCGTTAGCTTTTTCTTCATTTAAGGCGTGTTAGCCATGAGGATCGTGCCATTGGAGCTTGGAGTATTTTGTTCCGTTAGCTTTTTCTTCATTTAAGGCGTGTTAGCCATGAAGATCGTGCCATTGGAGCTTGGAGTATTTTGTTCCGTTAGCTTTTTCTTCATTTAAGGCGTGTTAGCCATGAGGATCGTGCCATTGGAGCTTGGAGTATTTTGTTCCGTTAGCTTTTTCTTCATTTAAGGCGTGTTAGCCATGAGGATCGTGCCATTGGAGCTTGGAGTATTTTGTTCCGTTAGCTTTTTCTTCATTTAAGGGGTGTTAGCCATGAGGATCGTGCCATTGGAGCTTGGAGTATTTTGTTCCGTTAGCTTTTTCTTCATTTAAGGCGTGTTAGCCATGAGGATCGTGCCATTGGAGCTTGGAGTATTTTGTTCCGTTAGCTTTTTCTTCATTTAAGGCGTGTTAGCCATGAGGATTGTGCCATTGGAGCTTGGAGTATTTTGTTCCGTTAGCTTTTTCTTCATTTAAGGCGTGTTAGCCATGAGGATCGTGCCATTGGAGCTTGGAGTATTTTGTTCCGTTAGCTTTTTCTTCATTTAAGGCGTGTTAGCCATGAGGATTGTGCCATTGGAGCTTGGAGTATTTTGTTCCGTTAGCTTTTTCTTCATTTAAGGCGTGTTAGCCATGAGGATTGTGCCATTGGAGCTTGGAGTATTTTGTTCCGTTAGCTTTTTCTTCATTTAAGGCGTGTTAGCCATGAGGATCGTGCCATTGGAGCTTGGAGTATTTTGTTCCGTTAGCTTTCTCTTCATTTAAGGCGTGTTAGCCATGAGGATCGTGCCATTGGAGCTTGGAGTATTTTGTTCCGTTAGCTTTTTCTTCATTTAAGGCGTGTTAGCCATGAGGATTGTGCCATTGGAGCTTGGAGTATTTTGTTCCGTTAGCTTTTTCTTCATTTAAGGCGTGTTAGCCATGAGATGTGCCATTGGAGCTTGGAGTATTTTGTTCCGTTAGCTTTTTCTTCATTTAAGGCGTGTTAGCCATGAGGATCGTGCCATTGGAGCTTGGAGTATTTTGTTCCGTTAGCTTTTTCTTCATTTAAGGCGTGTTAGCCATGAGGATTGTGCCATTGGAGCTTGGAGTATTTTGTTCCGTTAGCTTTTTCTTCATTTAAGGCGTGTTAGCCATGAGGATCGTGCCATTGGAGCTTGGAGTATTTTGTTCCGTTAGCTTTTTCTTCATTTAAGGCGTGTTAGCCATGAGGATTGTGCCATTGGAGCTTGGAGTATTTTGTTCCGTTAGCTTTTTCTTCATTTAAGGCGTGTTAGCCATGAGGATTGTGCCATTGGAGCTTGGAGTATTTTGTTCCGTTAGCTTTTTCTTCATTTAAGGCGTGTTAGCCATGAGGATCGTGCCATTGGAGCTTGGAGTATTTTGTTCCGTTAGCTTTCTCTTCATTTAAGGCGTGTTAGCCATGAGGATCGTGCCATTGGAGCTTGGAGTATTTTGTTCCGTTAGCTTTTTCTTCATTTAAGGCGTGTTAGCCATGAGGATTGTGCCATTGGAGCTTGGAGTATTTTGTTCCGTTAGCTTTTTCTTCATTTAAGGCGTGTTAGCCATGAAGATCGTGCCATTGGAGCTTGGAGTATTTTGTTCCGTTAGCTTTTTCTTCATTTAAGGCGTGTTAGCCATGAGGATCGTGCCATTGGAGCTTGGAGTATTTTGTTCCGTTAGCTTTTTCTTCATTTAAGGCGTGTTAGCCATGAGGATCGTGCCATTGGAGCTTGGAGTATTTTGTTCCGTTAGCTTTTTCTTCATTTAAGGCGTGTTAGCCATGAGGATCGTGCCATTGGAGCTTGGAGTATTTTGTTCCGTTAGCTTTTTCTTCATTTAAGGCGTGTTAGCCATGAGGATCGTGCCATTGGAGCTTGGAGTATTTTGTTCCGTTAGCTTTTTCTTCATTTAAGGCGTGTTAGCCATGAGGATGTGCCATTGGAGCTTGGAGTATTTTGTTCCGTTAGCTTTTTCTTCATTTAAGGCGTGTTAGCCATGAGGATCGTGCCATTGGAGCTTGGAGTATTTTGTTCCGTTAGCTTTTTCTTCATTTAAGGCGTGTTAGCCATGAAGATCGTGCCATTGGAGCTTGGAGTATTTTGTTCCGTTAGCTTTTTCTTCATTTAAGGCGTGTTAGCCATGAGATCGTGCCATTGGAGCTTGGAGTATTTTGTTCCGTTAGCTTTTTCTTCATTTAAGGCGTGTTAGCCATGAGGATTGTGCCATGGGAGCTTGGAGTATTTTGTTCCGTTAGCTTTTTCTTCATTTAAGGCGTGTTAGCCATGAGGATCGTGCCATTGGAGCTTGGAGTATTTTGTTCCGTTAGCTTTTTCTTCATTTAAGGCGTGTTAGCCATGAGGATCGTGCCATTGGAGCTTGGAGTATTTTGTTCCGTTAGCTTTTTCTTCATTTAAGGCGTGTTAGCCATGAGGATCGTGCCATTGGAGCTTGGAGTATTTTGTTCCGTTAGCTTTTTCTTCATTTAAGGCGTGTTAGCCATGAGGATTGTGCCATGGAGCTTGGGTATTTTGTTCCGTTAGCTTTTTCTTCATTTAAGGCGTGTTAGCCATGAGGATTGTGCCATTGGAGCTTGGAGTATTTTGTTCCGTTAGCTTTTTCTTCATTTAAGGCGTGTTAGCCATGAGGATCGTGCCATTGGAGCTTGGAGTATTTTGTTCCGTTAGCTTTTTCTTCATTTAAGGCGTGTTAGCCATGAGGATCGTGCCATTGGAGCTTGGAGTATTTTGTTCCGTTAGCTTTTTCTTCATTTAAGGCGTGTTAGCCATGAGGATTGTGCCATTGGAGCTTGGAGTATTTTGTTCCGTTAGCTTTTTCTTCATTTAAGGCGTGTTAGCCATGAGGATCGTGCCATTGGAGCTTGGAGTATTTTGTTCCGTTAGCTTTTTTCTTCATTTAAGGCGTGTTAGCCATGAGGATCGTGCCATTGGAGCTTGGAGTATTTTGTTCCGTTAGCTTTTTCTTCATTTAAGGCGTGTTAGCCATGAGGATTGTGCCATTGGAGCTTGGAGTATTTTGTTCCGTTAGCTTTTTCTTCATTTAAGGCGTGTTAGCCATGAGGATTGTGCCATTGGAGCTTGGAGTATTTTGTTCCGTTAGCTTTTTCTTCATTTAAGGCGTGTTAGCCATGAGGATTGTGCCATTGGAGCTTGGAGTATTTTGTTCCGTTAGCTTTTTCTTCATTTAAGGCGTGTTAGCCATGAGGATCGTGCCATTGGAGCTTGGAGTATTTTGTTCCGTTAGCTTTTTCTTCATTTAAGGCGTGTTAGCCATGAGGATCGTGCCATTGGAGCTTGGAGTATTTTGTTCCGTTAGCTTTTTCTTCATTTAAGGCGTGTTAGCCATGAGGATCGTGCCATTGGAGCTTGGAGTATTTTGTTCCGTTAGCTTTTTCTTCATTTAAGGCGTGTTAGCCATGAGGATTGTGCCATTGGAGCTTGGAGTATTTTGTTCCGTTAGCTTTTTCTTCATTTAAGGCGTGTTAGCCATGAGGATCGTGCCATTGGAGCTTGGAGTATTTTGTTCCGTTAGCTTTTTCTTCATTTAAGGCGTGTTAGCCATGAGGATCGTGCCATTGGAGCTTGGAGTATTTTGTTCCGTTAGCTTTTTCTTCATTTAAGGCGTGTTAGCCATGAGGATCGTGCCATTGGAGCTTGGAGTATTTTGTTCCGTTAGCTTTTTCTTCATTTAAGGCGTGTTAGCCATGAGGATTGTGCCATTGGAGCTTGGAGTATTTTGTTCCGTTAGCTTTTTCTTCATTTAAGGCGTGTTAGCCATGAGGATGTGCCATTGGAGCTTGGAGTATTTTGTTCCGTTAGCTTTTTCTTCATTTAAGGCGTGTTAGCCATGAGGATCGTGCCATTGGAGCTTGGAGTATTTTGTTCCGTTAGCTTTTTCTTCATTTAATTTAAGGCGTGTTAGCCATGAGGATCGTGCCATTGGAGCTTGGAGTATTTTGTTCCGTTAGCTTTTTCTCATTTAAGGCGTGTTAGCCATGAGGATCGTGCCATTGGAGCTTGGAGTATTTGTTCCGTTAGCTTTTTCTTCATTTAAGGCGTGTTAGCCATGAGGATCGTGCCATTGGAGCTTGGAGTATTTTGTTCCGTTAGCTTTTTCTTCATTTAAGGCGTGTTAGCCATGAGGATGTGCCATTGGAGCTTGGAGTATTTTGTTCCGTTAGCTTTTTCTTCATTTAAGGCGTGTTAGCCATGAGGATCGTGCCATTGGAGCTTGGAGTATTTTGTTCCGTTAGCTTTTTCTTCATTTAAGGCGTGTTAGCCATGAGGATCGTGCCATTGGAGCTTGGAGTATTTTGTTCCGTTAGCTTTTTCTTCATTTAAGGCGTGTTAGCCATGAGGATTGTGCCATTGGAGCTTGGAGTATTTTGTTCCGTTAGCTTTTTCTTCATTTAAGGCGTGTTAGCCATGAGGATCGTGCCATTGGAGCTTGGAGTATTTTGTTCCGTTAGCTTTTTCTTCATTTAAGGCGTGTTAGCCATGAGGATCGTGCCATTGGAGCTTGGAGTATTTTGTTCCGTTAGCTTTTTCTTCATTTAAGGCGTGTTAGCCATGAGGATTGTGCCATTGGAGCTTGGAGTATTTTGTTCCGTTAGCTTTTTCTTCATTTAAGGCGTGTTAGCCATGAGGATTGTGCCATTGGAGCTTGGAGTATTTTGTTCCGTTAGCTTTTTCTTCATTTAAGGCGTGTTAGCCATGAGGATCGTGCCATTGGAGCTTGGAGTATTTTGTTCCGTTAGCTTTTTCTTCATTTAAGGCGTGTTAGCCATGAGGATCGTGCCATTGGAGCTTGGAGTATTTTGTTCCGTTAGCTTTTTCTTCATTTAAGGCGTGTTAGCCATGAGGATCGTGCCATTGGAGCTTGGAGTATTTTGTTCCGTTAGCTTTTTCTTCATTTAAGGCGTGTTAGCCATGAGGATCGTGCCATTGGAGCTTGGAGTATTTTGTTCCGTTAGCTTTTTCTTCATTTAAGGCGTGTTAGCCATGAGGATCGTGCCATTGGAGCTTGGAGTATTTTGTTCCGTTAGCTTTTTCTTCATTTAAGGCGTGTTAGCCATGAGGATGTGCCATTGGAGCTTGGAGTATTTTGTTCCGTTAGCTTTTTCTTCATTTAAGGCGTGTTAGCCATGAGGATCGTGCCATTGGAGCTTGGAGTATTTTGTTCCGTTAGCTTTTTCTTCATTTAAGGCGTGTTAGCCATGAGGATGTGCCATTGGAGCTTGGAGTATTTTGTTCCGTTAGCTTTTTCTTCATTTAAGGCGTGTTAGCCATGAGGATCGTGCCATTGGAGCTTGGAGTTTTTGCTCACACAGCTTTTGCAGGAAGATGGTTTGGCTGCGGAATGTGACATGGATGACTTGATATTTTGATTTTTAAGTTATTTTTAACAAAATTACATAAATAATGAATGTCATTATTAATAAGGTCAAAGTATACTTTATCACAAATAAGAATACACAGAATTGATATTTGAAATGAATATAGTACTCCTGGCGCCGCATATCAAATTTGGTAACTTGTTAAGAATGATTTTTTTACAAGCAACCTATAAAACACCGTATTGCTGCCACCATGCAAGAACACCGGGCATACCCTTTTTTTTTGATAAAATTCTGGATCTTTTACGTGCATTCACACACACTGCAAGTGGATATTTGATATATGCAAATAGAGAGTTAGTATTTTTTTGATTATCTTTTTTGCATTTAAGAGCAGGTTAGTGAGGATCGATAGATTGAATTTTTCGTAGCTTTTCTATTTAGCTTGGGCCAGAAGAATTGCAGTTGGAGTGGCAGATATTTTTCCGTACCTTTTTTCATTAAGTGTTCCAAGAGATCATGACTGGAGTGGGAGTTCGTTAGTTTTCCTCATTAAGGTGTACGGGATGTGCCGGTTGGGATTTGTTCGTTGCTTGCTTCATGAGGGGTAGAGAGGATCGTGCCATGAGCATGAGTTTGTGTTCCGTAGTTTTCGTCATTAAGGCTGGGAAGCCAGAATTCTTCCATTGGACTATATTTTTTGTTAGTTTGTTCATTTATGGTTTTGCATGTAAACAGCATTAGTTAGTATTTTGTTGTAGCTTTTTCTTCAATTAGCTGGATTACCATGAAAGATCGGTGCCATTTTGGGGCAGTTTTGTGTAGTGTAGTTTTTTCATTTAATGTCTGTAGCCATGATATCTCTTGGGTGGGTTTGTCCTTACCTTTCTCAAAAAAAAAAAAAAAAAAAAAAGGCGTGTTAGCCATGAGGATCGTGCCATTGGAGCTTGGAGTATTTTGTTCCGTTAGCTTTTTCTTCATTTAAGGCGTGTTAGCCATGAGGATTGTGCCATTGGAGCTTGGAGTATTTGTTCCGTTAGCTTTTTCTTCATTTAAGGCGTGTTAGCCATGAGGATCGTGCCATTGGAGCTTGGAGTATTTTGTTCCGTTAGCTTTTTCTTCATTTAAGGCGTGTTAGCCATGAGGATCGTGCCATTGGAGCTTGGAGTATTTTGTTCCGTTAGCTTTTTCTTCATTTAAGGCGTGTTAGCCATGAGGATCGTGCCATTGGAGCTTGGAGTATTTTGTTCCGTTAGCTTTTTCTTCATTTAAGGCGTGTTAGCCATGAGGATTGTGCCATTGGAGCTTGGAGTATTTTGTTCCGTTAGCTTTTTCTTCATTTAAGGCGTGTTAGCCATGAGGATTGTGCCATTGGAGCTTGGAGTATTTTGTTCCGTTAGCTTTTTCTTCATTTAAGGCGTGTTAGCCATGAGGATCGTGCCATTGGAGCTTGGAGTGTGTTCATGTGCTCACAACACAGCCTTTAGCCAGGATATGATGAATGGTTGGCTGCTGGTTAGATGTGAACATGGAATTGCACTTACTCAATTTATTATTTATTATTATAAATTGTTATTTATTCAACCAAAACAAAACAAAATGTACAATAATAATATGAATGTACATAATAATAAACATGAACAAAGGAGCAAGAAAGTATACAAAAAAATATAAAAATAACACAAAATGAGAGAAATACACAGAATTGAATATTTGAAATGAATATATAGTACTCCTGGCGCCGACATATCAAATTTGGTAGAGCTTGTTAAGAATGATTTTTTGATACAAGGCAACCATAATAAAACACCGTATTGCTGCCAGACCATGCAAGAAACACCCCGGGGGCAAACCCTTTCTCTTTTTGATAAAATGTACTGGGATCTTTTACGTGCATTGCACCACACACAGTGCAAGTGGATATTTGATATTATTGCAAATAGAGAGTTAGATTTTTTTGATATCTTTGGTTTGGCATTTATAGAGCAAGGGTCTTAGTGGAGGTTCAGATAGAATTGAATTGCAGAGCTAGTCTCTATTTAGTCATTGCGGCCAACAGAAAGAAATTGCAGGTCAGAGGGGCAGTGAATACTCATCCTACCTTTTTTCATATGCAGTGTTCCACAGAGAGATCATGAACGAGATGGGCGAGCTCGGTGTATTGGGCCCTACCATTAAGGGCTACGGGTGTGCCGGTGTGTCATCAGTTGCCTATGGCTTGATCGCGAGGGAGGTAGAGAGAGTTGACTCGGCCTACCGTTCAGCAATGAGTGTGCAGTCGTCACTGGTTATGCATCCGATCCATGCGTATGGAACTGAGGAACAGCGCCAGAAATATCTTCCAAAATTAGGTACAAATTTTTTTTGTTAGGTTAAATGGAGGGTATACATTGTATGTTTGTGCAATGTCTCCTAAAACAGCACTAAGTTATGCGTAATTTTGACATTGTGAAAACATCTTTTGCTTAGAATAGCTTGGATGTACACACAAAATAAGTATGCACCGAGATACAAACATTTTGCACAGAGCAGTTTTGTGTGAGATGTGAAGTTTTTTACAAAATCGAGATTCAACATTTTTCTGCTGACGCCACGATATTTTCTTCTTTTTGGGGGGGTTGAAAAGTGAACACTTAACCTTTGAAAATCACAATGAAAAAGTACTCAATGTTTTGTGCAAGTAGCATCAAAATGTATTATCGTTAGTTGTATTGCTTGGCAATGAGAGAAGTAAACTTAGAGTGAAATGTGAACAAAAACTGCATTGTTTTCCTCAACTATCCCATTTTCAGGATTGAGAAATTTCAGACTTTGTTTGAGTTAAGACTTTTTATCTGTGCCTGTCAAAGAAAATGAGCTGATATTCTCTTCACGTACATAAAGAATTCCTGCATTGATCTACATTTCTAGCGCTGAGGAGTTTGTTTCCTGGAGCTCTCATTCACTGTTTTTGTGGTTGCTACATAAAAATGTAAAAAATAATGTGACATTGAAATAAAAATAAAGATTTTGGGCATCTATCTATCTAGCAAGGGCTAAAATAAATGAGTTCTTTATTTGTGTGTATGTAGCCATCGGTGAAATCGTGGGTGCCTTTGGCCTGACTGAGCCAAACCATGGGAGTGATCCATCAGGAATGGAGACAAAAGCTCGTTATAATCCTTCAGGAAAGACATACACTCTCAATGGGACTAAATCATGGTAAGGCAACAAAATAAGTTATCTTCTGGTTTGGGCCTGCACCGCCCCCCACCCCCCGCCCCCAACCCCTCCACATTTCTCCAAAGAGACACTTTACCTTACTAGGTGGCAGGAGACATGCAACTATAAGAACACCTTTTAAAATCATACACAGTCAAACCCCCTCTCCTTCCCCATCGTACTCTGAGCATAACCAAAAATGTTGACAATCTTAAAAGTACATGTTGCCTTGGATCGGGCGGGTTGGTCTATAAAAAGCGTTTGTAAGTGTTTGTTATAAAATGCATATGGTTAGAAAGATGTTTTAAAAGTAGAATACAATGATCCACACAAACATTCCTAATATGCGTGGTTTTCCTTTTACTTTGCGAACTAACATGGTCGGCCATTTTGTGGAGTCAAACATCAAAATGGCCGACGCTTTTTATAGACCAAGGCAACGTGTCCCGTTAAGGAGCTCGCTCATTCCAAGTAGCTTCCTCTGAACTGTGGAATGGCATACCTGAGTCTGTTAAGGAGGCAGTCATGGTTGAGCAACTCAAAAATTGCCTTAAAACTCATCTATTCACCGGTCACAGTAATTGTTAGTTCCACTGGTATTTTAGTTTGTACATGTAGCTTGTTGTTTTCTTTATTCCTATAAATGCATAGGGCACTTAGCAGTGATATGCGCTATACAAATACAATTTATTACTATTATTACATGCATGTAACCTTTCTATGTAGAGCTAAACCATGTTTTTGTGGTTTTGCTTTTCTAGGATCACAAACTCTCCCATTGCAGACATCTTTGTAGTCTGGGGAAAGAACGAGGCTGAGGGCGGCAAGATCCGAGGCTTCATCCTTGAGAAAGGCATGAAGGGGCTCTCCGCACCGACCATCGAGGGGAAATTCTCCCTGCGTGCATCGACTACGGGTCAAATCGTGATGGAGGATGTTGAAGTTCCTGAAGAGAACATGCTGCCAAATGTTAAAGGACTTGGGGTAAGAAAATGGAAGTCTTCATCATGGAAATCTGATTTTAGTGATCAAGAATGGTATCCAAAGTAATTTTGCAAAAAGAAGGAATAGTTTTCGAAGATAAGTGTTTATTTGTGGATTTTGATTTTTTTTCTTCAAATATATACTCATTTCTCATTTTAACGCCATTTTGGTTAATATGAAATTGCAAATAGCGACCTTATAGCACTGAGCCGACGTAGTGTAGGCGGTGTAAATCAATCTTTGTCATTTTGATAATGGCAGTTTAATCTATATGTCAGTTTGTTTATTATTCTAAACTTTAGTGTTCTGTCTGTACTGTTTGAATCAAGGCCAGTTTTAATTTACTCAGTGTGTGATAATAATTTGTTTTATCTTATCTTACATATCTTATAACACTCCATATACCAGTAGAGCTTGCTGAATAGAAACTTACAGGCCGGATATATACTTTGGGTCATTGTCAAAGACTAGTATCCTGACTTGGTGTATCCCAACATATGCATAAAATAACAAATCTGTGAACATTTGGGCTCAATTGGTCATCAAAGTTGCAAGAAAATAATGAAAGAAAAAAAAACCTTGTTGCATAGAAATGTGTGCTTTCAAATGCCTGATTCTCAGATTCAAATCATTTAGTGAGAAATGATCTCCTTCTCAAAAACTACATTACTTCAGAGGGAGTCGTTTCTCACAATGGTTTATATAGTAAGTATTCATAGTAAAGTTTTCATAGCAATGTATTTCTTGAGTAATTACCAAAATTATCCACTGCCTTTAAAGTAATTTATTCACTATGTTTGTATTCAATTGTTTACCACTGTAGGGTCCGTTTGGTTGTCTGAACAATGCCAGATATGGCATAGCGTGGGGCACTCTTGGAGCAGCAGAGTTCTGTTTAGAAACAGCCAGGCAGTACACGTTAGACAGGTAAACCATGTCAAGAAAAATAGTGTCTCTCCATTTTTAAGGTATTATACAGGATTGGCAGAGCTGTCAAAGTCGTAGACAGTGTTCATGTTTTGTTTGATTAACCCAATACTTGAAGTAAACAACCTGTGAAAAATTTGGCAAACATGGTTTCAAAATGATGTGAAGAGCCTCAGAGCTTTTCAAAAGGGTTCTATTTCTACAAATAAAAATAAAAACTTCACAATACTTTTTTTTTTTAACAATTCAGGATTCAGTTTGGATCACCACTTGCCAAGAACCAGCTAATGCAGAAGAAGATGGCGGACATGTTGACTGAGATTTCACTGGGACTTCAATCGTGCGTCCAAGTCGGACGGATGAAGGACGAGAACAAGTAAGGTGTAATGATGTATCAATAAAAATGCCCTTACTCTGTTGGCATGATATGGTTGGGGGGGGTGATTACATCGCTTCCCTCTTCCCCGAAGTGTTCCACTATATTTCAATTGACTGTTGCCATATTTGGGGGGAGCTGAGGGCAGAAAAAAAGCTGATGTCCTCAATGCTGGTCTTGACGCCACATTTCAAATATATGGTCTGTACATTTATTGTACAGAGAATTTTCCGTTTATTCCTGAAATTTGATGATATTCTATCAAAATTTAATTAACTATGAGCTTAAGACTGATGCAGAAATTCCTCTTTGGAATGAGCAGATCCATTTGGCTTTGCTGTCCAAAGACATCATGTTTCAAATTTCGCTCTGAACGAGTTTCAATAAAATGGTATTTTAATGTGAGGTTAGAGACTTGCAGCTTTACAAGGACTTTATCTATTGGAAAATGAGTGCATCACAAGACTCAATTTGACCTTGTAGCCTCCCTGTAAGACACACAATCTTGTTCGCTAGTCTATTTCAAAGACTTGTCGTTTCTGTCTCTTGCAGGGTTGCCCCCGAGATGATTTCGTTGATCAAGAGGAATTCTTGTGGCAAGGCGTTGGACATTGCCAGGATGGCCCGGGACATGCTCGGTGGTAACGGCATCTGTGATGAGTACCATGTGATTAGACACGTGATGAACCTGGAAGCTGTCAATACCTACGAAGGTAAGGTGGCAGTTGATATGGGAGCATTATTGTCAATGGATTTTGAGAAAATTTGTACAGCACTGGTATCCATTGGGAGCATTATAGTCAATGGAGTTTGAGAACATTTATTTAGCACTGGTATCCGTTTGTAGGGTTATAGTCAATGGAGTTTGAGGATATTTATTTAGCACTGGTATCTGTTGGGAGCATTATAGTCAATGGATTTTGAGGACATTTGTAAAGCACTGGTATCCATTGGGAGCATTATAGTCAATGGAGTTTGAGGATATTTATTTAGCACTGGTATCTGTTGGGAGCATTATAGTCAATGGATTTTGAGGACACTTGCATAGCACTGGTATCTACTGGGAGCTCTATAGACAATGGATTTTGAGGACAATTATACAGTGTAGAGGACATTTATATAGCCGTTGTTAAGACGGTGTTAACAGTGGCTAGCCACCAACCCAGTCATTACTACGCAGTGAATACCAGCTCCTCACACTGTTATTGCCTATTTATTGGATATGTGCGCTATATTCTAGTGAACCAATTGTTATTGATTTTAGGTAAGGAATTTTGTCCGCAAGTATGTCAACATTTTTATTTATATCTACTCATTTTTGTTTTGTATTGTAGGCACACATGACATTCATGCCCTTATCCTCGGCCGTGGCATCACTGGTCTTCAGGCCTTCGTTCCAGCCAAGTAAACCAAACTTCATGACAATGTGGTGTCGGTCAGTTGAGAGTTGAGGCCAGTGTTCATCATAGAAGCACAGCGAAGACAAGCCGTTCCTCATCATGGAAATAAAAACAAATTCCCATCACCCTTTCTCTTTATTGAATGTAAAAAAATCCTAGTACCAGTCTTCCTCATAGAAATAGAAATGACCCTTTACCAGTCCTCATAATAGGAATAAAAAATCCTTGTGGACTGTCCATTGTGGTGATCATTTTCATCTGAGTGCTGCAGTTAGATTTGCTGCTGCAAATAGACTGGTCTCCATTCATGTATTGAGAATCACTGTTATTAGTGTATTCAGATACAGGGAATCTCACAAAGATGGCTGCTGCTCAAAAACTGAGATATAAGGTTCTCCTGAAATATGCAAGTTTGTGAAATAGCAGAGGCTTTATTTATTTATTACTATTATTATTACTTTTTTTCTTTCCGTACAATGAACTTCGGTTTGTCACATTTCTCCTGTTTTCCCACAAAACTGGCCAATCCTTGATACATGTATGTATTCATTTATAAAAAAACTGCAATTCTTCACTTATTAGAGGAAATTGAAAGTTTGGATACCAGTTATTAATTTTATTTTTTCATGGCTTTTCTTGAATGTTTTACATCCTTCAACTGATATATTTTATTTTGTTTATACAATTTTTTTATTTGTTAAAAACTAAAACAATATATGCTTATAACTGTTACAGGCATTGTGTGCGTCTGAAGCAGGCCTGGAATTTTCTTTTTGGGAGGGCAAGGCCATTTTTATTTTGCAAAGGGCACTTCCATTGGAAAATCTTAAAGTCTGTTGGAAACTTTTGAAGGGGCACCAAGGCCAGGACCAGGGCAATAGAGGCCAAGACCGGGGCCCAATTTCATAGAGCTGCTTAAGCACAAAAAGTAGCTAAGCACAACAAAATTGTGCTTACCAGAATAAGGTTACCAGCCAAACTACCATGTCACATGTATAATTTGTGACTGGTATCCTGCTGATTTCTGCTTAGCGGAAAATTGTTACCCAATATTTTCTGCTTAAGCAGCTCAATGAAATTGGGCCCTGGCCAATGGAGGCCACAACCTCTATGCCCTCTGTGTAATTACTTGCCTCCTAAAGGCTGGTTTATACTCGGACCTTATATTTCATTCTTGTAAGGGCAAGACAGAATTACTTCAGCAAAACCTCAATGAGCTAAATGTGAATTTCTACTGGAATATTTCAAAGGGCACCGAGGCAGTGACCAGGGGCATGGAGGCAATTGCCTCTGTTACCTCCGTGAAGTGTCAGACCTGCATACTAACGGAAGCATTTTGATTTG
Organism: Pycnopodia helianthoides; assembly: GCA_032158295.1. Classification (NCBI taxonomy): domain Eukaryota; kingdom Metazoa; phylum Echinodermata; class Asteroidea; order Forcipulatida; family Asteriidae; genus Pycnopodia; species Pycnopodia helianthoides. The sequence goes on along the minus strand of CM063253.1, from coordinate 15,799,304 downwards.
TGATGGTACTTATTTACACTGGTGTTTAAACTTGAACTTGAGTTGAATATGGTATCTTGTTACCTAGCCACCAGAGTCTTAGGCCATATCCAAATTGGCGGCTACAGCTATGGCTACGACTATTGCTAAGGATGCTGCTAAGGACGTCCTTTACTTCACTGCATAATGACGCGGACATCTAGCCGTAGCTGTAGCCGCTCATTCCGAACACGGCCTTACCTAAAGCTGTACAAGTAATGGGCTCTGCAAACAGTCATGCGCCTAAAAACTGAGGCACGGATGTTTTGCCATCTTTTCCTTAAACAGATAATACATCATTGGTTTTTGGGAAGTGTCAATTCACTCTCATCCTCTAGTTTTCCACGAACACGCTTTACAACTGATATGTGACCATTTCATCAAACTCAGTGTTTCATTGTTGTGAAAACTGTGATTTGAAATAAACAGTGATTTGTGGTAATATTCAAACGCAATTTGCTTAATTTTGACGGTTTTGAGATGGAAATATCTGTCTGAAGGATTGGTACTGGTTCATATGTAATCAGTAAACTTTCAGATTGCAACTAAGCACTAATGTTTGTGATTGCTTTTTAAGTTTAAAAAAATTATAATTAATAATAATAATAGTGGCTTCTTATATAGCACTCAAATCTGTCACTCGGTGACGCTGATCATGCTCCATCATTATACATAATTTAACCTGTAAGGTATGTGGAGCTACGTTAATGAAGTATGAGACCTTTTACCTTTACACAGCATGTGGCGCAATATGCAGCTAATCAAAACAGGAACACTGGGGCGAACCACTTCTCTTTTTACGATAAGTGCACAGGCTTACATAATACTTATGTAAAATTTGACTCCCATAATGGTGAGTGTGGCAGACAGTAGCCGCATGTGACATTAGTGCAAGGGGTTAATACAAACGATGACGACATAGGGGGAAGCCATGTTTGTTTCTGCTCTTTGAGACTACCAGATGGACATCAGCTTGTATCTTTCATTTGTATAACAAGAAATAAATATGGGTGTGGGGGAGGGGGAACTGCTGGGTTAGGTTTGGTGTTCATGCATACAAACGATGACGACAGAGGGGGGAAGCCATGTTTGTTTCTGCTCTTTGAGACTGCCATATGGATATAAGCTTGTATCTTTCATTTGTATAACAAGAAATAAATATGGGTGTGGGGGAGGGGGAACTGCTGGGTTAGGTTTGGTGTTCATGCATACAAAATATGTAAGATGGTCTCATATATATATTTGTGTACAGAGTAAATGTATTTTTAAGAATCATGTAAAGTTACTTTAAAAAAACATTATTTCAAAGAAGGATGTTGCAGTGCTTGCTTATAATAAATCAATAAAAAACAGTTGTAGACATTTTCTACATTGTTTATGAGATCATGGTTTTGTGTTAAGAGAAAATGAAGTTTAGTATTCCACAACTTATTTTGTGTTCCTGTTATGCGTAATGTTATTCGTCCATAATTCATCTTATTTTAGTCGCCCATGTACGATCACTGAGTACAGCCAGCGATCCAAAATGAGAGGCGTGAGCTTCATGCACTTAGCCGCCCATGCCACCCAGGCTTGCAATTGCTGTGGGTTTGAATCCCATCCAAGTTGCCTGTGCATTTGTTTTCCTTCTAGGACTTTGAAAGCACTGTGTAAACAGTGCTTTAATCATCACACAACGATCAGTGTAAGGGTACAACTAAAACAGAGCTGCCAACTCTCCCTGATTCTGCAGAAAGTTCTCTGAAATTAAACCAATCTTTGCGCTCTGATAAACAAATTTGAAAATCTCTCTGATTGTGGAAACTTTTCCCCCATTCTGTTGAATGTACATCTCTATATCACCCTGATTTTTGTACAACATTTCCCTGAAATGTTGGCAGCTTTGCTAAAGTAATATTATTTTCATCACAGTGCATTGATAAGGGAAGAGTTTACAAAGCAGATACCTCGACCAACGGTTGAACTGTTTAATTCATATCTTCTGTCTTTGAATAATTGTAATTAACAAAATTAAAATTTAAAAGGCATTTTATTAAAAACGTATGTTACAACCTGCCTTATTATTTTTAAACTCAATAGAAACCAAACTCTTCAAATCTAATAAACATTCTTTCATTAATTCCAGCTCAAACCAGTTTGAACAAGTTGAAGCCGGCTCAAACCAGTTTGGAACCATTCTGACCTAGTTCAAGCCGGTTCATACACCATGCCTGGGCGTTGAACTGCGCATTTACTTTTCTTTTCATTGTTTGCGACATATGAGGGAAACATGTTTAAATCTTGCAATGAGTTCAGGTAACATCAAGCCAGAACCAGATTGATGCAGTTCAAACTGGATCAAACTTCATGCCTGATTAACTGAATTAAAAAAATTTTCATTCTGTGTCAATTGACATATGAGAAAGCACAGAAGTAAATTCGAAGCATGCCGAAAGAAAATTACAACAATAATGCCAGTCCAACACAAAATGTGAGAAGGGGGCAAAAGTCCTACCTATGTTACATCAGTCTACATGTGTACATCAACATTGTCTAGTAAAATACACCCATAAATTGTTTCATTTTTGTTTTTCTTCCCAAAAATACTTTACCATTTCTAATACAGTAAATATATTCCCTCTTTTAAACAGATTTCGTACAATTTCCCTAAGCTGTGTCTACAACATTTTGTTTAAATTCTAAGAAAAATAGTAAAAAATGCAAACATGCTCGTACAAATAAGTGAAAAAGCGTAGGTCTTAACCGATCTATGATGCTAGCACACTTTCCCAATAGTTTTTGAATAAAAGTATTTGTACAAAAGAAAAAGAATAAAATCAATGGCTGACCAGTTGTCAATACAATTAACATCTTGCAGCATTTGTATTACATAGCTGAGAGGTCTATTTTCAAACTTGTACAGACAGTTCCAACGTCACGCCACATAGTGTAAAGTCGGCCATCTTTATCGGCAATGATATCATTTTTGGACTGCGCAACCACACGTTTTGCGCAAATACCGCATGAGTTTTATCAAACTCCTTGCATGATTGGTCGGTGGGCCACTTGGATGCGTAGAAGTATTAGAGCACTTGATGCGGCTCAAAGCTGAAACCCAAGTTGCCTGTAAAGATGGTGTTTATCTGTTGATGGCGATTAGCAAAATTGGATTTGAATCATGTTTAGTCATTGCAGCTTTGACCCCATAATTTGCTTCTCCCTACCCAGGTGTAGAAATGGCTACCTTCATTAGTTGAGAATAACCCCATTAGGCGCTTGAGGTTGCGCTCCACAGTGAGTTGAGAAAATTTACAAATGATGACCACATTTAATATTAAAGGAGAGACCTCACGCGATTAATGGGTCTATAAGGTGATGTTACTCACGACATCATCATGTTTTACAAAAGAGCCACACAGCCAAGAGTTCCTGCATCCAACTATTAAATCTTACAGATGGCAGTGTATGACCTTATTACTATTTTTTTTCATTAACTTTTAATATGAAGAAATGGATGTTACATCTGAAGATTTATTATGACCAATATCATATCTTGCCTGCGTTTCTTGTAATGAAAACGAAGTGACAGGTTTATTATTCACAAAATACACTATCATTTATAATTTGAATTGCAGCTATGGGAGTAAAAAAAGGTATTTATTATGTTGTAACTGTTCTCCATGCCAACTCGCCCAGGCTTGCCCAGAGAAAAAAAGCCCGGCTTCGCCTAACAAACTACAAGTCTAACAAGCCACTCATAATAACCAATGTTCATCAACAGTTCATCAACTTTAAAAAAATTATTTCGACCCACCTAACCTCCCCAATTTTTTATTTTAAAAATATTGACTGACAACTCAATATATCCTTCACACTGAAGGACAAAAGTGATGCCTCAAAATGAATCAGATATTTTAGACCACTCCTCTTCCAGCTCAGGACATTTCAATGGCTTTCCACTGAGTCTCCCAGCTACTGTTGTTAAGGACTGAAAGTCGGCATGTTTGCAGTTGACAAAACAAGAGGAAAATGAATTGTCAAAGAAATGTTTAAACACTTGTTATTCTAAATGGCTCTTATAAGATCAACTACCAACACTATTCTCCAATGTACTTTACAATCAAGGTGGTTTCCTGCAAATATAAAACAAACAAGATCACATTTTTTTGAATGGCTAGGTACAGCATTGGTAGCAATGAAATAATACCCATTTGTTGAACTTTCATGTACCTCTTTGGATATTTTGTTGATAATCTTGGTCCCTGTATGAGTCTTTTTGAAGATAAGGCATGTGGACAACATTGGTAAATGTCAACGACCAGTCTCTGCACTTTATGTGACCCAACATAGACATGAAATAAACCTGTGAAACTTAAGGCTCAACCGGTTATCAGAGTTGTGAAAAAAACAGTGAAAAACCCCATTAAACACATTCTAAGATTTCACCGTTTTCAAACACAGATTGTGAACACGCATAATCAAAACTAATTGTTTTACTCATTTCTCCAAAAACTATAGCATTTCAAGCAAACAAAATTTAAGGGAAGTTTTCCAACATGACCATCTTTATACCATGAGTTAGGTGTAAATCTGTGAATTTTCAATCTTATGAACGTTGTGTGAACGCTTTCAAGATGGGAACAACTCACAAACTGATTAGTTTTGAAATTTAATAATATTGGCCGTGTGGATTTCTTCAAACAGAAGAAGTAGAGGATTCCAACAAAACATCAATGAAACATCCAGTAACTAATTCTCTCAGCATGCATTTGTTTTGGGGAAAATTTATACAAATGTCATCAAAGTTTTTCATCAGAATTGTAAATCACACCAAAAAACGCTAATGCTGTAACCGTAACTTTATGACCATTATAACCAATGTACTTTGCAAGTAAAAGCAGAAGTGAGAGTCATTGCTGACAAAAAGGTATGAAACTAGGGAGCCAAATATTAGAAGTCATGTTAAAATGACGGTGTTTTCACCTCTTGGTAACAACCCCTGGAGTAATTGATTTCAACAAGCATTTGGGATTGGTATCCTTAGCCTTAGAGAATATTGACCAAAGAGCAGGAATTATTGATATGTGATGAAAGTAACAGCTACTTTTTTTTCACCAGGCAGACATAAAAAGGTCTGAATTCAGATAAACGTCTAAAATTTATCCTTTCTGTGGAAAGGTAAAGGATTTCTTTGGTGAAATGACTGAAATTGCACTCCGCACTAATGCTAAAAAATAGCAGCTCAGTAAACTGTATCTCAGACAACGTGTCGTCAATTTTAGTAACTTGCGTGTACGTTACTAAAATTGACGACAAGTTGTCTAAGATCCAGTTTACATGTCAAACCTTTATGTTTACTCGCCCGTACTGACTGTACTAATTGTGCAGTCTGGTGCACCGAGGATGTGGTGATCACGTGAGAGGTTGAATGTTTGTCCAACAGCCGGGAATTCGAGCAAAAGTGACTTATTAGTGCAGAGTGTTATTGCATACCAATCAAAAGATGTACAAAGAAACATATAACCCGGTAAAAATTCAGCAAATTTTTCTCCGCTGTGTTCTTACTCTTATTTTATTATTATATTTTGTTCAAGTGGTCTTTGAAACTTCTACTTTGTACTTACAATCAGGTTTGACCAAATTCCCAACCAATTCAAAATGAGGGAAAAAATTCTTGAGTGTGCTTTTTACTACAATCAATGTTGTGTAGAGTATTTTATGATGAACATTTGAACAAAACATTCCAGGTCATTACTAATAGTGTACAAATCCATTAAATGTTGAACAAGTATTTGCTTTTAACACCAAAAAGTTACACAAGCCGGGACATTTCTTTCATTTAAATTTTTTGCTTGTGAATTTGCAAAAAACAAAAACAAAACAACCCAAAAACCAAAAGTTACAGTAATAAGCAAAATATTCCTCTGAGCACCATAAAACAATTTTTTCTAAATTTCAGATTTTAAGGTTCATACATGAACAAAATGACAATATTGAAATAAATTGCAAAATCATATTATAGTGTTTCTAGAAAAAGCTGGTTTCTTTAAAATAAACCTCACGTATTTAAGACAAGATTTATAACATGAGAAGACTGGTACCAGATGACATCATTCCTCACTTTTGAATGCCATTTTTTCTTTCTAATATAGGAACCAGACTCCCCCCCCCCCAAAAAAAAAAGAGAGAATAAAAGAACCCTTGCTTATCATATCAGAATTCTAATTTTCTAATTTTCTTTTTTTTATTGATAACATTTTTGGGGTATGAAACACAACCAATTGGTGGCAATTAAAAGTTAACAAATTTATTATGTTTTATTTACAAAATATACACAAATGGCTCAATGTTATTTATCTGTCACGGCAATACATTCACAGGTTGGCCTAAAAAAGTAGATGTCTATTTTTTCTGGAATAATTTACAAACTATGAGATTAGCCCCAATTATGATTGAGAAACACCATTCAACAAAAAGGTTCACCCATTTTACCGGACTAACTAAAAGCGTTCCAAACACAATTTTTTTTCAACAGAAACAGGATACCAGTTAAAAATGCTGTGTAATGAACATCGGTTTTTCAGTGGTCGGTCGACTGCTCATTTTCTCACTTTGCATGCAGGCAAAAGCAAGTTTCTCCTGAACAGTTTTAACGAGCAGAAACTCAGATTTCCTGTCAATGCTAGCGAGCAGCATTGCTCGAGTATTTCTGTTTGTGTTTCTTGTTACACCAATGTGTGTTAAGCACTGTATACTCAGAACATTCCTGAGTCCTGTGAAAAAAAACATCCACAGGTATATTACTCTAGTGGGATTCAAACCCAGAACCGTTGCCATTTTTTATCAGATAAAAGTAACACAAATAATATTCTTCATCCCTGCTGCAAATCTAATTATTGATGATTATTGGTGCAAATTTGTTCGATTGAGTATTCTTATAGTTGCAAGGAACGTGTTTGTAACGATACACACCATAGTGCATTTTGATTGGTAGCCTGTTCCTTCTCAGTTAAATTTTTATGAGGTCGGGATATTAAGGTGTATAGAAGTCACTAAGACATTAGGCCCAGAGTACATGGAGATAATCTATCTTTCCTCAGTGTAATAAAAAGGCATGAGTGTTTAGTTCAAAGACATTTTCTAAACCCCGGCTGACAGAAGCCTCAACTCCAACCATCAAACTCAATCTGAAAACGCACACAGCTTGAAAAGAAATGTTGGCAGAGACCAAGTCTGCACCAAAAACAAGGCTTGGAAACAGCTTCTGGCCCCACCTGTGATTCCGTAAATATTTTGGGTCGATTTCACAAAGAGCTAAGATTGATCTAAAAATGTGTATCAATATTAATTGCTAAGCAAAGTGTCACAATACCAATCACCATGATGATATTGACAACTCATCTTTAAGATGAATCTTAGTGCTTTGTGAAATCAAGCCCCTTGAGCAGTTAAATTTGTCACAAGGCATTCTAATGGAAGACCGATACATTAGACCGGCCATAGGAACTGCCTTGTAATGGCACTCAAGTAGCATTGAAACTTTCGTCTATACCCCCAGATCATTAACCATGGCACCCCCCACCACACACAAAATGCACAACGCAACAATCCTAATCACAGCAGTTTGTTTACGTTTTGTACAAAGAGTCAAGTCCAGTGCAACGGAGACTGGCATTAAGTCGGACTGTTGTCTGCATTTGCAGCTGTAATTGGTCAATGCATAAAGGGGCGGGGCTTAATGGCTCTGTCTATTCCTGATGGCGACTTGGACGGACCCAAAAGCAAACCCTTGTAAGCAGAGATCTCAAAAATGCCTCAAGACCGTAAAATCAAAATGGCTGCTAACTTTTTAAAATCCGCTACAGAATTAAAGAGGACAAAACTCATAAAAGTTAACAAACGATATCTAGCATAAACAAAGACTACACTTAATGGAAAGTTGCATTCTCCAAATTATAAAACTGATCTGTGTACAAACTTAAAGTGTTTTTAAAAATTAATATATACATGGAAGTTTGTCAAAGAATCTGCATAATATTGCTATTACATAGTACCGAGAGTGTCACACCAATCTATGAAGTAAGAAATTAATATATCTGAAAATAACTTAAGCCATCAAAACAATGCATATGCTCTGTGTGTATTTTATTTGGCGCATGGTTTGTCTCTATAGCCAAGGTTGAACTCCTCCAGTGCAGTGCAACAGGGACTGGCGTCCGACCAGGGCCCAATTTCATAGAGCTGCTTAAGCAGAAAAATATTGCTTAATGATTGTCTGCTAAGCAGAAATGGGCAGGATACCAGTCACTAATTGTACATGTGACATGGTAGTTTGGCTGGTAACCTTATTCTGGTAAGCATAATTTGGTTGTGCTTAGCTGCTTTCCGGTGCTTAAGCAACTCTATGAAATTGGGCCCAGGGCTAGTTTGTGTCTATACTGTGAAAACATTCATCTGTAGGCGTACAAACTTCACAAAAAGTAGTAACCAGATGAACTTGAAATTTCTTTTGACCCGGCTTCCCATTGCTTGATCTTTAAAGAAGGCTCAGTCAGTGTGCAAGAATTAGGTAGCTCACTCCTTTGGCTCGTGCATATATACGCAGGGATGGTTAACAAAAAACAAACCCTGTGGGAGTTTAGAAAACCGTAACTGCAACAAAGTAGTAACTCATTATAAACTGTGCAAGTCTTGCGCGTATTTGAACACTGGGACCCGTTAAAGTGCGCAAGTTTGTTTCCTTCACACTGTAAAAGCAGTGTACGCAGGGATGGTTAACAAAGAAACAACCCTGTTGGAGTTTAGAAAACCGTAATTACAACAAAGTAGTAACTCGAGAGTAACTCATTAGAAACTGTGCAAGTCTCGCGCGTATTCGAACATTGGGACCTGTTAAAGTGCGCGAGTTTGTTTCCTTCCCTTGTTAAAAGCAGTGTACGTGGGGCTACAGTGATCCCAAAATGTTTGAATACGCGCGAGACTTCCACGGTCTACTTGTCTCGTTGCTCCAATGTGACGAAGATATTAGAAACTATTGTGCTCCCTTTGCGAGCGGTATTCCGCACCCACTGCCAGCACGTGCGCGTGGGATCTATTGCTTTTCATTGTCACCAAGCACTCTATATTAACTACACTTTCCTCTTTTTTTTTTTCTCTATAAAAAAACTGAAAGTCTACTTACAACCCGTCTGGATTTTATTTACAATAACCATTGACATACCTGTGCATTTGGTACAACATTTTTGTGCATTGGGACTAGGATGAAATACGTACAGGATACAGTAGACTTTATTGCATATGCAGTCGCAGCTAACGCAGTCATGATAGTCTTATTACTTATTTCCAATTTCTGATTTTTATACCCTCTGAAAAATCCAGCACGCCTATCAAAACCTATACCATATGTCAGCCCTTGAACTCGATAAGATGTTCATAATTCTTTCCAAGGGCCAAATATCATGCCTGAGCAGAACTAACAGTGGGTTGACTTTGTACATGTTTGGCTCAAGTGTCAACCAGTGATAGACTTTTGATCCCCAGGCAGGCCCAGTTTGAGATTGCAATCATTTGGCACAAAATACAATATTTATCATTTGTTGGTTTAACTCCTTAGCAGAGTCCACTTTACGAAGTCTACATCTCAAGCATCGTCCTGCAGCGCAATGATGGCTCAGAACCGTCTCAAATTCCCATGACCTCTGACCTTCGACCCCAATGATTACTCGTTTCATTTAATTTGATATTTGAGGAAGGGAAAATAAGGGCAAACTCTTTCGTAGTATTTATCATGTGTCAATATCGTCCAGATCGCCAACGTCGTCCTGAACCAGCGTTTTGGAAGACTCGGAACTGTCTTCGTTTCCGTTGACCTCTGACCCCTCTGATGACCCGTTGACCTCCATCTTGTTATTGGAGTCCTCTTCCATGTCCTCGTCGTCCTCCCCGTCCCGTGTGTTGAGCTCGTCCAGCAGGGCGGTTGCTTCGGCGAGGGTGTCTTGGGCGCTGATGGTGCGCTGGAATGACCTCCCGGCGAGGACTCGTTGGAGACGTTTTGAGGCGACCAGTAGTGCTCGCTCATCTGTCCAAGGAAGGGGGGAAGAGAAGAGGAGAGGTGTTAAGAATTCAATTGTGACTTCAAAGGGATAGTACACGATTGGTAATCACTCTTAAAAATGTATGGCAATAAAAACTTAACTTGGTTAGAAGTACAGCAACTTTTGATAGTATAAAGGCATTTTGATAAATATTTCAATTCAAAATAATGTGGATATGGAAAAAGATGTCAGTGTTTATCCCCCAAAATTTGAATCTGAGAAACGTTTCTGTCAGAAATTTTTATCAAATTGTGTATTCCTATTAGGAATTATTCTTTATGCGTGGACATAACCGCTCCAGATTTTTGGCGATATCTCAAAAACGCTACCACCTTTTGAAATGAAATTTTCACAGGTTAGTTTTATTGTATAAATCTACATTTATAGGATTAAAACAATCGAATGGTTCCAAAAACCAAAGGTATACTTTGCCATTAAGACACTACATGTTTGTGGCAGCAGACATGCTGAGTACATAACTCAGACAATATACACATTTACAAGATAGGAAATTTACATTGAGTCTGCCGCAACCTAGCATCAGAAAAGAATTGTATTTAAAAATAATTAATTCAATACCTTAAAGTCAACAAACATAACAAAAACAGCAAAATAGTACTCAATATACAAACAACATGTGCTTAAAGTGAGTAAGGCAGAGGCATAAATAATGGTTGCACTTAAATAACAATTTACATCAATGTAGTTAAAGAAACAAAATTCTGAAAATTTAATCCAGTGGATAAGTGTTAATGTTAGAGGTTTTACAGGATATTATGAACGGCAGTTTGTGACTAAATGAACATTTACAGTTATCATAACTGGCCTACACTAAATATACAAGAGCAAAACCAAACATTAAGGGTCAATACAAACACATAATATTCAAAAGCAAATAAGTTACAACCGTTGCAAATAAGGAAAAAGCAAACATAGATATATAAAAGACCAAGAAAAAATCCATAAAGAATAAAAAAGACCAACACAAATATACAAATCTTCAAAAGCGCCCTCTTTATACTATTTTGTTATCTTCAAAACATCTGCTCTAGCAATGCAAAGGATTTATTCTTCAAAACATCTGCTCTAGCAATGCAAAGGTCCATTAATTCTTCAAAACATCTGCTCTAGCAATGCAAAGGTCGTTATTCTTCAAAACATCTACTCTAGCAATGCAAAGGTCATTATTCTTCAAAACATCTGCTCTAGCAATGCAAAGGTCATTATTCTTCAAAACATCTGCTCTAGCAATGCAAAGGTCATGGGTTCAAATCCCACCCGAATGATTTGCCTGTGAATTTGTTTTTCTTCATAGAGCTCGGTGTAAGAATAAAACCAAATTAACATCTCCCATTGAATTGAAACTCATCTGGCCAGAGTTGACCCGTACCTTTTTCTTGAGCCAGTTGACCGCCCACTGCCAGCGTCCCGAGATGGTCATCAGGTATTCCTTGGCCATTGGGGACTTGTTGGATAAGTGGACCAGGAACTTGATACATTGATATGATCGCCGGCTGTCGGTGGACGTGCAGTTACGAATAATCTCTGCATGAATTCATAAAATAAAATAAAAATGTTTGTAAAAAATCTCATCTTTATATCAGATATATCCATTTTGATAAGGCACAAACATCAAAAACAAAAAAAAACACACTGATCTTTTCTCAGCAAATAGACTTACAATTTTTTTACAGCACCATATACATATCTTAAAAAAAAAATCTCCATGGTTTAATAATAACAACAATAACAATCATAAAAATGAATTTGCAGTTCTTTTACAGCCTTTTATCGCACCCAACGGTTGCCTAAAAGGACTTATTATTATAATAACAGTTTGGATTATAAGATTGTTAAAGCACTTAACAAGGGTTGTTAAAGCACTTAACAAGGTTTACAACCATGCCAGAAACACCAGGCAAACCCCTTCTTTTAACGGCAACAAAAATGTGAATATCATGACTAAGAATAGGCAAATTTTTGCTAAAAGCATAAAAAGCCTTGTTGAACGTTTTCACTTTGAATTACAGCTACATGTAAACAACATAGAACCTTAAACTTACCCAGCAGTCCATTGTTGTTGTTGCCCTCGACAGCGAGTTTGAGACGCTTGCCTTGCAGGGGGTCATCCATCATCAATAACTCTAGGAGTAGGATGAAGATATGCTTCAGCTCATTGGTCGGGGCTGAAGACACCTGATCCTGTGTGGACCAATCAGAAACAGAAGATTAGTTTCAAGGTTTCCTCGGCCAATCAAAACCACCACCATTGAATGAGATCATAAACTCTGGTTGTGGTGGTATGCCTCCAAAGTGCCTAGCACAGGATACGTACCAAGTGTGGACCAAGTGTGGACCCACGTGTGGACCCACGTGTGGACCCACTGTGGGCCAAAGTGTGGACCAAGTGTGGACCCAAGTGTAGACTCAAGTGTGACTCAAGTGTGGACCCAAGTGTGGACCAAGTGTGGATCTATCACTCAAAACCACAGTGGATGATACCAAATGGTCAGACAGTAAGTGGGTTTCACAGCAAAGATCACAATACAATCAAAGGATAAACATATCACAAATTACTATCAATTCAATATTAGAACAATAGTTAAAGCACACAAGAAAAAATCAAGAACATATTAACTAAAAATAATGCAATGATTAAAACAACTTCTAAAATGTCAATCACATCATAATCACATCACAAATCTAACTTGCATATGAATAAATGAACATGTTGAAAACAATGACCAAAACTGCTAAATACAGAAAATGGCAAATAGTTATCTAAAGCACTGTTCTAACTCTGCATACTGCGCTATTTCAAGCTACGCGTCAAGTTTGCTTGAAGATAAATTTGTTATCAAGCGCTTTTGCTTAGCAGAAACTATTCAAGCAATATTTTTTTGCTTAAGCAGCTCTATGAAATTGGGCCCCCAACCTTAAAGGCTTAACATAAGTGTATTACACAGGCAGGCAATAAAAATTTGCCTGTGCATGTGCGTAAATCACATTACTAATTAAGCATTCTCCTCGTTTACACAGCTAGCAGTGGAACTCGACGCTAACCCTATCAGCGCAAAAGTTGCCTGTAAGAGCAAAATTCTGCAGAAAGCACAGCAATGAATATAGGCGCAGATGTTTTCTGAAAACAATACGAGATAAAATGAGATAAACTTACATGAATCATTAGCATGACTGATGAGGTGAAGTTGTCGTTGCAGTAGCAGCAGTGGAGTAGCATGTCTAACAAGGCAGTCGTTACATTGGGGACCTCTCTGAACATCAGAATCACCTACGGGGCAAGAAATACAGTTACTGTGAAGGGTGCAGTTTAGGTAAAACCAACTGGGTTTGAAACGCGCTGTATCTTTACATGCAATTTGAAATAGCAGACCATGGGCAGATAGTGGCTTCTTATTTAGTGCTCATATCCGTCACTCAGTGACGCTCAAGGCGCTTCAACATTCAGTATTTTCCTGCAAGGTTTGTGGAGCTACGTTTTGAAGTATTAGACCTATTCCTTTACATAGCACCATGTAATGGTTTACAAGGTGCTGTGGTGCAATATGCTGCCAATCAAACCAGGAACACCGGGGCGAACCCCTTCTCTTTTCGATAAGTGCACTGGGTTCTTTTACGTGCATTACACAACACAACTGTTATATATAATAATAATAATAACTGTATTTATAAGGCGCCTTTTGCCAAAGGATACAAGGCGCTGATATTTTTACCTGCCATGTATGTGGAGCTACGTTTTTGAAGTATGAGACCGATGCACTTATAGCACCATGTAATGGTATACACAGTGCTGTGGCGCAATATGCTGCCGATCAAACCAGGAACACCGGGGCGAACCCCTTCTCTTTACGATAAGTGTACTGGGTTCTTTTACGTGCATTACACAACACACGGGACCTACGGCTTTACGTCCCATCCGAAGGACGCAGCAATAATGGTTAAGTGTCTTGCTGAAGGACACAAGTGTCACGACTGGGACTCGAACCCACACTCTGCTGATCAGAAACACCAGAGCTTGAGTCCAGTGTTCTTATCCGCTCGGCCACGACACGCTGTATGAATAGAAGAAGTGAATAGGTCAATATAACACACCTCTCTGATGTACTTCACACCCCTAGTCCCACACAGGATTCGTTCCATATCGTTGGGCATCGGCAGTGGCTTATCAGTCGGGATGATTAACGTCCTTTGTCTTGAGGGATAATCACCTTGCTCTGAAATTTCAACAATGAACAAATAAAGATTATAAATTATTCTACCACCAGGCCAGGAATTAAAACGAAGGCCCTGGAGGCCATGGCCTCCTTGTCTCTGGTCTTGGCCTCATTGCCTTTTTCAAAGTTTCCCATAAACCTTTACGATCTTCCAATGGAAGTGCCCTTCTCAAAATGAAAAAAAACATTTCCCCCTCAAACATGAAATTCAAGGTTTGTACCCCTTGAACAGTTTACAAAAAGATGTATTAGACCAATGGCGATTCAACAGCAAATGAATCAATGCTGTATAACAATCTAGACTGTGAACTGTGGAGAGAAATAAAATAACAATACAGAGGGAGTGTCTCACAAAGTAAAAGGAAAACCACACAATTTTTAGGGATATTTGTGTGAACCATTGTATTCTACTTTTAAAACATCTTTCCAATGATAACCATTGTATTTTACTATAAAACAGCTTTCCAACCATATTCATTTCAAAACATTGTGTTTGCCAGAGGGGTGTCTGGGTGTCCCTTGGACACCCTGTTTATCTGTTATGTAAATGTATTGTAAGTGAACAATTTGGACACCCTTTCAAACTTACCGACTGTTCTTAATTTGGATACGTCACAGTACAGTATCATGACTGCTAGCATAGTATGCAGGAATCCAAACTCTCTGGTCTGAAGTGACGTCCACCGTCTTGATTGCATGTCCTGAAAGAAGTTGAAAATCATTGACAAGTCAGTCTTGAAGGAAGAGGACACGGGGAAAGTCAAGAAGAAATAAACATTCTGATATCTTTGACGGTGGGGCGTGTGACGATTTCACAGCCCCTTCCCCTAACCCCCCCCCCCCTTGTCACCCTCCTGTTTGTTCTTCCTCTGCTTTTTCTGTGTGCTGTCATCTCTTTCCACTTGACTGCTTTTGTGTGTTGTGTTGTCATTACGCCATCAAGAGACTCTGCTAGGGTTGAAGCGTCAGGCCACTCACTAATTTTTGATTTCACAAAGCACTAAGATTCATCTTTAAGATGAGTTGTCAGTATCGCCATGGTGATTTGTATTGTGACATCACACTTTTCTGAGCCATTAAGATTGATACACAGCTTAAGATCAATCTTAGCTCTTTGTGAAATCGGCCCCTGATTTTATTTTAAGGTTTAAAGGGACAGCACGGGGATATGGATGTCTGGAACCCACCTCTTCACTCTGAGGATCCTCCTTGCCTAAGAGGAATGTTATAAGGTGCCGGACTGCGGACTTACTGAATAGATGCTGGCAGCACGTGATATCCTGTAAGATATTAAGACAAAGGTCATCATTGAGATTAGTGAGGTCACATGCTTCTTCCATTTGAATAATCATTACTTTAGGACAGGTTGGTTCAGAGAGGTCATTTTGCTTACATTTATTACAAGAGGGCATTTTCATACAGGTTATTCCAACAGGGGTTATTCCAAGAGAGGTCATTCTAATAGAGGTCACTCCAACAGAAGTCAGTTTAAGAGAGGATGCTCCAACAGTAACAATTATAGTGTAGGTAATTTCAATGGAGGTCATTACAATGAAGGTGACCCCCAAAAGAGGTCATTCTAATAGAGGTCCTCCTGACAGAGGTCAGTTTAAGAGAGGATGCTCCAACAGTGATAATTATAGTGTAGGTCATTTCAATGGAGGTCGTTACAACGAAGGTGACCCCCAAAAGAGGTCATTCTAATAGAGGTCCTCCTGACAGAGGTCAGTTTAAGAGAGGATGCTCCAACAGTGATAATTATAGTGTAGGTCATTTCAATGGAGGTCACTACAATGAAGGTAATCCCCAAAAGAGGTCATTCCAATAGGTCATTCTACTGGAGGTGGAACAAGATGAGCGGTTAGGTGAAAAGAAACAGGCTGATCTGGGTGTACTCACTGCATCCAAGTAAGCGCTGAGGAGCAGGAAATACTGCTGACATGTCTTGCAGTGGTCAGGTATCTCCTTGTCTAGCAGTGAGAGGAGATACTCAATGATGGAGTTAAGCTGTGGGGAGTCCGTGGAGCGGGTGTAGGAGACAAAGTGCTCGAGGATGTACTGCATGATGCGACAGAAAGCCATGCGGACCTCTCGCATCACACATTCTAAAAGGAATTGTCTGGAATAAAGAGAAAAAAAGAAGAAAAAGAGCAATTCAATATTGATTTACTCTCTGAGTTTCTTTGTTTTAGTTTGGGTGTAAGGAGTTTTTAATTGGTTGTTATATGCCTAAATATAAAGTAGTTAAAAAAAGCATTTATGATATAAAAATTATGATGCACACATTCTAAAAGGTACAATAAGAAGAAGAAAAAAGCAAAATTTTAAATTTACTCTTTGAGTTTCTTTGTTCTTATTTTTGTGTGAAAAGAGTTTTTAATCTGTTGTTATATGCTCAAACTAAACATCATGAACAGTAATTTTTTAATATAAAATCACGTTTAATTTCACTTTTTAGACTAAGGTGTGAAGTGGGGCTCTGAGGAGAGCAAAGAGCTCTCCTTAATAATTTAAGGAGAGTTTTAATTTAAGGATTACACTTTCCAATAATGCAAAAAAGAACCCTAGCATATAACGTAACAAGACCCGAGCAGCGCCCTCAATGAGGTCAATGAAGAACTATCATTGGCCGAGAGTTGTGCGCCGCCGTGCATACAAAGCCTGCGTGTTTCCATAGTTTTACCTCAGCGATGGTGACCAATGCAAGGGGTCTACAGTCTAAAGGTGTGTGTCATTCCGCGATATGTGATTACAAAAGTAAACTTACAATTTCTGACCAGATATTAGCCAAATATACAGGTATACCACCATACCTTACCCCCCCCCCCAATTTTATACCAAATTCACACTGAACTCGGAGACCACATATTTTGAAATGAAAAATCCGGAAATCTAGAAAAATCCGTAAGATTCTCATGCCTGTATGGAAGAAGGTACTCACTTGATGTACGCCTGTCCTTGCGGACTAGCCATGAAGTTGAGTGCCCAGTAACACACCTCCTTGCTGCTGTCACAAAGTAACTCTACACAAGAACACCACTCAGATATGTCAGACCTAGGAGAAACGATTACTATTATTATTAGTAGTAGTTCATTTATTTCATTTATCAATTCTGGTTGTGGAGCCAACTATACTAGCCAAGAACCCCCTGGAGAGAAGACAATGAAGGAAGTTTCAGTTTTAGGTGCGGGAGGAAAACCCACGCAATCAGGCAGGGACCGAAAAACCCAATCCACGCAGTGCCCCGGTGTGATTTGAAACGGGGTCCCCAGAGGTGGAAGGCAAGGCAAGATACCACTACGCCAACCTGACTGCCCTAGTAGTAGTAGTAATATTATATATTGGTAATGAAACCAAGGGATCATCAAAAAGTGACTATCACTGTGAGGCCCTTAAGATATCTGTGTAGAAAAGATGATGAAGAAATGTCAGTTTTAGAAGTGGGCGGAAAAACCTGAATAGGGAAAACTCACGCAATCAAGTAGACTACAAAACAATAACAAAAACTAACGAAAACACAGGAGGCCGAGCACCTTTTTTTTTTATAGGCCAGACTTAGTCCCCGGCTTCATGTATAACAGTTCAGAGTAGCCCAATCACGTTTCTGAGCTTTTTTCTTTAAAGCCCTGTTAATGCTGCTGTGCGTGCTCCTAGCCTGTTTTTTTTTTTTTTCATGAGACTTTTGATTGACCACCAGCGCTGTTTGTCATATTTGACTGTAGCTGGCAGGAATGGGTTGTTTGTGTGTACAAAAAAAAAATGAATAAATAAAAAGAAATAAATTCTACCGTTACTCACCTTAATTTCTTCTTGGTTCTGAAGTAGGTGTTGAATAGAAACTGGAAGGCTAGCTGGAGGCTAGTGACTGCTAAGGCATCATACTGATTGCTCAATGTACAGGATGAGTTTGTCTGTCAAGGTAATTGCATTAACATTTCATTTCATTTCATTTCATTTCAGAAACATTTATTTCCACATGAATAAGCACTTTAGAAAACAAAGCAATTGTTACATGAAAACTACTAAGTGGAGGCATTACACAAGAAGCCGAAGCTTATAAACGGAATGCCTTAAACACAACAAAAAATGTTAATGTAAACAATACTGAAAAAGGAAGACTAAATTCAAAAAGACAAAACACACCAAAACAATGAAACAGAAACAGACAAACAAACGGATTAGACATAAAATTAATAGATTTTACAGACGTACATACCAAACATACTAGTGATACAACGACACAGTTTATAAAAGTGATAATGCAAGCAAACATTGATACATAAATTCAAGACTTAAAATATCGTTGTGTCAGTTGTATCTAAAATAGCACTAACATTATGCACGAGTTTAAAATTGTCAAAACATCGCATCTTACTCAAACTATTCCAGATGTGCACACAAAACAAGTAAAGATACAACATTTTGCATTAAGACTTTTCTTGTGAGATACCACGTTTTTTTGCACAAAGTAAGTAAAGTCTGTCCCGAGCCAATATGGCTCAATCAGGCTGGTGTTTATATCCAGTTTCACTGGCATTAAACGACTGAGAATATTTCTATTCCCCCTGGACAGAATGCCAGTCCATCACAGGTTACTCCCAAGCTCTCGCTGGTACCCATTTGTACTCCGGGTGGAGGGAAGCAATTATGATAAAGTGCCTTTCTCAAGGACACAAGTGTCGCGACTGACAGGCCAGGATTTAAACCCACATTCTGTATGTTGCAGAACTTGAGTTCATCGCCCTAGACCAGACCGCTAGGCCTCAACACCCCATTTTGCACAAATGAGATACCTTTTTGCACAGACGTGACTCTACAACGCCTCCCAAAAAAGTTTTACTTCTGGGTACTTAGCCCACCCTAATTACTGTGCGACCCAACAGTTTGTTTTGGCATTAAACGACCAAAAAGCCCCAACTATGCTCAGCTTTGTCGCCATGTGCTTGATAATGATAGTTAAGATGGAGGTTTGCGGTGATGCTATTTGTTAAATTTTCGTCTGTGAAGGTGTGGTTCTGAGAAGAATCGAAGGATATTATGATAAACATTTTAAAAGGCTTTTGTTCAAGACAGTGCAAGGTTGGAATGATTTCCACTATACAGTTTTAAAATACTTACCTACTTGAAATGGCATGTAATTACTAAAGTCAAGAAGTTAATTCATCATCACTCTTCAAGACAAGGCTTTCACCTCCCTCTCAAGTGCCCTTCAATCATTATCAGGAGAATGCCCCTTGAAATCTAGCATCCAACTTACCGTATTGCACGTAGCGAGGGCGTACAGAAAAGTGAAGTAGTCCGGGTCGTAGATGGCCCGATTGCGGAGGAACTGCAGGTTGTTGTCTCGTATAACTCGCTGGATGCCTGGGGGCATACGGTCCACAAACATCCCCCGGTGTTCCCCCTTGCGCACCAGAGCTGTGAGCTCACTCAGCCGATCGCCGTCATGGTGGGGAGAGAGTTCAGGCGAGCTGACAGGTTCCATGCTGCAAACAAGAAACAGATTCTGAGGTTTCGTGGAAACAATTTCGTGGTGGCCCTGAAGAGGCATGGCACACTGCAAATATCTTTGCAAAATGTTAGCCATGTCGCAAATATTATCACAAACATCTTTGCAAATACTTGCAACATCACAAACATCTTTGAAATATTTGCAACTTTGCAATATTTGCACAGATATTTGCAATAATTTTGTTTGTTTTGTTTATTCAAAAAGTCACATGATGTGCAATACTGCAAATAGGGCCATTTTAATTGGCCGTGACAATACAATGTCTAAAAATCAAGCCGATTTAGTCATCCTGAGCCACTACTAGGGTTAACGCAAAACCCCAGGTACCACTGGAATCAGATGGGTTTGCAGTGATTAGAGTTTGAAGTTTTTCATAAGTTACTCACACATGTATTTCGCCTTCACTATCTTGTTTCAGTAATGTCACTCTGTTGGTGCTGGTTGGTACTTTGCCCATTGGTCCCAGGGGGGTATTGGCTCCTTCCAGCCTTTCATAGAAGAGCATGTAGCCATTCCAGTAACGAAGCCTGGTCTCTGATGAGTAAGAACCTGGGGGAAAAAACACAAAATTTACAAATAAAACTCTCTGGGAAGGCACTCACACTTCCTGAAGCAAAGGAACAAATTTCAAGAAGCTTGTAGGCACAAAAACTTTGCTCATCCCTCACGTCCATAGAAATGCTCTGGGGTCGATTTCACAAAACTCTTCCTAACTTAGGACTAGTCCTAGGCAATGGTAAGAGATAGGACTAGTCTTAAGTTAAGACCAGTTGTGAAATCGGCCCCAGGTCTTTTTTCAAAACCATAGCTTGGGCTTGGGCTCCGTAGTTATTTAGAAAGTTTTTGTTTTCATTACCGGGCTTCAAACAGGCGACTGGAGCAAAAGTAGGAACCCTAGCCTAAGCCATGGTTTCAAAAGGAATTTAGCTCCAAAAAAACAAAACCAAAACAAATCAACGGAAAGTGCTCTGCATTTTAAACTGTGTACAGTATTTTTCTGTTTTCTGTGGAACTGATCAAATGAGAAAAAAAAACAATAAACAAAAATCAGCTGATCAGCAGCATACTTGAATCCAATATCTCATGCTATCATCAATAAAAATCCATTAACAAAATCCAAGAGGACACAGCAACTGTTTTGTTCTCGCCTCTGAATTTTCAAAAGCGACAGTATTTACCATTCTATTGTTGATAAACAACCTGCGCTGGTTGGCATGGACGGCCGTATGTTAGCAAGATAGTCAATCTTGTCAACAGATGTTGTGACTAAACTCAACATTTCTGCAAACTTTAATTTTTTTAAAATAAATACATCCCATGATTGGCTGCTTTGTTTCCAACAAATTCAACACTATTTTTGGATACTTGATTAACACTGTAACAAACTGTGGCTATCTGCATGAGCTTCGCAATTGTGGCTTCCCATGGGTTTCCAACCTTGGTTGGCAAAATCTTGGGCTTTGACGTTGCTATAGAAAGGTCTATTACTACTTACTGCCACTGGGTTCGTAGATCTTTGGTTTGTAGTTGCCGCCAAAACACTCAGCTTCAAGAGCAGCTTCAGACATGTCAAAGTCCTCGACTACCACGTCATTGAACTTGAACCATTTCCCCTTGGTGTTGTTGGTCATAGTTGTGCCCCTGAAGATAGTAACAAAGAATATTTCAAACTCGTTTGCCATAGAAGATGTGTAAAGCAATTATTTATTGGGACATGAAAGAAAACAATTTTATTTTAAAGGCTAAGTATACCTTTGGTTTTTGGAACCGTTCTATTGTCGTAATCCTATATAAATGTAGATATATACAATACAACTAACCTGTGAAAACTCACAGAGACAAGTGTACTAGTGTAACAGAAGCAGTTAGGTGGAAAGATGTGAAAAAAGAGAAGCAGAATGCAGTCAGAAGAAGCAAGGGATGAACAATGAAAAGGAGACAAAGGGGGGGGGGTAGAGGGAAGGACTTGGTGTTTGATATATGACATGGTGTGCCCCCCCCCCCCATCCCGCTGTGTCTTCATTGTGTACCTGGGAATCTCAGCAACTCTTTAAGGGATTTTAGGGGGTTACTTCTGAACAAGAGGGGAAGAGTGTGTTAAGAGTATGGGAACATTTGGGGGGTAGGGGAACTCCCTCTGCCAAAAATCAGGCATGGTGTAGATGGAAGGGGCGATCATTTTCATGACAATCTTGAAGCTCTTACGTTACAGAGGGAAGGGGCGATCATTTTTACGACAATCTTGAAGCTCTAATCGTTACTGAGGGAAGGGGCGATCATTTTCATGACAATCTTCAAGCTCTTATCGTTAACAAATGATCACACTTTACACATTGCTTGTCACTAAAGCCCGCTGTGCGTGGGTGTTGATAACCCACTCACACCCCTAACCCTAACTTACCATCTGTCCTTGATGAAGGAGTAGTAATGCCCAGCGTTGGCTTGACCACTATGGACAATCACTCCGACCAGCTGGTACCAATCCTCCGACGAATTCTGAGTGAGTAACTTCTCCTTGTGAGTCTTGGGGCTGGTAGTCGGGTTGAGAGTCGACTGGTTGCTGACTCTCTCGCCTTGCTGTGCCTTTAACTGTGTACGGCTCCATGTCGAGTAACCATGGAAACTGTATACAATATTGGATTGAGAAGACAACAAGTTTCAGTATTGATCCCTTGCACAGCCTGCAAGCACTTACACGCATCTATCCTGTCCACCATTTTGGGAGTCAAAATATACACAAAGGAATTGACTCCCAAAATGGTGGAAATGGTAGACGTGCATTGTGCGGAGGTGCGTTCTGTGCTGTGCAAGGGGTCAGTATTTTTACAATGTCGGGCTGCAATAAGTTTTGTCCAATTTCCTGCATACATTTCCTTCTTTCTGTGATGATTCAAACCAATAAATGTAATGGTACCTTGAAGTAGTCATCAAACTTGAGCGCCCGTCCTGCCTCCCAATCGTAGTCAAACCTCTTGAGCTGGATGACGAGCACTGGGGGTAGCGTCTTGATGCAGTTCTCTTGATTGTATTCCGCTACAAAACAAACAAACAAACAACAGTAACTAAGCAATCAAATAGACAAAGGGGAAAGTAGAAGCAATTGAATTTGAATTCAGGCTGTGTTCATCCAGTGTAGGATGTAGCCATTCCTCAAGAAAACGCCGTTCATCTTATTCCTTGATGTTTGTCCAACTGTTCCTGCATAAGATCTAAGTCACCTTCTTCTTGTTGTCTGCCTCTTCTCCTTTTCCCCTCTTTTGCCATCCACAATCCATTAGTCTTGTTGTTCATCTGTTGTCTGTTCTTCGGGCAATGTGTCCAGCCCATCTCATTTACCGTATTTTTTTTCCTTATATGTCTGTAACTCCTTTTTTTTTTTTCTGATACATGTGACTCTGTTTCTGATTTGAGATGTGAAGCATTTGTCTTTCCATTGCTCTTTGTACAAAGTTTGTGCCCTATCTGTTCTGTCATTGTTTGTCCATGTTTTGCTCCATAGGTCATTGAAAGGTAGCACACTCTGATCAAAATACTCTTCTCCGGAGAAGCCATTGGTATGTCAGAAGAATTGCTCAGCTTTAAACTTGAGCCTGCTTTGTAAATTTTTGCTCAGAAATATGTTGACGGAACCAAACTTACCTTCTCGTTGCATTTTTCACAGAAGTAAGCGTTGTCTCCGTCCAGCATCTCCCCACGTACAAACTGGTCCAGAGAGGACTCCAAACTGTGACTCTTGACTGTCAGGTTGAGGGCAAAGAACTCCTCCTCTCTCTCATACCTAGCATAGGTCAAGGTCAAATGTCACAAGGTCATAGGTTAACCCTCTCGTTACCAAATTATTTTGACATAAACCACTGTGCTGGTGCCCAAACTGTTTTACCATTCAAGTGTGAAGCACACATTCTCACACAACAGAAAGCTTGTGTTCAAGGTAAATTTAACAAACTTATTATTACCTTCAAGATTCATTTTAGAGCATAATAAGTATAAACAATATCTACCTTATTGAATTTCCATTCATTTAATAAAAAAAATCATTGAAATCTGCCAATAAATGTTCAAATTCTTGGTATTTGTTTCCTCAGTGTGTTCTATGAACACAAACACTTTTATGTACACGACCATATGGGCTCCATAGGTATTTGGCATTTTGGATCTTGGTTGACAAAAGTCGCCATTGATTGAATGTAAGTCAGTGATATTTACCTGTGTGGGCAGTCCTCACAAATCTTCTGGTCCAAGAAGAAACCTTGGAACTTGGGCTTGAATACCTCTTTCCGTTTATTTTTCTGTAATAAAAAAAAAGCACAAAGCCTTACACCAAGTCGTCTCTCGACTGCTGATATGATAAGCAAATACAAAATACAATTTTGAACCTTCCTAAAAAAAAAACTTTCTCACCTCCTTCCAACTGGTTACCGCAAAAGACATTATATACAAGCAAAACTTCTACGGTCACAAAAACAGAAGTCGGATAAACCCCTTTAAACAAATGTCCTGCGATGATTCCAACAGACACGCTCAATATCATCCACAGTACATACATTCACTGTGTTAACCTTTGTTTGCCCGGCAGCAAAGAGAGACAAAGGGTACTGGATTTCAGGCTCAAAACTCTCCTTTATTCCAGGGATTATTGTGTAATCCCCAATTTCTTCATCCGTTTGTTAGTTAGACCAACCAGAATTACGAGAGATCGATAGGCTGCCACCATTGTATTCGGCATGCGAGAGGCAAGTCTGAGATTCCAGCATGCCATGATCAATTATCGGCTATGGTGATTTACGGTGAACAAAAAGCCATATTTTCTTGAAAGAGAAAAGAATTCCCAGATTTTTAACTCATGGCTGCAGTCAAATTGCATGTTCAGAGATGTGCACGTCTTACCGCACACGTGCCACCTAAAATGTGCACAGCGTATTAACACACAGTGAAATTGACTCCCAAAATGGCTCAGGCAAGATTGAATATGGTCATGACTGAGCCTGGGTGAATAGTCAAATTTAGTTTTCGGGCCACCTATCCACGAATATCCGGCTATCCGTTTTAATTTGTTTCTGGTACTCGTGTAATTATGAGCCTCTGTTGTTTCAAACCTGCAATTATATGTAGGAATCAACTCCCCCAAAGCGTAATCAACGAACTTATAAACTTTACGAAGGTATTATAATCAATAAAATGTGCAAACCACAGCTCGACTTATACTTGTTCAAAACTTCTGAAAACTTCCGCGGGTTATTTATAGATACCCGAGCCACTCGCGGATATCCGGATTGTTTAAAAACCGTAACCGCGGTTTCGGTTAGCAAAACTATCCGCAGATATTCAGAGTATCCGCCCAGGCTTAGTGATGACATAAAGCGAATTGGGTGAATATGTTTATTGGTATGAGACACTCATTTGATTGGCAGCATATTGCGCCACAGCACCTTGTAAACCATTACTTGGTGCTATGTAAAAGAACAGGTCTAATACTTCAAAACGTAGCTCCACATTATACCTTGCAGTAAAAATACTGAGCGCTTTGAGACGCCCATCGGACGTGATAAAGCGCTATATAAGAACTGTGTAGTATTATTATTATTATTATGGCTTCTGTAATATCTCAAAAACAGACACTCACTTTGAGGTACTCATCCAGTTGATCGGTGAGGTTTGTGAAGAACTCAAAGGCATCTTGCTGCTCCCTAATGTTCACTGGCTGCCCCCATAGCTTGAAGACCTTCCAGAATTTCTCCGGCTCGTAGTACTGAAGTCTGCTCTCCATCAGGTGGCCAAAGACAGACTGCATCTGGTAGAAGACGCTGTCTTCGTCCGTCTCCAAGTCCTTCAAGAGACCCTGGAATATGAATAAATCAAAACGCAATCACGTCATGCAAGTATTACGTTATGAGGCCCTAGAGTATGAATAAAATGAATACCAAATTCTGATTGTAAAAACCGTCTTCATCATTCTCTAGGTCCTCTAAGAGGCCCTGGAATATGAATAATTATGAATACCATCATTGCATACCTTCTTTACTTTATGAGGCCATGGAGTATGAATAGAATAAATACCAAAAACTGATCAAAGAAAATGTCTCTATCTATCTCCAGGTTCATCAAAAGGCCTTCCAATAAAGTTTACATTTTCATGGTTGAGAAAACACACAACAAAAACTCGAGACTCTTGATTTAACTCAAGACTCATGACAAAACATCCTTTCTTTGGATTGGTATTTCTGGTCCCATGGTATTTCTGGTTTCACCGTAGTGTACAGAGTCCATACCAGGCAAAAAAAAAAAAAAACAGCTCAGGAATTTGGATAGATTTAGGGTGGTTTAAGTGTCATGTCACGGTTAGAATCCTTACCTCTCTTATACCCGGAGTCATATAAAGCTGCTGTATAACTGAGTTCATGTAACATGTTGCTCCACCATTCTTCAGTCCTACATACTTGCTGGGTGATCGGCCATCCACTGGCGGAAGGTACTACGGGGACAAAAAAGGTGCAAAATTGAAGTAAATGGCCTGAATTGTTGACAGCTCCTGAAATTAAGGTATGTATGATATTACTGTGGGTCCCCTGTTTTTTATTCTAAAAACAATACAAATATAAATGGAAAGCAAATGCAAAGCAAATTTTCATATCCAAACAATCAGTGTGCACTGTTTTCCACTTGTTTTCCACTTGTTTTCCACTTGTTTTCCACTTGTTTTCCACTTGTTTTCCACTTGTTTTCCACTTTTACTGCGCTTTCGAAAAAACGCTAGATGAAGTATGAAACTGGCTAAACTTACGTCCCACTCTTTCAGGATAGTGAGGTCAGGCTGATGATGCATATTCATGAGCTCTGTGCTGACCTGCTGTAGATTCTCTGTGCAAAACTCACACAAGGTCACCAAGAGGTCGAATGCCGCGATGCGACTCTCCCTTCCAGAGATTCTACAAAAAAAATTAAAGTAACCATAATGTTTGTAAAAAAGAAATGGTAACAATGCCAACTCTGCTGCTATGGATATTCTTACTCTCTTTGAATCAAGATGTGGTACAGCATTGGCAATGTTGGCAAACAACTGCTTTTTTTGCTCAGTTTTATTTTTGGAACCACAATATCTCTGTGAAAATTGTTCGATCTCAGTGATGGCGGCCTATGCAAAAGGTCTGCAGGAGGTAAATGTCATTTTAATCAAAACCTGCGAAGTCGTAAGCATACTGTTGGACCTACTTGGGATTGTACTCTGCCTGAGGGTTGAGTTTGTCTGGATTGCTAGAGCTCTCTAGGATCAGCTTAGAGGCTGGGAACAGGTAGTCATTCAGCAAGGTGTCAATCAACTGCTTCCCTGGTTATCACAAGAACAAATATCGGTCTCAGAAACAAAGACAGGAAATCAGTTAAAAGAGCTTCAGTAACAATAACAATAATAATAACAGTTTGGCTGCAGTAAGAATCTTGCCATTTTAAGTTGAATGCTCAAGCAAGGCTCCATGTTAACCACTAGCCCAACATGTAAACAGTAGTCAAGAGTGTTTTGGGCTAGAGTCAAACCTGTTCATTAAGTAACCCGTTGGGTTCGTCAAAAAGTAGCAAACTTCCATGTATGAAAACATGACACTATGTATGGTTGTGGCATGTCTTGGCTGAGAAGCTGAGAGTATTGGACTCAAGCTCTGGTGTTCCTGATCAGCAGAGTGTGAGTTCCATTCATGGCGCTTGTGTCCTTGAGCAGGATATTTACCATAATTGCTTTGTCCTTCTAATGGGACATTAAGCCATAGGTCCCGTATACTAGGATTGGTAATGCACGTAGAAGAACCCAGAAAACTTATGTGTTTCTGGTTCACATCAAGCACCGTTGTTTACAGATTTCCTCGGGCTTTTCGCAAGTTTGGTTAAGTTCACTTATGAGGCATCCAGATCAATACAGCCTGATTCTTTTACACAACATTCACTCATTGAAAATTGTTTATGGATGTTCACCACCTCTTAATCTCATACTCTCAATACGCAAAAACTGCTCTCACCTATCTGTGGCTTGTCGACACCTTCACAAGTGAGTAATGTCTTGGCGAGTTGTAGATGCCCAGCGATGATGATGTTGTCTGTCTGTGAGAGGCTAGATTCCTCCACGTCACACGGCTCAAAGTTATTCAGCCAGTCGATCTCGTCTTGTACCATAGACATAGGGTTGATATTGATGAACTGCTGGTCATCAACTGGACGGGAGACGAGGCAAACAATATAACAATTACAATAACAATATGTGTTTATTATGCGCTTTTTGAAGCCAAATAGGACCCTCAAAGTGCCTTACTTTATTATCAACCTGGGCCCGTTCATAGAGCTGCTTAAGCAGCAAGTATTGCTCAACAGTTTTCTGCTATGCAGAAATCAGCAGGATACCAGTCCACAAATTGTACATGCGACATGGCAGTTTGGCTGGTAACCTTACTCTGTAAACAAAATAATGTTGTGCTTAGCTATATTTGTGCTTAAGCAGCTCTTTGAAATTGGGCCCTGTTCATCGGGCCCTTAGCATTCCTGGAACAATCTTAACTCCTTGAGAGTATGCAGCATCGATAGCCAAATGGGCACACAGTTGCTGAATCAATTACTCCTCTGTAATGAGAAACAATCATAGTTAAAGTGTCTTGCTCATGACAAGGACACAACTTGTCGGATTGGGATTTCGAACCCACACTCAATGACTCGGCAACCGAAACGGAGTTTGATGCGCTTGACCGGTCGGCCCTTAAATGCCAATTCAATCTGCTATGGTATACTGGAATCTCGGAACGTTCGACTTACTCCCATTGAGCCAAATATAATGAGGAACAATGGTCCATTCTTGTATGCCACATTAATATAACAAGACAAAGGTCTGAAATCGGGGTTTACACAATAATACCTGGAAAGGGATTTTACAAGGCATGTTTTCCAGAAACCAATGTCACTCCTAGTACGGATGAAACAAAGCGTATCATGGTAAGTGCTTGCCTTAACGCGCTACCACTGGAAAGTCTGGGTGGATAAAAACGTTTGCCGTCTGGCTGCAAGCAAAAAATTGAGGACAATCCAAAGTTGTTCCGGTGTTAAAATGTCCGCCATAAGTCTGCTTAAAAATAATTTGCAGATTAATAAGACACAGTGATGTTAAAAGTGAACTGATTAAACAAAATTGTAAAATCTAATCTTTACTCGCCAAGGAAGAAATTTCAGCTTTAGTAGCAGCTTAATGAATTTGAACCCTTGTCTCGTTGACTTTATTGACAGTTTAATATTCTTACTTGTTAGCTGCTCAAGAAGACGGCATCTTAATTCAAAGTACTGTGTACACTGCCCGAGTATCCTGGAATAGAACAGAAGAACGTGAAACATTCTCAGTGAAAAGAATACAATAATAGCGTACATATATAACGCGCAATGCCTGTCATCAATGATAAATGTTATCAATTCAGGTGGTACTGCTTTTGTTGCCGTTGCTGCTGATGCTGCTATGCTGTTATTGCTGCTGCTGCTGCTGCTGTGCTGTTGTTGTTGTTACTGTTACTGCTACTGCTACTGCTTTTGTTGCTGCTGCTACCACTGTTGCTGCGGCTGCTGGCTTGTAGTTCAGAATGATTTCACGAGGCAAAGCAATCATAATACGGCACCTCGAAAGGGATACACAGTGAGATGGCATATTGCTGCCAGACCAGTGCGAACTATCAAAATATGAGTGCACGTGAAACCTCGTAAATTGTACAATGTTCAATTCTACAAGTAAAACACACAGGCAGCATTTTTACCAAAGGTTGAAATCCTCTTTTCTACAGTACAGTGCCATGGCAAACAATACTATACAACTGGCACACTGTGCCTATGTAAAAGACTTGTGATGACATCTTACCTTTGGTTGGTTCCCCTGACCAGGCAGCTAGACGTCCATAAGGGAACTGGTACCCTCAACAAAACCTATAAACATTTAAATGCAAAGAAATAAAAGAAGGAAATTTGTTTGGGTTTTATATTTTATAACACAATTACCTTGAAACCATTATAGAAATATTAAATGCATGTGAGTGCATTGTCACTGAATATAATTAAATCTGAGTAAGAAAACGTCTAGGGTGGAAGGCACATAATATGTCTCGGGTTGGGCTGGGTTTGATGGGAAAATTGTTACCTGGAGAAGGAAGTGTCTAGGGTGGAGGGTACCAATAGTCTCAGGGTTGGGCTGGGTTTGATGGGAAAATTGTTACATGGAGCAGGAAGTGTCTAGGGTGGAGGGTACGTATTGTCTCAGGGTTGGGCTGAGTTTGATGGGCAAATGTTACCTGGAGCAGGAAGTGTCTAGGGTGGAGGGTACGTATTGTCCTCAGGGTTGGGCTGGGTTTGATGGGAAAATGTTACCTGGAGCAGGAAGTGTCTAGGGTGGAGGGTACCAATAGTCCTCAGGGTTGGGCTGGGTTTTGATGGGAAAATTGTTACATGGAGCAGGAAGTGTCTAGGGTGGAGGGTACCAATAGTCTCAGGTTGGGCTGGGTTTGATGGGAAAATTGTTACATGGAGCAGGAAGTGTCTAGGGTGGAGGGCACATAAATGTCTCAGGGTTGGGCTGGGTTTGATGGACAAATGTTACCAGGAGCAGGAAGTGTCTAGGGTGGAAGGTACGTATAGTCTCAGGGTTGGGCTGAGTTTGATGGGAAAATGTTACCTGGAGCAGGAAGTGTCTAGGGTGGAGGGTACGTATAGTCTCAGGGTTGACGCTGGTCGTGCTGAGAGTGAAGAACTGTTCCATGGCAGTTGACCTGACCTCGCTGTGGGGACAGGCTAAGAGTATGTCAATGACAAAATCACCCATGGCCGCCATGTTGTAGAAGGATGCTGAAGGGAAGATGTGAAATCAAGGGTTAAAAACGATTGGTGATAAATCACAAGGGGGAGTTAGGGCATGAAGACTATGCAGAGTAAGGCTTAGTATTAATAGGCGCACACGTTGTAGATGCAAACGAACGTTGCTGGTAGCACGCGTCCACAATCCATTGGCCCACCAGAACGTTTCGCTAGACCACATCAGTGTGCCGAAGTACGGGAGGAATCCTACACGAGTGAATACGTGCATTAATATTCCACACATTACAATGGAGCGTTCGACCATTGAAACGGAATGTGTTTGCGCTAGAATACTCTTCCAATCTTATTAGAATGTTCCTACCATCCGACTTTTGAGACGCTCTCTTATACAAGCGATTTACAATACAGTGTTGCACAAGCATTAAGTTTGAAAGACTCACAGAGATTGTAATTTGTGAGTTATTCAATAAGTGTTCAGTGTCACTCGGAGATTGTGACTTGTGCGCTATTTTTGCAAGGGTGTCGAGTGTTACTCACACAGATTGTGACTCCTGAGCTGCAAGCAAGCGATCAACAGCTCCAGGGCTTCTCGAGCTATCATGGCGTCCTTGGTGGACACATGCGTTGTTAAGAGACACACACCAGCATGGAGATTCTGACTGTCTATATCACTGCAAGAACTCCCTGTCCAAAGAAAAAGTTTGAAAATTGGATTCCGTTAAAAGGGAATATTATTGTTCTGGCGATACCACTCAAGAGTGGAATGTCATGAGTGGAGTGGATTTGAACAAAGCTGAAGTTCTGGTGTTGCCAGAATGCCGTTCATATCCCAGCCTCTAGCTGGCTCTGGTACTTGTGTCCTCAAAGAGGCACATTACCTTCAAATCTCTCAAATTGTTGGCTGTTTGGAACTGCTCCTTATCTTTTTAAGAGTTTCTCATGCACAACAACACCTGCAGGACCATTTTGTGTGTAAAACATTTCCCTCAAAAAACAGTATCTGAAAACCTCCCAAAAACCACACAACAGCTGATTTCAGTTGTTACAACCAAAATTAAGGACAATCAGTTCACATGCTGAAAATTGTGCATGGTTTTTCACGACCCACACAACAGATTAATCCACAATGTTTTACAGTTTTGTTATTTCATATATATGGTTTGATCCCCCAAAACATTAACACTGTCTGCGACTACTTTGTCAGCTCTACCAGTCCTGTATAACAACCTTTAAAGGGAAGGTACACGATTGGTAATCACTCTAAATATTTATGGCAATAAAAACTTACTTGGTTAGAAGTAAAGCAACTTTCGATAGTATAAAGCATTTTGAGAAATATTTCAATTCAGAATAATGTGGATATGGAAAAATATGTCAGTTTTAATCCCCCCAAATTTGAATCTGAGAATATAGGATTAAAACCATCGAACGGTTCAAAAAACCAAAGGTATACTTTCAGGCCAGGAATTTCATCTTTGAGAGGGCAAGGCCAATTCCATTTTACAAAGGGCACTACCATTGGAAAATCTTAAAGTCTATGGGCAACTTTTGAAGGGGCACCAAGGCCAAGAGCAGGGCAACGGAGGCCATGGCCTTCGTGGCCTCCGTGTAATTCCAGGCCTGTACTTTGCCTTTAAGAGCAAGGAAACACATTTACCTGCACTGCTATGTCTGCTTCGTCTGTTGATCCCCATGGCAAACCCACCGAGGGAGTTCTCTTTGATCTGATTGGCTGAGCTGGCTAGACGCAGCTGGCCTGCAGCTGCTGCCCAACATACCCGCATCAGACAGCCAATCATAGACGAGAAGTCAGATGTATTCATTGTCTGTAGGAGCAACAGAATGGGAAAACAAACTTGAATTTGTAGGAATTGAAACTTTACATGGTGGAAGTTTAACTTAGAGAGGTTTGCGGTAACATCATGTTTAAATTTCTCTTGAGTAGTGTTGGTTCTGAAAAGAACCGGTGGTTAACGACTCTACGTTTCGATCAGTATGCTCCATTTTCCTGAAGACGATCAGAGCATATTGATTGAAACGTTGAGTCGTTAACCATTGGTTCTTTTCAGAACCAACAATACTCAAAAGAGATTTTAACGTGGTGTTACCGCAAACCTCTCTTAGTTAAACTTGAATTTGTAAATCATGGCAAAGTTTATGAAGAGGTTAAACTTTTATAAAAGCTGGAATTTAATGGAGAAGGGCATGAAATGTTAAACTCTCAGATGTAATAAACAGCATCTGGGATAATGCTTAATATAACTATTTTCTTTACTATTTATTTATTAATTTTGGGTTGAGTAAAGAAAAATTTACTGGAGTGGGACTTGAACCTGCGACATCCGGATTAACGTGTCGTCACTCTACCAACTGAGCTATCTAGCCCTAATCTTGACGGTCTCCCTATTTTGTCAATATCTTTGTTCGAGGTGCCAGTCAGAAGCCATTCAACCTGCCATATAGCAAGGGATCACACCCAAGTTTACAATACAACCTGGGAAGCTGCGGCTGTAAGGCATGGCTGGAATCTCGGACTTACCTCCCATGCCAATATAAAAATAATGGCAGCCTATTGATCTCTAGTAAACCTTGATTGTCCAACAAAAGGACGACGGTCTGGAGTTGGGGCTAACACAGTAATCCTGGTAAAAGGGAGATTTTTAGCATGAATTCCAGTGTCTTTTTCCCTCTTTGTAAGAGGCAAACAAAGCGTAGCACAGTGAGTGCATGCATAGTGCACGCTACACAATGGAATGTCCAGGCATGTTAATACTTAACCCCTATTGACATTGTACCAAAAAAATCACTTCCGAATTGCCGACCGCATCCCATATTTAAGTGTTTTCAGCTGTTTTCATGATGTATACACATCACCTGGTGTCAAATGGTTGAAAAGACTTTCAATATCTTTCAGTTTTGTTACCTGTATGACAGCTATAGCCTTTGAGTCCCTTCCGGTATGCCACATCCCCGCTGGCCCTTCCACGCTAGACATCCTCTCCACAGGCTCATCTTACGAGGCGATGTCCCGAAGCTCGACGATAGATTTCCTGATGAGGTGTCGGCCGAAACCTCAGCTTGGCTCTCAGTGAGTGACAGGTCACTCTCCATCACGTCTGTGGTGGTCTCTCCGCAGAGTAGGAATCTGTTGATAAGCACACAAAGAACCGACTTTGAAAAGGTGTTTGGGATTGATAGTGATGATAATTTTATTTTATAACTGGGGCTCGCCTCTTATGAAATCCTACCAACACAAAAACGAATCAAAATGGACAAAGAAAAATTGCCTAGAGCGGGACTTGAACCTGTGACCTCCGGACTAACGTGCTGGCGCTCGACCAACTGAGCCATCTAGCCCCAATGTAGGCCCTCTCCTTATTTTGTCAATATCTTTGTTCTGGGGTGCTAGTCAGAAGCCATTCAACCTGTTACTACCGTATAACCAGGAATTACACAAGCTTAGATTCAACCTGGGAACTGGCAGGAGATGAACCACCTTAAGGGAATGGACTTCAGGGGCTGTGATCACCTTGAGGGGATGCTACTTTAAAAAAAGTTGCATCCCCTTAAGACATTTTGTGACACCCAAAGTGCTTCAAAGAGAGTGGTAAACTGCAGAAGCCACCAGCTGTGCTCAATTGTCATGGAATTTGGGCCACTGTTGGAAAGGGACAAGGTTCTCAACCTCGGTCAATTTCTGCGTGGCAATCTGTGGCACTGATCCACCATACATGCAAATACAATGACAGGAAAGTGTGGCATGGGTTACATCACCGTTGTGTGCCGAGCACATGGGAGATTTTGAGGCATCTTGGAGTATGGACATGTAGGAGGGTGAATAAAATGGGAAGCTTCATTACCTCGTGGTTTTTAAGCTCCTCAAGGGTGTATGTTTTTGATGAGATATCCCAACTCACAAGGCCGACAGCCACTTCAAGGTAAGGGCTACACTTAACTGATTTGGGCTGTAGACCCACATTAACTGTCACCAGGGGCACGTTGCCACCTACTCCTGGGGCTGAGACAGGGTTACCCCCTTCACAGTCCGTTAGGATGTCGGCATGGGTACCATTCACTAGGAGCCTGGCTGGTAGAGCAGAATGCACTACCATCCCATTTTTTACAAAGCAATTGTGGTTAAGTGCCTTGCTCAAGGGCACAAGTGTCTCGACCAGGATTCAAACCCACACCAGAGCTTGGGTCCAGTGAACTGGACGGCTCGGCCACCACACGCCACAATTGTTTTTTTTTTTTTTTTGTGCCAATAACTCACCTGGCTAAATGCAGGCATATTATATAGCAGCCTCGACGTGTCTCTTCATCCATATCTTGTGGTATGGATTCTCTCTGGAGTACGCTGATCACTAGACTCAGTCCACCGGCATTCAAGAAGTTCTCTCGGAACGTCTGCGCGCTCGTCTGCGTCGCTTTGTCCTCCTGAAGGGATGGTACTAGCCGACTGCTTAGAACCTTGAGTGAATTAGGGAATGCTACACTGTTTAAAGGCAGGATATACTTTTGGTAATTGTCAAAGACTAGTGTCCTCACTTGGTGTATCCCAACATGTGCATAAAAGAACAGACCTGTACAAATTTGGGCTCAATTGGTCATCAAAGTTGCAAGACAACAATGAAAGAAAAAACACCCTTGTTGCATAGAAATGTGTGCTTTCAGATGCCTGAAAAAGGCATCATGCGTGAAGTCTTAACAAAGTTAATGGGTAGTTTAACTGGCCAATTTCTGCCCAGGTAAACTAACCTGGTCAAACTTACCGAGCCAACCATCGCCCCGGTAAAACCGGCCAGTTAAAAACAAAGTCTGATTCGCTGCAAAGCCTCAGTCAGTAACCAACAATTCCCCGTGCAATAATGTACAGACCCATGGATGTAGACCAAAGTGACGTCATGGGACGTTTAAGGATGTTGATAATTTCAAACTAGAAGGGTATCGAAACCAATGGCATTTTACACCATTTTAAAGTGAGGTTAGAGATTTTTTTCTCACTAATATTAGGACTCTGTCTATTGAAAAATGAGTACAACACAAACTCTTTAAGGAAAATTCTGTTGCCCCGGGTCAGTCACAACTGTTTCAACCCCCGTCTTCTGTCCGTGATATAAATTGGTCACTTTCTGATGCGGTTATATTCCAAGCAGCTTATACACTGACCGCTGACACTTTTTTCTTAGTTTTTTTTCAGTGCTGCGGCTTATATTCCGGGAAGCTTATAGTCTGAAAATTACGGCAGTCGTAACTAACATGGATGTAAGGGATTCCTTAGGTACCTCTAGGTTATAAAGTAGCCTGAACGCCGACATGCTTTGTGAGTTAGTCTTGAAGAGGGATTCCAGCGTGGCTTTGGTGGTTTCCTTAGGAGAGCTGGAACCATCACCCCAATCCACTGACGTTCCTTCAGCCTGGTGAACACAAATACAAGATTTAAGCTTTCACTGTTACTGCTCATTTCTGCTTAGGTGACAATTGTTAAGCAATATTTTCTGCTTAAGCAGCTCTATGAAATTGCGCCCCTGCACAGCATCCACCTTTACACTTAGTGTTTACAAAGTCAGGGTTGTGCACAGAAATTATCAAGTAAAAGTGATTTGGTGGTCACTAGAAAAGTAATCTTTTCAACGGAAAAAAAAAAATATTTGAATTGTTTTTCAAATAGATTTGCCGACCCACAATATTTCTCAACCATCGTGGCCTACCTGTCTGCATATTGAGTCTAACGCTTCTTGTACTGTAGGATCTGTGGGTATAAGCATGAGAAGATTCCGCACTCGCTCCGTCAACCTACAAGAAAAAGACCACACAATTCTGATATTAGAACTAGTCACACTATATATATAACAAGTAATAAACCACAAGGGAAACTGACTGGGTAAATTTTATAATAATTTTGGGTTGTTTTTTTTTTTACTACAGCAGACTTGAACCTGCGACCTCTGGACTAACGTGCCGGCGCTCTACCAACTTTTTTTCTTCAAATAACACATTAATCCGGAGTTCATAGGTTCAAATCCTGTTCAAGTCACTTATTCTTTGTTCAACCCAAAATTAAAACATAAATAAATAACTTTAGAGAGCTCTTTATGCAGCAAATCCAGAAACATCCGTGCACAGGCCTTACTTTTGTGATAAGTGTCCTGGGTCGATTTCACAAAACTCTTCCTAACTTAGGACTAGTCCTAAGCAATGTTAAGAGATAGACTTACTGGTCTTAACTTAAGTCTAGGCCTATCTCTTAGCATTGCCTGGACTAGTCCAAGTTAGAAGAGTTTTGTGAAATCGACCCCTGGCTTAATTTCACAAAGAGCTAAGATTGATCTTAACCAAGTATCAATCTTAATTGCTAAGCAAAGTGTGATGTCACTCATGTTAATATATGAATCTTAGTGCTAGCTCCACTAGCTCTTCCAGTGGGCTAACTGTATGAAACACAACGATCTATTTAAGTTGATCAAAGCAATCTTTGAAATCTGAAACAAAGTCCGAACCTTGACCCTTCGAGCTCGGCCAGCTGGTACAGCATCTCAAAGACTTGACCTCCCATTGCCATGACAACCCCGGTAATGACCTCTCCACTTCAGCCATGTAGGACTGTCTGCCAGTAAATGGTATGCTCTGCAGAGTGAAATCATGACAAAACAGTTTTACAAAATCAGGTCATGGAATGGTTTGGTATATCGAAGTAGTCTATCTGCTGACATCAACTAAAGAGAGGCTCCAAGGCCAAATTCAGTTTTGTGATGCACTCATTTTCCAATAGAAAGATTTTAGAAATAGAAAACTACAAGTCTCATAACCTCATGTTAAAGGAACATTACAGAATTGGTTTTTGCTAACAAACAGTTG
Source organism: Pycnopodia helianthoides (assembly GCA_032158295.1). Classification (NCBI taxonomy): domain Eukaryota; kingdom Metazoa; phylum Echinodermata; class Asteroidea; order Forcipulatida; family Asteriidae; genus Pycnopodia; species Pycnopodia helianthoides. The sequence goes on along the minus strand of CM063253.1, from coordinate 15,761,792 downwards.
CTGGCAGTGTAAGCACTTTATGTTATCCACCATATACATCAACTGACAAACCTGTAGAAGTTTGAGATCGACCGACCGTCTGGGTCACAAGAAAATAGTGAAAAACCGATTACACATTTGCATGAAATCATATAGATTCAACAAATGAATAAAACGCTCACTGAGCGATAAACTCCAATCGGAAAATTGGTTTATTCATTTCTCATCTAATATGGCATTTCAGACCGTGTAAGTTTTATGTAAATCTGTGATCAAAAGTGTGTTTTTTCTTACCAATTCTGTAATGTTCCTTTAAAATGGTGTAAAATGCCATCGAATTTGACACCTTCCAGTGTCCAAAAACATCCAATGACATCACAATATGTGGGTTTGTACATTTTTGTACAGGACTCGTTTTAGTTCATTCCTGAATTTCCAAGGTATTCAAGCAAAATGGCATTGAATTAGACCTTTTGACAAACAAACAAAATCATGTGTGAAATGTGTAGAGCCATTTTTTATCAAATTTTGTTATGTTTTTTTGGGGTGAAAAACACTGGGAAAACCTATATATTCAAGACATAATATAAATCATAAATATATGTCTGTCTACCCTTTTTTATTATCCCATACCTCATCGATTCTTGACACCGTCGATCCAAGCTGTTTCACTGTCAGTATCTGCTGGTCTTCAAACTCTAGCTGCCTCAGAAGCTTTGGGTATTTGCTTGACGTCAACTGCAAACAAACAGTTCAATGTTCGAGATTCAAACTTAGCATAGACACATGCCCAATTTCATACATGTTTGCTCAGCAAAACAGTTTTGAGCAATATTTTCTTCTGAAGCAGCTCTGTGAAATTGGGGCCCATTTTCACGGCTCTGCTAACCACCAAATTCTTGCGGTTGCGATCACCATTCTTCGCTTACAGGGCAAGCGCAGTATTTCTGCTAGCTGTGTAAGTGAAGAATGCCTAGTAAAGTGAAATTCCCAGCTAACCTGTGAAACACGAATGAGGAAAGTACAAAACTCCATGCTTCTGTAAGCGCCGATTCCTTGCTCAAGGTAAGCAGAGCAATGGAAATTGGGAAAGGGTCCTGTAGAGCATGTCACTTTGTTACAACAACAAAATATTACCAAATAATTTGAAGCTTCACGATTTCTTTCATTGAGCTGTGTACACTTTGTGCTTGCAGGAAGTCTAGGCTCTGTAGCTCTTTTGTAAACATTTGATGTAATAAGTCTATTAACCCCTTGCACTAATGCCACAAGCGGCTACTGTCTGCCACTCTAGCCATTTTAGGAATCAAATTGCACGTAAGAATTACAGTAAGTGCGTAAATGCCGTATTGCCTAAAATGGCACTACACTGTATAACGCACTGGGACATTGAATTCCCAAATTGTGCAACCAAGATTATTGTGATGATGACGAATGGTGAATTGGGTCAATAATTGATAACAAGAATAAAAATAAGAATCATGAAAACACACAGTTCTTCTTGGAAAAAATTATCTGCGATATCTTTGCGATTTGTCTCTGTTTTTGTTTTAATCATGATTTGTGAAATATTGATTATATTACCATTCTATCGTTTGCAGCAATTTGAATGTTTTCAACTGTTGTTCTCATACGATGGGCGATCCGCTGACGGATACTCTGTAATGTCTCATTCCCATGACCCTGTACAAAGAAAAAGTCCATAAACTAACATGAAAGACTGTAGCAAAGCGGCCAACATTTGCATCTTGCAATCAGGGAGACTTTTTGTACAACAATCAGGGAGATATTTAGAATTGCATTCAACATAACAGGGAAAAAGTCCATAAACTAACATGAAAGACTGTAGCAAAGCTGCCAACATTTGCATCTTGCAATCAGGGAGACTTTTTGTACAACAATCAGGGAGATATTTAGAATTGCATTCAACATAACAGGGAAAAAGTCCATAAACTAACATGAAAGACTGTAGCAAAGCGGCCAACATTTGCATCTTGCAATCAGGGAGACTTTTTGTACAACAATCAGGGAGATATTTAGAATTGCATTCAACATAACAGGGAAAAAGTCCATAAACTAACATGAAAGACTGTAGCAAAGCAGCCAACATTTGCATCTTGCAATCAGGGAGATTTTGTACAACAACAATTAGAGAGATATTTAGAATTGCATTCAACATAACATGGAAGAGGTTCCTATCATCAGGAAGATTTTCAAACTTGTTCATCCAAACAATGGAAAGAATGGTTTATTTTCAGGGAACTTTCTGCAGAATCAGGGAGAGTCGGCAGCTCTGCAATAATGGGTTGGGGGGGAGGCGAAGGTTTTATGTACATGTAGAGAAGTGAGAGTCATTGATGACAAAAAAAGTCTAGAAAGAGGTTCCAAACTTCACATGGTATGTTAAAATAAAGATGTTGGGGTTGAACAAAGAAAAATTGACTAGAGCGGGATTTGAACCAACCTCCTCCGGATTAAACTTCCAGGAGCTTTTGTGAATAGTAAATAAAGATGTTTCTATCTTTTTGTAAGGGAGCATCTCAAAAGTCTGGCCTGTTCTAGGCACAAACAAAAGTTCTTGTTGGAACATGCCCGCATTCCATTTGACTGCCAGTACGTTTCGTTGGACCCTAGCATTGTGCCGAAGTACATGAGCAATTCTACACGAGTGAATACACGCATTGGAATACGCGCATTTGAACATCCCAATGGAACATTCCATCGGTCCAATGGTACAGTCCATGAGCACGGAATACTTATCCAATTCAATTCGAACATTCCTACCGTACCGATTTTTGAGACGCTCCCTGACAAGGATTTATAAACTTCCAGGAGCTTTTGTGAATAGTATCCTCACTACTAGAGAGGTAGATTTCTTTATTAACGGAGAAAATAAAAGCTACTTTTTTTTTACCATACAAAAAAGATATGTTGTGTATTTTCCCGAGTTTTTTGGGTAGTGAAATTCCACAGCCTAGGTGCGATGCTAAAAAGGCTCAACTTTGTTAATTAGTCAATTTCAAAGACCTATAAATTATTTGTCTGTTGAATAGTCTCTCCCAAAGAAGGTGTACCTACTAGTAAAACAATATATTTTTGAAAACTGAAGACCTCAGCAAATATTGTTTGGATCTTGTCGCATTCACAAAGCTGTTAATTTGTGAAAAACATACAGAGGGGAAGATGTAGAGGTCACAATGTTTAAAACTCACCACAAGGACAAAGTCATACTTTGGTGAGTCGCAGGTGACTTGCATTGTGATGGGGTGTCCCTGGTAGGAGGCACCGTGAGGTAGGATTGTACGAGGGGAGAGATGCTGATCCTCTACTGTGGTGATGTATGTCTCTGCAAGCTTCAGGAGGCGCTCAATCACCAACAATTTTGCTGACCTGTTGACGAAAAAAAAGGTGGACACACTTTCCATAATCAAAATATTTTGTAAAGCATGTTAGGAACAATTATGTGAGATAAATAGGAGGTACCCTTACATGAGAGGTACCTATCACAGGATACACATGGGCATGTACATGTGAGGTATATGTGAGGTATATCAACATGTGAGGTAAATGTACATGTTCGGTGCATTGTACATGTGAGGTACATGCACATGTGAGGTACATGCACATGGTGAAGTACATGTACATGCGAGGTACATTGGTAGTTGCATAAGAGGTACGTTAACAAAATGTACAAGTGAAGTTCAAGTGAGTTACTTGCAAGGTGAATCACATTGATCAGGTCTTTCCAAGTGCAAATCCACCATAACATTTTGGGGGGTTAGATAGGCAAAACAATCATTGTTAATCCATCACCTAAAGAATTACTTGTGCAGCATAGGTTATAGGATTCATCCTCAAATGTGTTGTGGATTAATGCGTGCTTTTGGTTAATGTCATTAGTCACCTCAAAAGTATGTGAGTTGTGGGGGGGGGGGGGGGAGACACAACAAACATTACACTGAACAGAAATGTTAAGACAAGGTGCACCTCAATAGTTGGGGATTAAGGGATTAGGATAGGGATTAAGGGATTAAGGGATTAAGGCTAAGATTAAGGGCCCTACACTGTATGCAAATGTTAAAATTGAAACTCCTACTAAAGTTACTCCAGTGCAAGTACTTTTACAAAAAACGTGGTATACAAAGACAGCAGTCAAGGGTATACACAGGGTCAAAGCAGACTTCCCAATTTCTATTTTGGACACAACTTGAACTTTCACAAAGGTAGTTTTAAGGTCGTGCATGGTGTGTTGTAACCAATAGAAATGCATTCTGAAGAGGGCCTGCCAACACACAGTTCCGGGACACTGCTAGAGTTAAAAACACTTGCTTTTCCATTTAAGCAATGACTCAAATCACACTTCAATTCAGACATGCAACTTTGCAATTGCTAAAAAACAAAATCAACAACATAAAATGTCCCAGCACAACTACATGAGTACGGTGTTTTTCATTTTTGGGGGGCACAATTTCAGGAGAGTGGAATTCAGCCAAACAGATGCATGCCTGATGATTTCAGTATACCTTATTGACCCCTTGAACCGACCTCACACGCGGCTACTCTCTGCCCACGGTCTGCTATTTTGGGAGTCCAATTGCACATCAAGATTTGGTGAGCAGTAGTCGCTCCTCTTCCCATCAAATAAAAACCCATCAAATAAAATACACCTACGGAAACTGACTCTCAAAATGGCATAACCAAGAGTTAGCGCTGTGATGACGTCTGGTGACTTCGCAGTATTTTTTACTGCGTGAGGGCGTGTGTGAACAAAATTTCCATGAAGTAAACCAAGTGAAATGAACTGACTTTCTTTCATTGTTGTTATTATGATTATTATTCATTTGGCCATTGATGCAAAATAACAACACAAGTCAAAATAATTGCAATTGTGATGCAACGAAATTCGCTGTTGAAAGTGCCCTCAGGCGGTTAAAAAAATAAAAACGGTCAATTGGGTCAATACGTGTACAATGAACTTTGAAGCAAAGCTAACCGAACATACTGTCATACAAATCATACATTAATGGCAACTTTGATGACAAAAAGTCGACAAAATATTACAAACAAATGATTAATACGGCCCCCACTAAAGAAAAACCTTGTTTGGGAAGAGTGGGTGATGTTAATAGACCATCAACAGACTGTACAATCTAGCCCATATTCAAACATTTTTGGTGCACACTTTTGTTTCCTGCACATGTCAAATGCTATCTATGCAAGAACACAAGCAGGGTTCTCCGCAGGATTTTTAAAACTGGGAGGGCATTCTGGACCCAAATTTTGGCCGAAGCACGCTGAATTGAAACGAGGTCCTCGGAAAGTTTTTTTACTTGATATTTATGTCTGGTTTTTAGAAGCTCTACTGTGCAATCTGGAGCATTCTAAATGTGATTTTATTTTCTTGTGATTTTTGTGAATTTGATCTTTAATCTATAAAATAAAAACAAATACAAAAATATCTTTCTAATTTTTGATTGCATAGTGGCCCGCAATTCAGACCATGTGCCAGCTTGTGCATCAGAAGAACACTGACAATGTTCCTTAAAGATGTTTAAATCCAGGCAGGACTTGCACAGTCAATACACACGTGGCTGGACAAAACGATCAAAAGCGTTTCCATATATTAACAACATTCCAGCTCCTCTAAAGATCATGAGGGCAGAATGTTTCACCTCTAAATTATTTGTGAGGACTTCTTTAAAATGACAACATCACTTCCACATTTTTATTTATTTATTTATTTATTTATTTATTTATTTATTATTATTATTATTATTTTTTTTGGGGGGGGTTAAACTATGGTGGCATGCAAAAGGGACCAGTCTGTTTCCGTTGCAACCTCAGTTTTAACACTTCATAGAGCTATCGAGACAATGTCAGCTACCCAGACAAGGTGGACTGATGACATTGACAAAGAACAGACGATCTGAAAGAGGCTGTTAGGTAATTTTCGTTTAACTTCTTTTACCTTGAAAATAAACTTAGATTCAGTTAGTGTTTGAACCCTCCCCCTCTTTCCCCCAACATTTTCAAAACATTGCTACTCTGATTAGCCCCTAAGCTACAGTTTTGTGTGTTGTAGCTCTTTAAAAAAAATACATTTTTAAAATTTATTTATTTTAATAAATAACGTTTTTTGGGGGAGGGGCCGGGGGGTGGGGGAGGGGAGGACGGAGAGGAAAATCAATATTGAGACGAAGGTCAACAGTCACTAATGCTAAATTTGGCTTCAGGAATGTCCAGCTCATTCATGTCGTTTGGGGAAAAGTTGAGGGTGTCAGCTTGTTTTGTGTTTTTTTCGATGTTGGTTCTTACCTGTCACTTGGTTTGGTTAACGCAATAACTGGTTGCTTTCTTTGGACAAGTAAACAAATTAAGGGGATTGTTATAAATAAGGGGGGATATAAAAAGCATCATAAAAATTTTTCTTTAGAATTGTTAAAAAGATAGAGTGGTTCTGAGAGGGAAAAAGAGGTGTTCATTTTTTTAAACCAAAGGCCAGTTTCACAGAGCAGATAAAGAAGGACTTTAAGGTCAAATTCAGTTTCGTGGTGTTCTCATTTTCCAATATACAGAGTTTTTTTTTTTTTAAATTACAAGTCTCTTACCTCAAGTAAAAATGGTTTAAAATGTATTTTTTATTTAATATCCTTTTTGTTTTGCGTCATTGGATGTCAACGAGAGAAGTGGATCTGTACGTTCCATTCAGGAATGTTTTTGTTAGTCAAAAGGTCCAATGCAGCTTTGATTGAATATCAGGGAATTTTAGGAACGAACTAAAAATTCCCTGAACATAAATGTTCTGAACAATTCATTTAATACGTTAATGTCATTGGATGCTTTTGGATATTAATCAATTTTACACTCAGGGTTCTGCCCACAGTGGCCGGTGCCGGAAAACCCACCCGGCACTCAGGATTCTCCAACCACCACTGGCAGAATTTTCTGTTTCCCACCACCACACATTTTCAAAATTTTTAAATGACACTTGCAATTTCTTTTCTAAGGTTTTTAACGAAATGTAAAATTGGGTGTTTACCAGTGAAAATGGTAGCCGAAGCCATTAATTTTGAGTACTTCTTTGATTTGAGTATATTTATATGATCTAGCGTGTAACTGATCCATCTCGCAATGGTTTCCAGGGAAACATTTTTCCACCACTAAAGAAATCCAAGGCAGAACCCTGTACACTGGAAGAGTATCAAATTCAATGGCACTCTACACCGTTTTAATGTGAAGATAGAGACTTGTGATTTTTTGCAACTTTCATAAGGACATCTATTAAAAAATGAGTGCATCACAAAACTGATTTTTATCTTTGAAACCCTCTTAAAGCACACAAATTTACTAGACACAAACAAATCGTTGCTTCATACAAATACAGACATGCAACTTTGATACTGTGAAAAGAGAGGAAACTGCCTAGAATCTTCTTCCTTTTGAGTGCAGCCTTCATGATTGAAGATAACACACTGCCAGACACACCGGGGTGAACCCCTTCTCTTAGCGATAAGTGTGTACTGGGTTCATTTTACGTGCATTGGTAGTTTTTATAACAACACACAGGATATACGGCCTTCGTCCCATCCACAGGACGAAGCAATAATGGTTAAGTGTCTTGCTTAAAGACACAAGTGTCAAGACCGGGTCTCGAACCCATACTCTGCTGATCAGAAACACCAGAGCTCGGCCACGACACTTTATACTGTGTTTTTCAGTTTTCTCAGGCACTGAAACTAATGGAAAAAAGAAGGAAATCAGCAGAACAGCTGAGAAATTGCAAGCCTGTACGTACCACAAACAGGTCACCAGTGAAATAACTAGTTTGTGACTGGTTTCCTGCTCATTTTTGTTTAGCAGCAATCACAAAAATGGTTTTCAATTTTGTGTTTTTTCCTGAACCGGATTAGAACACACTTTACAAATACTTAACTAAACAAAACAAATTACTATAATAATTGTCTTGCAATAAGCCATTTGCAAATTTGCGATTAGTTTGAATAATTTCTGGTACATTGCCTTGTACGGTCACAAGTAAATGCTCAATTTGAATTCCTCAGACTATACCCCGTGTTGCTATGTCCCATGGGTGGGTCGAGGCAAGCTTTATGGATTGCAACCGCCATATCAGCAAAAACTGGTATCCTTGTGCAACACATTTCATTGAGAATTGTGTATGAGCGTTTGTCATCTCTTATGTAACTAAGAGAAAGCTTGTCCCTAACCCTGTGGCATAGAAACACTGGATTTAGTCTGGGGAATAAAAATTGTGCATTCACTTGTGACTGAACAAGGCATTGTACCAGACATCATTCAAATCCAACTTAAAATGGCTTCTCGTCTCCTAATTAAAGACTCATTGACTACCTTATTTTATTCAAGTAACAAACCAAGTAAGGGAAACTGACAGGTTAAATTTTCATTAATTTTGGGTTGAACAAAGAAAAATTAACCAAGGCGGGATATGAACCTACGACCTCTAGATTAATGTGACTGCACTCTACCAGCACTCTCAGGTTAGATCGCTGTCAGCAGTTACAATTTGAATTGCTTCTGACAAAGTTATTGACAAAATAGGTAGACCACCAACAGTAAGACTAGATAGCTCAGTTGGTACAATGGTGGAGCGCCAGCACATTAATCTGAAGGTTGCAGGTTCAAATCCAGCTCTAGTCAATTTGTCCTTGTTCAACCAAAATTGGACTCTATTCTTAATTATCTTCACTTGACAGCTATGAATTCATTTCACAAATTGTACACGCATCCCCTAGAGGGGACCGACTCAAGTCTAACTCAGGAATGTCTTTAAGATATAAATGAACCTCTCACCTGGAGGGACTTGGCAGCCCAGCGACCTCCGGCACGGTGGCGGCGGTCAGGGTCTTGGTTGCCTGGGAAATGACAAACGCTATTGCCGTACCTCCGATGGTGATGGAGGCCAACTCTAACCTCTTGTAACACTCAGCTATGAAGGACGTGTGTAGGGCAACAGGGTCCTGTTGAAAATATTATGTCAAAATCAGGGGTGAGATTGTATAAAAACCCAAAATCCTGAAAATTGGAGAGAACATTCCTCTTGGTGTGGAACCACACTCTGGAAAACAACAGAACTCGAGTCTGGTACACTGGACTACTTATCCACGACACCCAACATGGTGGTGATGCAGCAGAAAATACTAGGAACAACTTTCACAAAGCTGGTGCACTAGACCGCTCAGCCATGACACTAAAATTCGGTAGAGTTTTTCATAAACCACATTACTTCTCCACATAAACCTTGGCCTTCCCCCCACCCACCCAATATCACAGAGCTGCCAACTCTCACTGATTCTGCAGAAAATTCCCTGAAAATAAACCAATCTTTCCATGTTGTGATGAACAAACTTGAAATTCTCCATGTTAATGGAAGAGTTTTCTCTATTATGTTGAATTAATTGTTGCATAAAAAATTTCCCTGATTGCAAGATGAAAATGTTGGCACCTCTGATATTACCCGCTCGACCCCATCTGTTTCCCCCATACCTTCTTAAGTTTGGGTGACAAGTTAGTATAGCACATCTTCATCAGGTGTCTGATAGCCTGATCAGCGATTTCTTCCAAGGAGGTCTCCAGAGCAATCTGCCACATGAAGTCAAGGCCGTACAGCTCAAGCTTCTCAACAACCTGGACAAAATAATGACAAAGTAAAGTCAATACAGTAATAAACGAGAGTTGAAATATCCGAGGATTTCAATGGTAGTGGATTGATGTGGATTTGGGGTTTGCAGTACAACGATTACAATGAAAAGTTTTGAGTCCTACTCAATGTACATAGTGCATGGTGTTTCCGCAAATCTTGCTAGATTGTATCTCCACCATGCAAAGTTTTAAATCCTACTCATGTACATGGTGTTTCCGCAAATCTTGCTAGATTGTATCTCCACCATGCAAAGTTTTAAATCCTACCCATGTACATGGTGTTTCCGCAAACCTTACTAGATTGTATTCCCACCATGCAAACTTTCAAAACCTACTCAAGCACATGGTGTTACTACAAACCTTTCTAGATTGTATCTCCACCATGCAAAGTTTCAAATCCTACTCAATTACCTGGTGTTACTGCAAACCTTACTAGATTGTATCCCCACCATGCAGAGTTTCAAAACCTACTCAATCAGGGCTTGAATTTGACACTGGACCGCAGGCCCGAGGCCAGTGATTTTAGCGTTGGGCCAGTAAACTCATGACCGGACAAGTTCGGCGGTCTTGTGTTTTCAATTCAATAACAATTCATGTACCTCACTCTATAATATCTTGAACAGAAACAAATTATGTTGAAACATTAACTTTGAGTAATAATTTAAAATATACTTAAAGGCCCTGTACACTATTGGTAAGATCGAAAAACACAATGTTCACAGATTCACACATAACTTACATGATTTAAAGTAAGTATTGGTAGAAAGAGTTCCTTAAAATATTTCTGCCTAAAATGCTATCGTTTCTGAGAAACGAGTAAAACAATAGTAATTATCGCGCGCGATAATTTGAAAAAACAGAAAACACATAAGATCTCTTTTCACTATTTTCTCGTGACCTCGATGACCAATTGAGCTCAAACTTTCACAGGTTCGTTTGTTTATGCATATGTTTAACCACACAAAATGTGGACACTGATTTTGAGCTGTTACCAAAAGTGTACAATACCTTTAATACCCTAAAAGACAAATGAGGTAAATCTTCTCTTATAATGTCTTAGTGCTTGTTCAGTTAAATGCAAGTTAAACTATGCAAGGAAGTTTTTTTCAGTTTGAATCTGGTCTTGTAAAATTATTTCTTGTCCAGTGCAAACTTTCAAATTCTACTCAAGCACACGGTGTTACAACAAACGTTACTAGATTGTATTTCCACCATGCAAACTTTCAAATCCTACAAATAATCCTGATGCATTTTATGACAGCGTTTGTTGTCTTTGCTTTGATAGGTCAGGGTTTCACTGTGACAACAATATTCTCAAAAGAAAATTATTCCGGTAATTCTGAACAGTTCAAACAAAAAATAACACCTGGCAGAGACACGGTCATTTTTTTTTTTTTTCTGGAAATGATTAAACAGTCTCTCAGAATGTCTCCTTCTCTTTTAACCTCCATGGATGCACCAACATCTTACAAAAGCCAAAATCGAGACTTACCAGACCCGTGGAGGTTTTCTTGAGCGAGTGGTTGTTCATATTGATGGATTCAAAGAACGGTTTGACACACTCGAAGCCTGTGAGTGAGAGGGTGGTCGGGTCTAGCTTGAGGAGTTTCTCCTTGAAGAGTTGCATCTGGGTCTCCGGTTCCAGATCAGTTAGACCAATGCGGAACCACTCAAAGCAGGTCTGCGTAGAAAATGAAGAGAAAAACACAAACTTATTATTATTATTATCGGTTTACTCAAAGTTCAGTACTGCAGCCAAGAGGATGAACTGTGTTTAAGAAAAGGTTTTGATTGTCTCAAATTCTGATGGCTGAGTCATTCGAGTGTTTGTTCCAAATTCTATGTTTAAATTGTGATCTTGGGCAAGACACTTAACTATAATTGCTTCTCATCACCCAGGGGTAAATGGGTACCTGTAAGGGTAGATTTTGTTGATGTGAATGGTCAGCAACCTGTGCACAAAATTGGTTGCCGGTGCCAGATACTTCAAAGGAGTTAACATGGTTTCCGTAATGCTTAAGGCCCAATACACTCGTACAGTAGATAGTGTAACACGATAAATGGGTATCACTAATATTGTAGGCTGGCCGACAAAGCATAAATAAAACTCCAATCAACTCGTATCTTTGGGCTGGAATACAGATAATTATTAAGATCTGTAGGGCTTTACAAAGAAGATCAGACGAGAAGTAGCAGGAAAAGAAGAAAACACTGGATTGGGCCACAGTGCAAGATTTGGCACTGGGCTAACCAGGAGAGTCTGTCTATAAGTACAGAATAGAGAAGAATGAGGCTAAAGATGAAACTAAGGACATTTTATAGTGGGGACAGACTAGGTGGTCATTTTGGTCACTGCACATGGTTGGGGGGGAGCAAGGGAAGGAACCGTGGGAGTGGAATGTGAGTTCAAAGGATGAGACAGTGCAGGACTACACCCTGGGGGCATTGATGAGACTTATGGGGGAAGGGTTAAGGGGAAGGGATGTTACTAACTATAAGGACCTGTGGAACAATAAACCATAACCTTGGCTTACAATAGTGTAAAGCTCTTTGATGCATTGTTTGAAAGAGCCTACTAAATTCCTCTTATTTTGTATTATTTATTTACAATTCATTACACAATGCTGCAATATTGTTTTTTGCAAAAAATGTTGAAACTGCCTCGCACATTTTCTATGGCACTTAAACAAACAAATTTTAAAAAGGAAATTCACGCAATTACAGAATACACGGTCCATATTGGATCAACAACAAATCAGGAGGAAAAGAGGGAAGAAGAAAATTTTGATTTTGACAAAAATCCCATTCAAATTCTCAAATCAAGAAAGTTTTATTTTTTAAAGTGATCTTGTTTATTGATCCCTTGTAACAACATCACACGCAGCTACTGTCTGCCATGCTCACCATTTTGTGAATCAATTTACAGTATTTCACGTACAACGAGCACGGACATTGACTCCCCAAATGGCGCAACCAAGATTACAGCGATGATGACATCAGCTGAATTAGGTCAACAGACTACAAGGAAGAAAAACTAATTACCTCTTTGTCTAGTTCACAGGCATCTGGGTTGGCAACTAGACAGTCCCATATATCTCGAGCTCGATGCCAGTGGAGATAGAGCGCCCCTCTTGGAGAATAAAGGCCAGGAACCTTAGATGCACGTCCAAATACTGAGGACAAACAAGTATTTACAGATTTGGTGTTAACAAAATAATAACTAAACAAGTTTTATATTTTAATATCTTTTAATATAACGTCAGCTCAGAACTATAAGGTCGTTAGTGGAGTTTATATGGACTTAACAAAATTGGTTTTGTATATTTTTGAGCTCCTGGTAAATGGAGTTTATTGATCAACAGTTGTCTTCAAAGTATTTGTTTGGCAACAAGTAACATTCATCTTTTAAGAAAAACATTCGTTTGTAGATTTTGATTAATTTTTTCAAATTTCAACAAAACTCCCATTGTGCCTGCACGAAGTACAGGCTCTTTTGTTAAAGGGACACGTTGCCTTCAGATTTGGCGCTTTGGGCTATAAAAGTGTTAGTAATGAAATGAATATGGTTGGACACATTTTTTTAAAAGTAGAATATAATGATCTACACAAATATCCCTTGAAATCATGAGATTTTGGTTCTACAAAATGGTGAACTGTGTTAGTTACATTTGTGTGGATCATTATCTTCTATCTTTAAAACATCTTTCCAACCTTTTTTATAGCCCACAGCACCAAATCCAAAGGTCGCATGTCCCTTTAATGTGATGTCATAACTAACATGATCTAAAATGTTGAATAAGCAGAGATGATCATTTGGACCGCGGCTCATGTAAGGTTTTATCCTGCCCTGTATTGTTCTTTTTTCTGATCCCTTCTTAGTTGATTGCGATTTGTCCGGTCATGTTTGTCAAATGTTTTTCTTGACTCCTTTTTATATCCACTTTATTAAAACTCTATTAAATTTGTGAGTTTTGCTTGATTATGTGTATTTAATATTTTATTTTGTACTTCATTTCTTTCTTTCATTATAACCCTTGTTTATGTATCATTGTATAGTGCAATTCAACCTATCGGTTGCCATGCTGTACAATTGTTCACGTTTTTATTTGTATGAAATAAACCAAAAAAAAAAAAAATAATACACAGACCTCTTCGTGTGTGTAGCGTCCATCCACCATGGTTTTAGGTTCTAACGGCAGACCCTCTAAAGATGTGACGGCCATCTTGTGATACTTCAGAAGACTCTGAGTTGTCAACTTGATGATATCATAGGTTCTGTTCAGCTCTTGGGGCAGGCCCTGTCCAAAACAAATTTTATAAAGGGGGTTAATAAATGTTCATAACCTTCTTTACCATAGGCGACTTTAGTCGACTGCCCCTCTACCATTCTTCCTTAAGGCAGGGTGTAATTTTGGTAATTGTCAAGACTAGTATCCTCACTTGTGTATCCCAACATATACATAAATAACAAACCTGAAGTTGAAGCGCCTTGAGTGTCACTGAGTGACAGATATGCGTGCTATATAAGAAGCCATTATTATTATTATTGTAACTATGGAATTGCTCCCTGAATGCAGTTCCCTAAACTTGTTTCAGAAAACGTTGAAATGGGGTAGATATGAGGTTTGAGGGAACCCACTGACCTTGTCTTTGGTGTAGCTCTGCTTTGTGATGCCCTTGGTGATTGAATGCAACTGCCTCAATGCAGGGACGACCAACAAACCCTGTAATGCAAAAACAATGACAATTACCTCATGTGGGTAACGTTTCAATGGCAGATTTTGGGGGAACTTTATGAACATTGCATCCTGGAGGAGGGCGCCATCTTGTAGAGTTCAGAAGAGGGCTGTTCAATGGCCCATCTTGTGTGACGCGCGTACATATGTATGTGTTTTACTTCTAAGATGACGGCGGGATGAACATACCAGGGGAAAAAAAAGGACAAATAGCAAAGTGACAAACACTATGGATTGTCAAAATTGAATAACAATATCCTCTTGGTGTTGACATTTTAGAGGTTTACAGATTCTTTACATCATTTCAAACAGATATCTGCAAGTTTGGTCATAACAAAGGAAAGTCTTTTTTATCTTTGTGATGGCAAATTTGCCTCTTTCAAGAAACTGAGTGCAGAGATCAGTGAAAACCTAAATCAGGAAAAATCTGCATCACACCTAAGAATTTTAAAATATTATTTTGATTACAGGATAAATTTGTGAAGGATGGCCGTATATGGTGAGGGGTATTTCATAAATTCACACCTTCTTTACGTCTCCTACACATTTACTGATGTATTTTTGTTTGACCGTCATGTTCACTGTGAAGGAATCGCTGAGTATGACCAGTGCTCCTCCAGAGCGTGCTGCAGATGGGGCGTAGCGATACCAGCCAGATGTGCCAAGTCCCAGAGTAGTTCCAGCACCTTGCAGGTGGTCTTGGCGTTGCGTGCCTCACGACCGATGCGGCCAATCAAACTTAGGAGTTTCTCTTGGATGCGGTCATTCTCCCCCGTCCAGGCCTGAAACAGAAAAAAATAAAAAAATAAAAAAATGAATGATACAGGCATGAGATTTGATAAATGTGAAATTTCCTTAAAGAAAATGGCTTGGGTCCGAATATCCCCTTTTTCTAGACCTAGAACCTCCAAAATGTTACAATTTGGGAGGTTTACAGACTCTCAGCATTCCTGGTTTGATTGGATAGATTGATATTGATTGAATATTGAATTATTGAATTATATGATGAATATTTGATATGAATATTGAATATTGGCAGCAATTGAATATTGGCAGCATATTGAATATTGCATTATGAAATTACAGCACCTTGTAAACCATTACATGGTGCTATGTAAAGGAATAGGTCCAATACTTCAAAACGTAGCTCCACAATACCTTGCAGGAAAATACTGAAAAATAAAGCATCCTTGAGTGTCACTGAGTGACAGATATGAGCGCTATATAAGAAGCCATTATTATTATCATAAAAGGCCATCCTTTTCAGAATGTTCTTCGAATTGCGGCCTATCTAACTTACCTTCTGTATAAGGCAAAATAGATGTTCCAGCTGCTCAGAGCTGAACTTGACTGCAGCAGCAGCCATAATAGAATGCATATTCTCTACCACAGTCACTGGCTGATCATTCTGCAAAAATGATAATAAAATAAAATAAAAAACACAATACAAAGTATATTTGTGACCAGCTCACAAAAAACAAACTTTTGCTTGCCGTTATACCTTCTAAGACTAGAATTTATTCTTTCTGAATTTAGTAGTAACATTCATAGTAAACTTAGTGCAGGCATGCAACTACAGTTTGTAAAGGCACAACAAGACTTTGTTCTGTGTTTCTCAACTTTCAATGACACTGCTGAGAAACCAAAAAACATGTTCTAGGAGAAAATTTGTATAAATGGTTGAGAATGTATTTATTTTGTTTCACTTCCCGCCCATGTAGTGTATAGGTTTCTTACCTGCATATTCCACATCCCGGTAAGTTCATCAAGGGACAACTTTGTTCCCAGAAAGACCACGATACCTTTGAGTCTCTCACAGTACTGGGATTGATCGATATTACCTGCAGAATTGAAGGTATTTTTTATCAGAGATCGTTAAAATTTATCCTTTGAAAAAAATAATAATAAATAAAAAAGGAGGCGGCCTCTTAAAAGGAAGCAGGCGGGGACACTAAACATGTTTTTGTTTTTTATTTAGCCTAAGTGCTGGCTTGTTTTTACCATTCAATAAAACCATTTGCTAAACTAGCTCTTCCCACAAAATTCCACCAAAGACTTTAGGGACTATTTTGGGAAATAAATCCACAGTACACAAGCTATGGGGTTTCCACATAACAGCAGCTGTACAAACAGAAGGAAACCCTTGTACAGTTCATGTACCCAATGCTAGCCTGGAAGGTATAGTACTTTGTGGCGGTCTGTTGTACCAGTGTATAGAAGGGTTTATTTCTCTCATAGAGTTTGCATTTACAAAGGAAAAACTGCCTTGCCCTCACAAAAAAGAAACAATTCTATCAGACCTGCACCTTGCTGCCAAATAATCGCAAACCATAACCAAACAATAAAGGATGAAGTACCTTCAAGAGCTATCGACAGAACTTTCTTTTCCACCAACCAATCCAAGATGATGTCTTCTTGGATCGCATTACGATTGCTCCTTGCAGCAGAGTCTTCAATCAGTTTGGTAATCTGTCCATAGAAGAATGCATACATATGTACATTAACACTATCATAGTGGGCGTCTGTTTTACCTGGCTTATGAACTGAGTGGGGTAGTAACAAAATATAAACTGATGCTTTAAGCGCAGTATTTTAACCATAATTGCTTCTCTTAAGCCCGGTTCATACTTCCTGCGAATGCGAATGCGAAGCGAATATTGACGTCACAACTCTGTTTTCGCGGTTTTCGCAAGAATTGAGCACAGCTCAACTGCTGCGAATCATTCGTTGCGAATTTGCTTCGCATTCGCATTCGCAGGAAGTATGAACCGGGCTTTAATCCAGGCGTATAAATGAAAACTTGTGAAGACTCAGATACATGTAGTATTGTGTTGGATTAACCCCTTACAAGCCTTAGCGCTAATAAACTGTTCGCAGCTAGTATGGGGTTGTATGCTCCGTAGAGAGTTGAGAAAGTTTAAGGAAAGCTCTAAGTATGATTGCAGCACTCCCACAAATGCAAAATGATTCCATCTACACGTCAAAATTGTGAGTTCTTGATAGAGGTCAATGGAAACCTCATAATCATAAATGACACAAAATGAACATTCATTTTTGTATTTCCTTTATGGGAAATCTTCATCACTACTTGTAGGTGGTCAACTGGTGGGCGAGGTGGGCCGTTTCACGTTTGAATGAGCAGAGGAAACACGGGTAGGCATAAACTCTGTGTTTGAATCAAGAAAGACTATGGGTACCCCTGAGGGTAGAAGTTGCTACACGTGGCAATTCGTCTGCCGGGGCTGAATGTTCCTAAGGAGTTGAACAAGGAGTTGAACAATGCTTTTGGCACACCCAATGGGGTAGTAGTGTAAAGCACTTTAATTCTTGGTTCATAAGAGGATTATTGGTTCATAAGAGGATGCAGTGTGCCATATCAACTAAGAAACAATAACAATCTTTCCGAAATTAAAAATTAAGTGCAAAGTGTATTTTTCTGGATGTATTTTTGTATGATATGTTAATCCCAATTATTTTTAAAGTAGTAATTTCATGTACATTGTAATGTTTTTAAACAGTAAACTTTGTAGCAATTTAGCCCCTGGGCTACAAATACATTGTTTTAATACACCAGAAATAATAATAAGAGTTGTTATTTTATGTATGAGGATAAAGGCAATACCTCTTTGAGGCTGTTCATCTTGGCGTTGAAGTGAGGTGACTTCAACATCCGCAGAGCAATGTCCAGCCTCAGGTCATCCACTTCCTTCACATCCTCCGACCAGAAGTTGAGACACAGGAGCTTCATGGTTGAGAGGAGATCTGAGACACTTCCAGCTTTCTAAGAGGTCATAACAGAAAAAAAACTGGTGTGAGTAGACTGTGCTGGTCGAGCGGTTAAAAGAGCAGCAGACACAAGCTCTGGTGTTTCTGATCAGCAGAGTGTGGGATCGAGACCCCGGTCTGGACGCTTGTGTCTATGAGCTAGATACTTCACCATAATTGCTTTGTCCTTTGGATAGGACTTTATAAGCTTGGGCGATACCACGATATTATCGAATATCGCGATACTAGTTCTGAAACGATTACGATATCGGGTCACCTTTTTTTTTAATCGTGATATCGGTAAATCGCGATATCGTTAAGTATCGCGATGTATTTCCTGGCCGAGACGATCTTGCAACAATAAATCTCCTTGTCGAGACGATATTGCAACAATAAATCTCCTTGTCGAGACGATTTGCTGCAACAAAGAGTTGCAAGTCACAGACCGCAACCGCAAGATTCCCAAACAGATCCGATCCGACGGGGTTTAGTCTTCGGAAAAAACCAACATCAAAGCCTTAGCGGTCAGGCGATCTCACACAGACGGGTGTTATCACGTGCATTATCACGTGCGTGTTGCGGACGTGCGAGTAGCGTGATCTAATTAGCTATGCACACATAAAGGACAGTCTGTCATGCGCAGTTAACACATTAAATGTGTGTAAGTAATAGGCCCAGGTTTTCATACCATAGGTTTAGAGTAAAACCCGAAGAATAGGTGATTGGAACAACAATATTAATGATAGGTCAATCATAGCCACAACTCACACCGTGAGATTTGTAGTAGATTGACATCATAAAAAAAAAACGCGATTATATCGAATATCGCGATATATTCTCGACGATATATCGTGGCTGAGAAAAAGCGATATCGCCCAAGCTTAGGACTTTATGGAGTAAGTCCTATGTACTAGGATTGGTAGAGCATGTAAAAAAAAACAGAACACTTATCGTGGAAGAGTAGGGGTTAACCCTAGTGTTTCTGGTTTACATAGCAAGCACCCTTGTTTACAGGTTTCCTCAGGCATGCAAGCTACAGTGATTAAGTTCACTTATGAGGCATCCTTGGTTTCATTACCAGAAATGATAGTAACAATATTAATACACATTGCACAACCCAGTAACAGAAACAATTCACGCCACTCTGCATTTTAAAACAAAACAAATTAAAAATATTTTTAAATAAAGCAGCCAGATTCTTACCTTCTGTTTGAGGTCACTGTCAGCCAGTTCCCGGACATATGTCAGGGTGCGTTTAGACACCGGGCCCAGGAAGGTGGCGACTCGTAGTGGGTTGAGGTACTCTGAGCACACCCCGACAGGCTGCAGCAGTGCTGCCATAATCTGTCAAAATAAATATCAAATTATATTATCTCTATTGGAATGATTCAGTACACAGTGAATCAGAAAATACTCACGGGTGGCCAACTTTCGTCATGGGAAAATTGTCAACATCTTTTACGAAAACCCTAACCTCTTTTTACAAACCCTAACCCTTAGTGTATCACGGCCAAGCAGGCGAGGGTACTGATCTTCTACTTATAGCATTAGTGCGGAGTGCTATTAGCATACAAGTAATATTTCATCGTAAAGGGAAATAAGCTGCTCCTCTACATTATTTGCTATACAAGGGATGACATTATTTTTTACAGGCTGGGGACAACCTTCAAATACTTGGCTTGCTGACAAATTTTATCCGATTTTCATCTCATTTTACTTTCTTTTCTTTTTTCTTTCTATTTTTTGATATTCTAGTTTGTTTGCACAACTCAAACAAAAATCAACGTGTTGCTTTTTTTGCACACAGAGCATGTTTGTCAACAAGTGCATCATGAATCTGCTGCAGAGACAGCGCCAGAGAAATCCAACTCGTTTCCTGACGGAAACTTTGTAGTTCAACATGAATCACTTATCCCATTATGGTACATGTAGGCTATGATATAGGACGTTTCTTTTTTTACAAGAAAAAACAGCGAACTGAGTGCAAGCTGGATAGTTAAGTCGCACGTTTTAGTCAGAGCACTATATTGAGTGATGTGGTTGCTGGACGCCATTTTTTTTCCAAACATATTACACCAGTACTCCATTGAGTAAGGCCACCAATTTTTCATTTGAAACAAATTACTGTACAACTTGAAACTTATAAAACCACAGTTTATGTAATTTGAAAACTCACCGCTGGATCAAGCTCCTCAAACGGTTCGAGTGCTTTGTTCTTGAGCTCTTCCAAACCACCTTTTTCGGCAAACTGAAAGACAAAAAAATATATATATTATATGACTAGAATGAATTACAAGGAAATTTGGGAACAAATGTCACGTCCGAATTAGTGGCTGCAGATCGATCACCACATTACAAAAACCTGCTATCAGTATCATCACCTACTGATCATACTCCAAGATGCCTCAAAATTCCCCATGTGCTATGCACACATTGGTGAAGTAACCCATGCCACAGGACTGTCATTGTATTTGCATGTATGGCGGATCAGTGCCACAGATTGCCACTGCAGAAATTGACCAAGGTTGAGAACCTTATCTCTTACAATAGTGGGCCAAATTCCATTGGCCTTTTGAGATATATGGTGGACACTGTAGGAGTGCACTGTTTGATTCGGGTGTGTACAGACAAATTTACCCAAACCTAATAGCATGGTATCCACCAAAGCTCAAAATGGCATAACTGCAGTTGAGCACCAGTTTACCACTCTCATGGACACACTTTGGGCTACAGCTCTACTCTCTACATAGGCCCTTTTCGAATTCACGACTTCGGCTCCAAAATCGACTCAGGCTAGCTAGGCTCCCTCAATTATTTTAACTTACGCATGCTTTGCGGTCAAGGTTTCAGACAAAAAAACTGGGCCTGAAGCCCAATCCGGAGCCGAAGCCGTGGATTCGAAAAGGGCCTAAAGCATGTAGTGCCTCAAAATGAAGTATGGGTTGGCTGTCTTGAGAAACAAACCAATAGTAGGAGGGTTAAAATGGGATGACCTGGGCAACGGCTGAAGCTGCCCATTTTGAACAGGAATCTAAATGTCTTTCTGGGAGCAAAACAAAATCAGGCATCAAAATAAATGATGAAGAATATCATGCCTGCGTAAGCTTATGAAAATAAGGGTTTAACTATTCATGCACAGATCCGATCTTTGGCCCAATTTCATAGAGCTTCTTCAGCACAAAAACTAGCTAAGCACAACAAAATGATGCTTACCAGCCGAAACACCATGTCAAATGCACTATTTCCGACTGTATCCTGCTAATTTTTGCTATAAGCACAA
Organism: Pycnopodia helianthoides; assembly: GCA_032158295.1. NCBI lineage: Eukaryota > Metazoa > Echinodermata > Asteroidea > Forcipulatida > Asteriidae > Pycnopodia > Pycnopodia helianthoides. Next base: position 15,740,354 of record CM063253.1, on the reverse strand, counting down.
AATTTTTAAGCAAAATTTCCAGCTTAAGCTCTACGAAATTGGGCCCAGCAGATATCTGAGAAACTCACCCTGTTGACCAGGTTTACCAGCCATCCACATGGGTCCTTATATGTGGTGAAGAGTGGAGGGACGGCGTAGGTCTGTCCCACTCCAAAGGTGTCTTCCCAGTGGATTTTTTCCAGGCTTTGGATCGATTCTTGTAATGAAACTCTGTCTCTGGATTTAGAATCTACAGCAAAAAGAACAACAAAAACCATATAAAACAGTTCCAAGATCTGGGCTATGATTACATGGACATGTGACAATTACACACGACTCAAATACAAAACTGGTGATCACCAAAAAGACTGCACTGGTCGATGACGTCATGTGCACAAATCATATAAATGCACAATGTACAAACTACAATGATATTAAATATTTATAATCAATATATTCTATGTTAATTTTGTTTTGTTTCTCATTATTTTATTCTTCAGCATGTTCAGTAATCATGGTAATCAATCAAAATTTCAAAGTTACTGTTACTTTACAAAGTGATTTTACACGAAAATACTACATATACAAAAAATAGTTAATGGCCTGACAAACAAGTACAGTACTTTAGTTTAGGTGTGTTGTCATTTAGCCTTCAAGCATGTCAAGAAAGACTATTTATTATTATTATTATTATTATTATTATTATAATTATTTATTCAGCCAACACAACGATACATGACAATACAAAATTACTTCCAGATAGGCTTGGAGAAACAAAAGCAAAGTAATTACTGTGGCCCATAGACCTGTCGCCCCACATCTGGTTGTAAACAAGTAGAGTAGATAAAATATGACAATACATGTAAAAAATAAGAGAATAAATTAACTGTAAATAAAAATTTTAAAAATAAATTAAAAAAATGTACATCAAAGATTAAAAATTCAAATAGGGTCGAAGCATCAGGCCATTCACTATTTTTTTCATTGATACCTACAGTCATGACAGTAGGTCCTTTTGGTTGGTACATTGTAAGCCGTTTGTAATTCTATTTTCTTGAGAAAAAAAAAGTACAGTGTAATGAATCAAGAAGGGCTATTAAAACTACCTGCAGTGTAACACAGTTTAACCCTCCTACTGTCAGTGTCTCTTGGCAACATTTTCCAATGAGTTGACCAACCATTTGAAACCATTGGACTGCCAAGGTTGTGTACGGTGGCACAACTGTGCACAGAACTAACTGTGTACTGTGTACATATGCATTCCCTCATGGTATCATATTGCAGGCTGGCATAGTTTATCTATCATTCAAAACCACAGTGAATGGTATTGAATGGTCAGACAGCAAGAGGGTTACGTACATGTACATGTAGATAAAGCCAAAATGTGAGACCTGAAAGTGTCTTCAGTATCACTTTCTGCGGAAAAGTTGTTGCGTCACGTTTTTACTGGTCCCTCTGTCCTGAGCCCAATTCTTAAAGGTAGGGTCATAGATTGGTAAATACTGGTACTCCAAAAACTAATGACCATAAAAACTTGATGAGAAACACTGCATAAACTATTGACAGCTCAAAAATCGTGACAATTCAAATTCATAGGCATGTGTTTAATATGTTAAAGGGAGGGTATATACCTTTGGGAATTACTTTAATTAATTACCATAAAAACTGACTTGGTGAGACGCACTGCAGCTGCTGATAATAATATTTTGAGAAACGATTCCCTTCTACATGTTCTAGGGAATGTGGTTTTAGAGAAAGGGATTCAACAAATTTCAATCAAAGAAACGTTTGATGCATGAAAGATTGTGTATTTCAATTATGGATTATTCTTCATGCGTGGACATACGCATGATTTTCGCCAATATCTCAAAAAAGCTACCATCTTTTGAAATGAAATTTTCCCAGGTTTTTTTTATTGTATAAAATGGGATTAAAACAATTGACAAATCCAGAAACTAATGGTATACTTTGCCTTTAAGCCACAACATAAGCAAATTGTGTGAGACATGAATTTTAAGCCGAATGCGCTATTCCCGAATGCAGTAATTTATACAAAATTATTCCGTTATTAGTATTAGAAAGCACTCTACCAGGCAGTAAATTAAATTAGGCAGAGCTATAGAGCATACAAAATAGTCCCATAGCACTCTGGCATTTGGCCAGCATACATCACTGTTCATGCTGTTAAACGAGACCACTGTCAGACTCCAAATTTTAATAATATCATCCTCTTTCTGTCTTTTAAGCCAAAAGGGGAAGATTATATTCATGCCATGCGAGAGGTTTAGCAAACAAGCAAGTGCACAGCTCCGAGATCTGATTACTGTAGGCTTGCAGTATTCTGTGAATCCACAGGAAGTCACATGGCCTTAAAGGCAGGATAAATGGGTAAATATCAAAGACTAGTATCCCCACTTGGTGTACACCAACATATACAGTAAACCTGTAAAAATTTGGGTTCAATTGGTAATCAATGTTGCAAGAAAGAAAGAAAGAAGAACAAGAAAAGAAAGAAAGAAGAACAAAAAACCTTGTTGCAAAGAATTGAGTGCTTTCAAATGCCTGAGAAAGGCCTCATGCCTAAAGCCTTTCTCAGATTCAAATATTTTAGTGAGAAATGACCTCTTTCTCAAAAATTACATTACCAAGGTGTTTTCTCCTTTGAGAAGGGCACCTCTTTAACCCTCCTACTGTCAGTGACTCTTGGCAACATTTTCCAGTGAGTTGACCAACCATTTGAAACCATTCGACTGCCAAGGTTGTGTACGGTGGCACAACTGTGCACAGAACTAACTGTGTACTGTGTACATGCATTCCCTCATGGTATCATATTTCAGGCTGGCATAGTTCATCTATCATTCAAAACCACTTGAATGGTATTGAATGGTCAGACAGCAAGAGGGTTTTAATGATGAAATTGGAAATTTCTACCTGAACGTTTCAAGGGGCACCAAGGCAATGCTCAGCGGCTACGGAGGCAACTGCCTTTGTTGTCTCCATGAAGCATCAGGTCTGTGCTTAGACATGTGGGAGAGGGGGAAATCACGAGACTGGTAGGGACTTGGTTGCAGGCCTGAAATTACATGGAGGCCACAGTGGCCATGGCCTCTGTTGCCCATGGTATTGGCCTTGGTGCCCCTTCAAAAGTTTCCCATAGACTTTAAGATTTTCCAATGAAAGTGCCCTTTGAAAAATGAAAATGGCCTTGCCCTTTCAAAAGGTGAAATTCCAGGCCTGTGGTTGTGGGCTGACGGGCCCAATGGGGTCCAGTGGGTATTTTTGAGCCCTGAGATTTGTTAAATTCCTCACCATTGTGAGCACACCGAGTAACTCCACAGGGACGGGCTTGTGTTTGAGGCTGGCGGCGATTACATCCACGGTCAGCTGCAGCATGTTGTAAATGCCCTCCTGTATTTCAGCGCCCCACCGGTGCACGGCGTTGGATACCATCAATTTCCTGATGGCTTCTGGCATGCACCGACTCACAAAACGCCTGCAGTTCTCATCCGTGTCAATCAGATCTGTTTCGTTAAGAGATTTGAGTGAATGAGATCAATTACATGTAAACCTTCATGCCAAGAAAAAAATAAAGAATGAAAACAACCTGTATTCCTGACACAAAAACAAAATACTTACGATACATCAGGAATCTAGTTTTCTGACAATTTTTTTCTTCTGTGAATTGCTAACCATAAAATTTGTTGCTGATTACAGGTCTACATGTACGTCAGACTGTAGAGAAGAGGGGGTTGGGGGAGGGGGACACCAGAATTCTAACATTTTCAACCAGTGTGAAGTATTTTGATGGATTAGGGAAAGCTCCTGTCCAGAGCACCTAGCAAGTTTTTATTTTTTATTAATTTTTAAAACTTCAGCCTGTTTTGTTTTGTAAATTTGGATTCAATTCAAGCTTAATGCCCTGATACCACCCGATCTGGCCCAAATTTCACGGCATTGCTTTCCACCATGATGGAGGAACACTGCACATACGGTGCCCTAAAAAAGAGTGCATTCAATTAGCTTGTCACATGTGAGTAAAACTTAACGGGGGATGTACGAGAGCGTTCGATAAGTCATCACATGATACTCGTGTCTACCCAAGTGTCAGCCATCACAACCCCAGCTCGCGAGGGGTCTCTGGTGGATGCCCAGACGTCGATTTCCAAAACTCTTCCTGACTTAGGATTAATCTTAGGACTTAGGACGAGTTAAGTTCCGTATCCATAGACATTAGGACACATTGAACCCATCCTAAGTTAGGACGAGTTACTCGTCTCGTCCTAACTCGAGATAAGATTAATCCTAGCGTTTCGTTAAATTGGCTGCAGGTGTAATGACATAGTTTCCGGCTGCAAGCGTGCCATACCAAGAAGGCAGGGGACAAGTTGAATTCGACGCGAGTAGAAATTAATACACAGATTTATCGTTATCTGAAACGCTAAACGGCAAATGGCAAGGAAATGTATTTCCTGAAAAACAAACAGTTGGTGAACCTTAATTTTCCCAGAATGCCAAGCGAAAACAACGCAGCGTTCGATTAGCCTGGTTTCGTGGAAACCACGAGTGTAAATCCCCGGTACTACACGGGGAAGCTAATCGAATGCTACGGGCTGTAAGTGGTAAGCGCAGAATACTGCTGTAAGCAGAGCCATGAAACTGGGCATTGATCAGAAAGGACTTACATAAGTCTAAAATACAAGTACTGAGTTGACACTTCAATTACAAACATGGGGTGTACACATTGAGCCGTGTAAAGTGTTGTGGAGCAGCAGTCTAATAATAATACTCTCCTTAAGTTATACATGTAGTCATTTCTGAATGTGGGTTCCACTCCAAGCCTAGGCAATTGTTATAATGCCTGTGTCCTTGAGAAAGACACTTTTACTATTATTGCTTTTTTGGGGGGGGGGGATTTGATTTCAAGCTGTATAGTACGTCCCCATGTAAATACACTGTATGTAAGTCCATTTACATACGTACTAGGATACATGTACAATGCATAAGAAACATTGTGTTAACGAACCCAGACAAACTGCATGGTGTTTCTAGCTCATTTACTTTTGATGCATCCTTGGTTTAGTTACAGTAAATATTTCTAATGTACATTACTTTTAAAGTTCTTTTTTTTCGTTTTTGTAAAACATGCTCATAAATTACACATGTTATGGATGTACACAGTTTCGACTTGGTCACTGGGCTCTGTCAGTTTGAAATCCTGTATGAGTGTTTGTTTTCAAAACAACACTACATGTGCATGAACATCATACATGTTCATGTACGTGTACCAACTTTTACAATAGAGATTTTTTTCAAAGGGAATTTCCAAGCAAAGAGTACATGTACCCGAAGTGTGGGGGGGGGGGGGCCCTGGATTTCTTTAAATCCACTGATAATGGTTTGTGTGCTGGCAAGGCAGACTTTGACCTACTTGAAAGATATGAGTGCGCGTACTGATTGAGTATGTTGAAAAACATTTTTACAAACTTGATACTAGAAGTGATTGTCCACAAAAACAAAACTGTTGAGCAGAAAATACTGCTTAACACATTTCTTTGCTAAGCAAAAAATGAGTGGGGTACCAGTCGCAACAATGTAAACTTTATGGAATGTTGGCTGGTAGGCAATATTTTTCTGTGCTTAGCATTTTTTGTGTGATTAAAGGCTTTACGAAAATTGGCCCAGGTACATTGTACATGTAGTTTGACTAGCACACCAGTTTTTTCACTGGGCCATACATGTACAATGTATTTCATATTGAAAAGGGGATGCTTTTCATCACTGAACTACAGAAAGAAATTTGGACTGGTCCTCAGGAGTTTCAACTAGCATTTGGCACCAGCAGACCACGCAGAAAACACTTCGTCACAGCTACATAATTAGGTTCAATCTAGAGCCCTTGAGACAGGCTTTCAAATGGTATAAATCCAGCATTGATTTGAGGGTGATCTGACCGTGCATACTTTATGTTTCTCTTTCGAACAGCACTGTCTGACTGTGTACAAAAATCCCATTAGACGTGCGTTTGAGGAACATTCGGAGTATCGTCACTTGCCTGTAATTTCCGGTACGAAGACGGCCGAAAGTTGCCATGAAAAAGTGATTTTCGGATCCTTCACAGCAGGAGCAGGGTCCTGCCTAGCCCTATATAGGACTCTTCCTCTGTGCTGTACACAGATACAGAGTCCTAAATATTAAGGCCCGTTTCTGGGGCTGAAAAATTTCAAAGCTTCATATCTCAAATCTTACCTGCAAGAAGCCACTTATTTCACCAGATTCACATTCCATGGCAGTATACACTTTTCTGCGGTCATATATTCCTCACAAATCCGTCATTTTCGTGAAATAATGCAGCTCCCAACATTAAAAAATTCCCCAAACTTTAAACACAGTTTATTAAGAAAAGCCACGACGCGTGTGCTGTGTTCGCGTGTGCACCGTATCCTGAGTGCACAGCGTTAACATGCAAACGCAACGCACGATATGCGAGCCATGCGTCATCTTGCGTCTTACACGCGAATGTACGCGTATGCACGGCAGACAACTGTGATCGTGAGAATACGATCACAGAGGGAATTTCTTAATGTTGGGAGCTGCATTATTTCACGTAAATGACGGATTTGTGAGGAATATATGATGACCAAAACCCACCGCAGAAAAGTGTGTGCTGCCATTGAGTGTGAATCTGGTGAAATTAGTGGCTTGTTGCAGGTAAGATTTGAGTTATGAAGCTTTGAAATTTTTCCGCCCCAGAAATGGTACCTGATATCCAGGACGTCACTGTAGTGTAATACGAAAGTGAAAGGCCACCAGGGCTAGGTCCTGCCCAGGATTTCTTTAATGGTGGAAAAAATGTTTCCCTGGAAACCATTGCGAGATGGATCAGTTACACGGTAGATCATAGACTCAAATCAAAGAAGTACTCAAAATTTTATTTTAAAATTTGGAAAATGTGTGATGGTCGGAAACAGAAAAATTTCTGCCGGGTTTTCCGGCACCGACCACTGTGGGCAGAACCCTGTAATCACAGTTTCCCTACATTGTATTACACTCAGGTACAGGGTTCTCCCTATAATGCACTAAGCTAGCCTATCAGGCTGATACGCGTAAAATTGCAGGCCGATACCACAAAATATAACAATATACTTCAGATCAAATCTTCAATCTCGATCCATTAAATAGACCCTGTTAATTTTCCCCCACTTTTATACCTCCCAAATGAAAGTGTCTGGTTACACACTTTGTATCTGGAGTTAAAAGTCCCTAGGAATTCCTTGGCTTTTATTTCCAAAGTAGTTCACTCTTTAAAGTTCTTAAAAAAAGGTGTACCATTGATCACAGCCAATCATGTACAATGTATAATTATTTATACAATTTTACAATGTTTTATAGCAAATAATAATAGGGATATAATGTGTTCCTCTACACACATGTATGTAGGCCTATAAGTATAAAGGAAAATTGCCAACTTTAAAGATACGATTTTCATTTCTTTAATTTCCTGGTACATACATGGATGTATTGATGGGGATGTGGGGGGGGGGGGGGTTGCTGAAGGGTTGGGACACTTAACAAACATCAACAACACACTGAAATCCGTTTCCAAATGGTTAAGCGGAGCAGAATGTAAAAAAACATTAGACCTTCCTTTTCTTTATAAAATGTCAACCCCAGATGCTATCCAGGTAGAACGACCTACATTGGTTTTGTTGGTGGAACCTCTTAATCTTAACGCCTTACAAAATGTAAAATACATTATTTTCAATCCTTCTACAATTTGGTATATTTTCCTCTGTAGGCCAGAGCTGTCAAGACTGCGTATAGTGTTCTAGTTTGGTTCCTGATCGATCCTGGCAAGTATGTTGATTATCTGCACTCCTTGTACAGGTCGGCTCATAGTTCACATAGGAATTAGAAGAAATGTTTTTAAAGCGAAAGTCACTCGTTTTTAGTTTAACTGTTTATAGGAAAATAAACGTAGATACACAGCCCTTGTTTGCTTTGAGTACATATGAACACAGAGTAGTTTTTTAAATATATTAGTTGTCAATCCAAATGGGATCTTAATCAGTGGTATAGACAGAAAACAAACATAAAAACAAATCCATTAATGAGTGTAAAATAGAAAAGATTGTTAGGAGGAATCCAGGGAAATTATAACCAATTAGAAATAATGGCAATTTCGGTCCTTCAATCGACTTAACATGTGGTCAATTTGCTTTAAAGACAAGTTCGAGTGAACATGGTATCCAGCTTAAAAGTTACAAAAAGGCACAGCACTTTGTGTTAACTTTGCTTCAATGTATCACCAGCCGCAAGTTTGCAAGCCTTCGTTTTCGAAAGGGCAAGGGCACCAAGGGATTTTCTTCTTGAAAAAGGGCACCTCTACCAGGAAATTGTAAGTTGGAACATTTCAAGGGGCACCAAGGCAATGACCAGAGGAACGAAAGCAATTGCCTCCACTGCCTCCGTGAAGTGGCAGGCCTGAGTTTGGAAACACTTTGTCTTGGTGAAAAAAAACCAAAGTGAAGCTTTTTTTTTATGTATCCATTAAAAAAGAAGAAGATATGAAACACCTTTTAGCATCAAGAAATACATGTATGTCACTTAACCAATTGGCCTTAAATGTGGTTTTGCAGTATTATATTTTTAAGTATTCGCTCTCAAACTTGTACTCGGAGATCCAAGTACTTGTACTTGGCTGCTTGAATTTGCACTCAGATCTGAGTAATTGGGATTCAATGTCTCGAGTATTCGTACTTGAGTACTATTTGGCCTCTGTTGTGATTGGCATTATTTAGTGCTTGGCAAACAAAAATACTTGACTACAGCACACATTCCAATTTTCTCATAGTTTTCTTGGGGGCAGCAACACACTGTCAGAAAAATTAATCTTGTGCGACCTCAGTGTACTGTTTGCATGCAGTGCAAATGGTTGCTTCCAAACCTTGCTGTGCGTGTGTCATGGCCCTCTAACTCACATCCCTACATGTGCTATACATGTGTGGCCTGTTGTGGCCGAGTGGATAATTAAGAGCACCAGACTCAAGCTCTGGTGTTTCTGATCAGCAGAGTGTGGGTTTGAGTCCCGTACGTGACACTTGTGTCCTCAAGCAAGACCCTTAAACAAGACACATTATTGCTGGGTCCTTCGGATGGGACGTAAAGTCATACTAGGTCCCGTGTGTTGTGTAATGCACCTTAAAGAACCCAGTGCATTTATCGTAAAGCGATGGGGTTCGCCCTGGTGTTCCTGGTCTGATTGGCTGCATATTGCGCCTACAGCGCCTTGTAAACCATTAGGTAATGCTATGTAAAGGAAAAAGGTCTCATACTTTGTAACGTATTGTAGCTCCACATACCTTGCAGGAGAAAAAATGAGCGCTTTTAGACGCCCATCGGGTGTGATAAAGCGCTATATAATAACTACGTATTTTTATCATTATTACATGTACATACATCAGGGCTCGAATTTGGGGGAAAAATCCACAAGACCACAGGACTTGTATCTCAAAATGTTTACTGGACCAGAAATAATTTTACAAGACCAGATTCAAACTGAGAAAAGACTTCCATGCACAGTTTAACTTGCATCTAATTGAACAAGCACTAAGACATATAAGAGAAGACTTACCTCATTTGTCTTTAAGGGTATTAAGTATATTTCAAATCATTACTCAAAGTCAACATTTGAACATAGTTTGTTTCTGTTTAAGATATTATAGAGTGAGGTACATGAATTGTTATTGAATTGAAACCACAAGACCGCCGGACTTGTCCGGTCATGAGTTTACTGGCCCAATGCTAAAATCACTGGCCTCGGGGCTGCGGTCCAGTGTCAAATTCGAGCCCTGTACATGTAGTTGTGGAAACATCACTGGTCGGAAATGCCTATGACATGTATGATGTTTAAAAAAATATAATAATAAAAAAAAACACTGCCCACAGCACACAGAATGTATGGAATGATGCCACCAAATTCAAGGCAGCATGAAGCCATTTGAATCTGACTTGAATTGTCTGGAACATTTACGAGCATGTGCATCACTGTGCATCAGCGAATTCAATGACACAAAGTTTGCAAACAAATTTACAACTTTGTGCATGCATTGTAAAAGTCTTGTCAGCTTCCTGTATTATATATGAATCCCCAGAAGTGTCAAACCTTAGGTTTCATGAATGGAGAAAATTACTCCCCATGCCCTGTAGAGACCATTTAACCCTTTGTTGTTGTTGTTGTTGTTGTTGTTGTTGTTGTTGTTGTTGTTGTTACAGTATGGGTTTCATACTTACTTTCCTCTGCAAATCTAGCCGATGCAATGAGACACTTTCCAAGAGATTCTTCTTTCTTGTAAGGAATGGACCACTGGTCGGTGAACACCCTCCCTTCCAACTCGTACAAGTTGGTTGCCGGAAACTCTTTGGATGTCTCTGCATTGGGATCATCCCCGGTATCCATGGTTGATTGCTCTGGGCTAAGCTTGGCTCCCTGAAAGAAATTGGTACACATAAATCAATTATCGAAACATTACATAGCACACGGGTCCTACGGCTTTACGTCCCATCTGAAGGAGGAAGCAACAATGGTTGAAAAGTGTCTTGCTTAAGGACACAAGTTTCACGACCAGGACGCTGCTGATCAGAAACACCCAGAGCTTGAGTCCGGTGCTCTTGTCTGCTCGATCACAACTTGCCATGAGTTACATTTGTATTGCAGTATATAACTGGCACAAAGATCCTTGTCATTTAGTGGAACACACATCACATGTCATCCTTTATTTTGCCATCTATTTATTGCCGTGATGTTGTTTCAGAACAATTGTCCTCGTTCGTTGGCTTTACCAGTTACTCAGCTTCACCTTAACTTGAGAAATGGAGTCCAGATTTCACCTTGTGCTTATTCTGCGACAATCCACAATCAATGCACTCATTGAATGAGTGCATTGATTGTGGAATGTATCCAATATTTGTTTATCATTAATTTACATTTACCATGTTTACAATACTCATTCATTGGACATGTTGGATTGGAGTATAGTATTTTTAGTAACTCTACTTAGTACACTATACTTCTAGACATGTCCAAAATAGTCAATTTATAGAGTGCACTGTACTGTTTAGATACAGTCGACAGTGTACGGTGTAGTGCCTAGTTCAATACTTGATCACGACACTCTCTGTCAATGTCATTGCTCGACTACGCACAGCACACTGTCCTACTCCTAGATTACACAGTGACAGTGTCACAGTGCAGTGCAGTGTGAGTGTGACCACCTCACCTCGTCAGGTTCAACAGCCTCGTCGTAACTGGGCGGTGCTGGATCCGAGAAGTGTACCTGTTCTGGCCGATCCCCTTTGGACTTCCCCGAGCCTCCTCTTTCCTTCATTTCAACGACTTCGTCCACCGTGTCGTAAGACAAGCCCGGCTGCTCGTTGGTGAGAATTGCTACGGCTTCGTTCAAGTCGTTCTTGCTCAGGGAGAGCGCGCGCTTGATCTCGGTGAGGTCGGAAAACCCCATTCCGATGAGCATCTGGAGGCTGTCTTCATTCGGATCCATGGTCGAGACGATCCGTAGGGCTCTGTCTTCTCAACGATGGGGTGAATCGAGGGGAGACCGTCCGGAAGGGGTTGCAAAGTGGAGATATTTCAAGACGGCAACACCCCAAAATTAACCGCACTGTACGTCGCCATGTTGTAATATCAACTTTAGAATGGACGACACGAGAGGGCGCTTGTGTAACACCCGCAACATTTTCCCTTCTCGTTGTGATTTCAGTTTTCAAAACAAAATTTGTAGTTGAAAGGTCGTAAATTTAGTTGATAATATCGGTGCATTTACAGAAAGAATCTTAACTTTCTTAATTAATACGTAATCAAACAATTAATTTAATAATAATTTTAAAAAAAGAGGAAATATTTGGGATAGATTTATTATTTTAAGAGATTCAGTGACCTGTATTGTTATGCCCCGCCCCTCAGCCTCAACACACCTGCCCAGGGCGTGGATCCCAGGGGTATGGACCCTCCCTCTCTGCTTTGGATTGCTTTCTATGTTTTTGTTTATTTAACTATCTTTTTCCTTTTATACAACTTTAAACTTACACATTCACATACTAAGAGTCCCTCGAAATACAGACCTATATGTTCAATGCCTGCTTGCTTGAGCCATCCTTCCTCCATGCTTGAACTTCCTTTTTTTTGTCCTCTCTGCTAGTATAGTGATTAAGTTCACTTTTCTGAGAATTCTTGGTGTCACAGCCAGAATTAATAAATAAAATGAAATGAAATGCGTGATACCCATAATTATGGCGACCTTCTATGTACTTTACTACTTTTGTTTAAAAAAAATTTGTTTGTACCCCTCTCTAGTCAAACTCTTGTATCCGCCTACTTCCCTGCCCCCATTCAGCCTGAACACACCTTCCCAGGGCGTGGATCCCAGGGGTATGGACCCCCCTCCCTGATTTGGATAGCTTTATATGTTTTTGTTTACTTTACTATCTTTTCCTCATATAAAACTTTAAACTTACACATTCACATACTAAGAGTCCCTCGAAATACAGACCTATATGTTCAAGGCCGCATGCTTGAACCATCCTTCCTCCAGGCTTGTCCTCTCTGCTAGTATAGTGATTAAGTTCGCTTTTCTGAGAATTCTTGGCCTCACAGCCAGAATTAATAAATAAAATGAAATGAAATGCGTGATACCCATAATTATGGCGACCTTCTATGTACTTTCGGAGGTTTGGTTTTTAAAATATTTTGTTTACCCCTCTCTGGTCAAGCCGCCTACTTCCCTTCCCCCGTTAGGGCCTGCTCATCAAAACAGGCCGGGCCTAAATTATAGGCAAGGCCAACTGTAACAATTCACACTGGATCCCATTTAATGAAAAAAGTAAACAAATATGTACACACGTATATAACAATCTAAAATTCAAGTATAGTTGTGTTAAAAGTTTTTCATTTTTATTATTGTTTTTTTTTATTTACAAAGTCATTTGAAGCAATAACATAATTTGATTGCAAAGGCTCTTTCAAAAAGCGAAATGTGTGAGCAATCTGAAATCTAATTTGAAAAAATAACATTCCTTTAACAAAAGCTAGAGCTGTTAAAACTTTGAATTATATTTCTGCCACTTGCTGCAAAAATTGCATTTTCTGCGTAACCTGAAAAATATATAACGCCACCATTTGATTTATGTTGTCACACAAGGCTGGTTTTTACGCAATTTCGAATACACTCAGTTTTGACTACCAATAACTAATAAAAGAAAAGGGCACTTTAATAGGCATATGAATTTTAGGCATTGTAACAAACTTGACAAATTAATTTGACTTTCAATGACGCCCTCTCGTGTCCATGTTTCACATGGCATGTGGTGGCCGAACAGATAAGAGCACCAGATTCAGGCTCTGGTGTTTTGGTTCAGCAGACTGTGGGTTCGAGTCCTGGTCATGACACTTGTGTCCTTGAGCAAGATGCTTTACCATAACTGCTTTGTCCTTTGGATGGGACATTAAGCGGTAGGATTGGTGGTGCACGTAAAAAGAACCCAAAACACTTATCGCAGAAGAGTAGGGGTTATAACCCTGGTGTCTCTGGTTCACATAGCAAGCACCCTTGTATAAAGGGTCTCCTCATGCTTGCTTCCCTCGTCCCCAGCGCCTTGCCTTAAAACCAAAGGCGCTGGATGGGCAAACGTATCAAGCACACTCATTGGTTTATGCTCAGTCCCATCATGCATCACACTCACACTGTAAGCACTGCACGCGTGACGTACTTCCTGAACAAGAATCTGTGCAAGCTGATAAGCCCATCCCAGCGGTCCTGGATGGGCCGCTGGGGCCGAGCGAAAAGGCTTGTGAGCTACAGAAATTCAATTCACTTATGAGGCATCCTTGGTTTCATTACCAGAAATATATAATAATAAATAATAATTAAGTTGTCGTTAGTAAAAATTCCTTTATAACACATCTTATTTCCTATTTGCACCATGACAAATGAATAGCGATGGCCATTTGATACAAAGGCCTGACTATTTGCCTTCCAGACTCAGTAGAGGTGAAGAGTTTGTTTACTTTTTGTTTTACAGCACTCTGCACTATAGTGACATCACTTTTGCTCAAAATGCCTGTATATCAGACAAAAATTCCACCACTGAGCTCTCATGTACGCAATCAACATATCGGCGCACCAGAACCCAGTAGTACAGTCAGTACACGCCAGTAACCATAAAGCTTGGACATGTACATGCCATATGTTGGTGAATTTGACACATTGTCTGAGATCCGGGTACTGACCTTTAAAAAAAAGAATTAGTAGTGCAAACTGCTATTGATTTATCAGTGATTTGGGTAATTGGATAGCATTAGTGTATGATAAACTGTTGAATCATCTTGCCGAGAGTGACGTTTTGCAAAAAAGGTCTATCATATAATTGACTGGGTAAAAAGCAAGGCTGAGACATGGGCCAACAAAGAACTTTTCAATCAGTGACCACCAAACGTCAAAACTTTTTTTTTTTAAACATAGCACCTCAACCATAATAAACTTCCATTCTCATATTCTTACTTCATCCTGGATTGTACAAGCTACAAGTGTGTAAGATAGATGCAAAATTTTGTCAAGAATAATCAATTCCACAGTAATAGAACATGGAGAATGCTGAGCTGAACTGTCATCTGTGTCTACTGTGCACGCCCTCTACGTCAGCTGTGGGCATAGAGTACCAATACCATGTGACATGCCTATACGTCAATTAAGCTATCCCACAGAAAGCTGCAATTTAATGCCATACAGCTAAGATGGCAGCACGCATAAGTTGCCTCAAAGCAGATATTACCAAAGACTGTAGAGCACCTAAGGGGAACTGGGGACTCTATCTATTGTTGGAACGTGAAATTCGCATGGGCGCCATTTCAGCGAGCCAATGTTATATCATTGGCAGCAATGGTCATTGTCTGCACTGATCTATTGCTGCATCAAAAGAGTTGCTTGCTGAAATGGCGGCGTTCAGTGCATATTTCACATTTCAGCCATGAGTTTCCCATGTTGCGTCTTCGGCACCCTATAGTCTTAGGATAATACATACATTACTACACACAGCATTCTCCAAGCTATATTTCAACCATTAAATCAACATCAAATACAAAATATTTTTCATATACAGTGATTAAATTTTACAAACCATATGGAAATAAATATTGGAAAAATATGCACGTTTTAAAAAAGTTCCCCTTTTCCTCAAAATTTAAAAATTTAACAAGATTTGGTTTTTCGTTTGAATTTCTTTTTGGATAAGTAGCTCTATGAAATTACTTTCACATGAGGCACAGCTGTTAAACACAGAACATTTTAAGTAAAACAAATTGTCTGCTCAGCTGGTGAACTGCTTTTATTGAGCAGATGAGTAACGCAACAATTCAAATCCATTCGCTTATGAAAAACTTTTTTAGCATACGCAAGTTTTCCTGATATAGTAAGCCCCAAAACCCCAGCTTATATAAAATCCTGCCCTCATCAGCTCAAAAAGTGCATGCCTGTAGAACACTCTACTTCGGTGTAAACTGCGCTCTACAAGGCTTACTACTTTTTGGGGGTTTTGGAATGGTAGGCTGGAGAGAAAGAATAATTCACCAGGCCAGGGCCCAATTTCATGGCTCTGCTTACTGCCGAATTCTGCGCTTGCGGTGACCATTCTCCGCTTACTGTTCAAGCGCCGAAATTCTGCGCTAGCTGTGTAAGCGTAGAATGCCTAGTAACGTGGAGTACGCACGCGCACAAGCCGAAAATCCCCGCTAACCCATGAAATACGCTTGACGTAAGCGCGGAATTCCCTGCTTCCGCAAGCGCCGATTCTTTGCTTACGGTAAGCAGGGCCATGAAATTGGGCCCTGATGCTTCGTTTTTGAAAGGGCAAGGGCACCAAGGCATTTTCTCTAAGTAAGTAAAGGGCGCACCTCTGTGGGGAAATTGGCACCAAGGCAATGGACTAGGGGCAACGGAGGTAATTGCCTTCTTAGCCTTCGTGAAGATCAGGCCTGATTGACAAGTTACACAATCTCCCTATTGACCCACTTCACATAACATCATCTGCACAATCTTGGAGAAGCCAAGGGAGTCAAATTATAGCCCAGCAGCGCTGGCTCGATGTGCTGCTTCTTTTGTGCACATCTATGATGACTCCCAAAATGGCGGATAGAACAAACTGGTAGCTATGTGAGGTCAGTGCAAGAAGTCAAACAAGGTACAATTTCGTAAAGCTGTTAAGCAGAAAATACTTCTTTAAAAATTTCTTTGCTAAGATAAAAAATGAGAGGGGCACCAGTCGCAACAATGAAAACTTCATGAAATTTAGGATGGTAACCTGTGTTTCTTCTAAGCAAGATATTTCTGTGCTCAGCAAGATTTTGTGCCTATATAGGCTTTATGAAATTGGGCCCTGACCTTAAATACACGTCTAATATGGTGTACTTTTTTGTCTGGATCCCTGAATACAAGGTTGCAATGATAGTTCCAATTCTGATTTTGAGTACTGGAACCAGACTTTTTTTTATCCATATAGCCTTAGTTTTGTGAGGTTTGAACGAGAAAAAAATATAAACTAAATCAACAAACTTAAAGATCTTACGATAGACTCTTGATGGGTACAGCAATCATTTGTTTTAAGTTAAAAGGGCACTTTGTCGAAAACACAAATGTTTATTTGAACTTTTCACAGGGAACCAAGCCAGGTTCAAGGTTCCTCGGTAGTACCTTCTATAACACATAGACATGATGAAGAGAAAATTAAGTTTTGGAATGTTGACAGATCAATAGATGACTTAAAACTGAGAGGTCACTCCTTATGCCGGAAAAAGATGAAGAAGTTGTTTTAAAAGATCAACTAAAAAGATAACTCAAACCTGCTATATCCCAAGGAGGGATTCCTACATGCAAGCATCAGCAACCCAACAAAATCCTACACAACAATCTTGTTTTTTTTTTTTTTTTAAATCCTAACATCTGTAAGTTTAAAAAAAATTCTTACATTTTTTTTGTCAAGGAATGAAACACACCCAACTCAAGTTGCACAAACTCAATTTTCCTCTTTATACCATGTGTATATTGCAGCTGCATCTCCGACACGAGATCACCATTTCATGGCGAAAAATATAAAAATATGATTTTTTGATTGTTTTTTGTTTCAGGCGACCTCGGCCCGAGCTGCAATAAATCGACTATAAATGATGGTGACATAAATTGCAAGCAAGAGGAGAATGAACAGATCGTCAAGGAAACCCAGAATGCCGAACACCGCCTCAGGAATGATGTCCAGTGGCGAGATGAAATACAGCAAGGCGGCGAAGAAACAGATGATGATGCGGAGACGGAACATCCACACCAGACCGCTGAGGGTGAAGAACTCCCTCATGGCGTGGCGAAAGAGGGTCGGGAGGTCACGGACGTAGTCCATCAGCTGAGGAAGGTCAAAGGTCAATTGTTTATGACATCATTGGTTTCGGAATGTGTAAATTCTTTTCTAATTTTCACTAAACAATCCAGATGATTGCCAACAATGTACACTAGCCAAGGCTTGCAGAAGACTACATCCTAC
This sequence comes from Pycnopodia helianthoides, assembly GCA_032158295.1. Classification (NCBI taxonomy): domain Eukaryota; kingdom Metazoa; phylum Echinodermata; class Asteroidea; order Forcipulatida; family Asteriidae; genus Pycnopodia; species Pycnopodia helianthoides. The sequence continues at coordinate 15,722,780 of CM063253.1, read as the reverse complement.
GATGGAGGTCACTCATAGTTTAAAGGCTGTTGGAAATTATCATTAAACTTCACTGTCCTGGAGCCTGGGACAAACAACATACATGTACTGCAATAAGAGGATTAGTGCCCACCCGGTAATGGCGGCACATAACAAATGACCCAATTCACTCGATGTCATCATCAACATAATCTTGGTTGCGCCATTTTGGGCTTCACTGTTTCTGTGTGCTATACAGTATAGTATGCATTTCAGACAAAACGAGGCATCAACAAGCTTAGGCTGCGTCAGAATCAAGTGACTTTGAGAGTGGCTATGGCTCTTGGCTGCTTCAGCAGCGGTGAAAAATAGGCCTTTCTAGCCATCCGGTTTAGCGATCCTGTTATAGCGATCCGGTTATAGCCACTACTTAAGCCGTTAATTCAGACATGGCCTTACCATGATTTGACTCCCAAATGGCAAGCGCGGCAGACAATAGACCTTTCCACTGTTGATAAACAAACAGTGCTGGTTTGCATGGACTGCTGAATGTTAGTAAAACATTCAATCATGTTAACAGATGTTTTAACCAAATTCAACATTTTCGGCAAGCTTCTAATTAAATCAAATATTTCCCATGATCCGTTGCTTTGTTTCCAATAAATCCAACACTATTTTTGAATATTTGTGTAACATTGATACAAACTGTAGCTATCTGTTTTTTGTTTTGCATTTATGGCTTTTCATAGTTTTCCAACCTGGGTTGGCAAAAACTTGGGCTGTGACGTTGCAAAAGAAAGGTCTTTAGCCGCATGTGACATTGGTGCAAGGGATCAATAGCCAATGCAAGGATTACACGACAAAATCATCCACCATTTTGAGATATGATGGACACATGCTATGGCACTACTTTGTTTGGTTAAATTTGTCTGATACACCGAAACCAAACAGTGCACTCTAAAAAGGCTAATTGGGTTATTACAGCGGTAAGGACAACATATTACAGAGATATTAAGCCTTTTAACCCTCCTACTGTCAGTGACTCTTGGCAACATTTTCCAGTGAGTTGACCAACCATTTAAAACCATTTGACTGCCAAGGTTGTGTACGGTGGCACAACTGTGCACAGAACTAACTGTGTACTGTGTACATGCATTCCCTCATGGTATCATATTGCAGGCTGGCATAGTTTATCTATCATTCAAAACCACAGTGAATGGTATTGAATGGTCAGACAGCAAGAGGGTTAATGCAACTATGAACAGATACCAAAACAGGCATTTTCTTCAAGTCGGCATCTATAGCCTTAGCCTTAGCCAACGTTGCTTTATTTGGGCGTGGCCTAAGCCTTTGTATTTAAAAAATTGTTTGTACTCACTGGTCTTGGCTCGCCAGAGAATCGTCTGTTGTACTCATTTATCTCAATGATCACTTGCTGGGCCTCATCTGTAGCTTGATCAACTTCACGGAAACATGGCAATAAGAGAGTCACCTGTTTATCAATTGATGAAAAGGGGAAAAAAAATGCAAACACTGTTCTTAATGGCCTGATGTTTCGACCCTAGCAGAGTCTTTCTCAAAGGCCGAGAGACACCGCAACACACACTATACATGGCTCGAAATTTACACTGGACCGCAGGCCCAAGGCCAGTGATCTTAGCATTGGGTCAGTAAACTCTAGACAAGACAAGTTTGGTGGTCTTGTGTTTTTCAATTCACTGTGTAAAATTGTGTGAAATGAACTGTTCTTTAATCAAGCTGCAACAAAAGTGATAATGTTGGCGCCCATCAAACAATTCTTCCCCAAATGGGCAGTTCTTATTGGCTAAATGCTACACGAATAACCAACCACCCCGCGAATGGAGCTGACCAATCCAGGGATGACCCCCCAAAGGAGCGGACAAGAAAAGCCTGACCCGGGAACCTCACTCGCATAGAGCAGTCCCCGGGAAGCCATCCCACCTGGAGAAGCCTGTAACAATGAGGGCGCCCAACATAACGTGTATACCAGAGTATAAAGCATTTTGATCGCAAATGCGATAAAATGAATTATACTCTGGTGTACACACATAAAAAATACAACTGTAGTAACACTGTTTAAATTTGTACTTAAATACCTTTCAATTCTGTTGAGTATCGAAGTGTACTTAACTACAAGAATAATAAGATACATCTTCTCTTAGTGCTTGTTCAAAGAAAAAATAATTTGAGAGGCTAATCATCCTAACTTGCTGCTGAGAAGCTGAATTGTGAAAGATGCGGCTACAATGTGTTCAAGCCGCAGGTATGCAAGGGTGCCTTAGGCAGCCAGCCACATTGACCCACATGACCACATGACCACATGACCACAGCCAGAGATAGAAAATGTTTGCTTTTTTCTGAAGGGAGGAAAACGAGAGTGCCAGGAGAAAAAAACCCTTGTGGCACAGGAGAGAACCAACACCCAACTCTGCTCACAAATGGCCCTATAGCTGGGAATCGAACCAGGGCCAAGGTAGTAAGAGGCAAGCACTTTACGCACGAGCCACTATGCCACCTCAATCAGTGTAAAAGGAAGCAGTCAGGTTCATAAAGAATGAAAAGAAAGGAGCAAGATGCAAACAGAAGAAGCAGGAGGCATGGTGACCCTAAGACGACACTAACGATTGAAATATTGACGTCAACACTCCACTGTCAACAGTAGTGCTTTTCAAAGACTAGACTTTAAGTGGCTTTAGTTTTCAGACCTGATGCCTCTTTTTCGAATGGACTAAAAGTTTTTCCTCGGTAAAGGGCACCTCTATGAGGGAAATGTAAATTTGTACTGGAACATTTCGAGGGGCATCAAGGCAACCGCCAGGGGAAAGGAGGCAATCGCCCCAGTAGCCCTCCGGGTAATATCAGGCCTGAAATTTGAACTGTAGAAAGATAACAAAAAAAGAAGCTTTGTGGTGGTGATATGTAAATCATTTCTCTTGATTTGTGTAATTCGGATCAAGTTCTGGTGCATCATCACCAATAATAGTGGACCTTTGTTTCCAAGTGTTCCCCTATAGGTGTTGCCCTATTAAACCCAGGTGTTGCCCTATTATAACCCATGGTGTTGCCCTATTATAACCCATGTGTTGCCCTATTATAACCCAGGTGTTGCCCTATTATAACCCAGGTGTTGCCCTATTATAACCCATGTGTTGCCCTATTATAACCCAGGTGTTGCCCTATTATAACCAGGTGTTGCCCTATTATAACCCATGAGTTGCCTATTATTAACTGATGTAGAATTTTAACAGGATAAGAGTACCTGTTGTCTGCACACTGGACATCTGATTGACCCGAGCCAGTTGCCATGCCTCCAGTAGGTAATCAAACAGTTTCCTGTCAACAAAAATAACAAAAATAAACAAAAAACAGGAAAACTAAATAACAGTTATTGATAAAATACGAAAAAGCTGAAAATGCAAATCAAAATTAAATGAATATGAAAATCGGACAAACCTTGGGGTGTTCTTCTTGATGAAATGCTTGCCATTTGTTGGGATACCTTTTGGGGATAAATTTTATTCTCTGCTTTGGTGTTTATTTTGAAATCCATTGACAGACCAATGTGCCAAAATGTAGGCATACCAGGGCCAAGTTTGCGCAAGAACTATCGCTGACCATAGTTCAACTAAGTTAGCCCAAATTCTGTCCAGCCGATGATGGCTGGACAACGCTTGTCGACTATTTAGAACCATGTCGACTATTTAGAACCATGTCGACTATTGGTCACAATGGCTGGTTATCAATAGACGTTTTCATAGGACAGTGGAGAGTGGACCAGTCATCAGAAAAATGAATACATTTGTTGATCCAACACTTTATTATTGTCGCATTGACATGACATTACTAGAGTTGTTTGCATTTTGACTTCAGCGTGCATGCCTTACGTATATCACTAACCAACAACTACATTGTAGTTAACCATTTGTCCTTGCCCGAACTTGCTCCTGAATTAAAGGTTTGGGTGTTGAGGTTACAGGGTCCACTTTCATGGCGTTGCTTACCGCGGAGCACTTACAGCGCAGCAGCAAGCAGAGTCATGAAATTGGGCAGGATCTTAAAATATAGTCTCTCCAGTCACAACAAACACAAGTTGAATCTCTTTCAGTGAGTATTGCAAAGGAATCGTCACAAATTCACAAACCCAGCTAAGCGTAAAACGTACCGCAAAAAACATGACCACAATTTGTCTCTGTAGCATACGCTAATTCTGCTAGACAAACAGGGCAGGTGGGGTCAAAGTTGAATCTCCGTCTAAAGGGTGGGGTTTGGGCGTTGCCATTTTGGTGCTGCTCGTCATGTTGATGTTGACTGTTGTTGTTGTTGTTGTTGTCCGTGTTGGCGATCGCTCACTGTCTCCGCATCAACTCCTAATCGTTGCCTTGCCTCAAAAACTCGCTGCACATTGTCTGGGTGGATAACTCTAGAACCAGTTCGGTTTCTGAGAAAATAAAAATAAACTGACTCTGAAAAAGTCGAGTTCACCCGAGTAGTGACAACTCCAGGGCAAAAGTAACGAGTCACTCAAATGTAAGACAAACCTGAATGAAACCTACCCTGTCACCTCGCAAACTGTGGATAGATTCAACATTCTTGATGAGTGAGTTTTTTGCTCTTCATACTCAACGAGTAGACACTGTATTCAGCTGAAACTTTCACAGGTGATTAGTTATTGTATCTTTATTGATAATTTGGCCTATAAATCAGTATTGCATTGAAAAAAAACCATCTATTACCTACCTTGACTTAACATGTAGTTAATAAATATCCAATTAACATTACAACAATAATTATTTACTGACATGACTGACAATACAAAGTATAGCCTTTTTATTTTCAATTTAGCTATCAAGTATCATAATAAACAATTTTAAAATACAATTGAATTATAAAAAGCTAATGTATTGAAAGTATCAATCATGTTTAATGTCATAATTGATAAAATAATGAAACATTTTCAAATTGAACATTACTAAAAAAAAGTTACTACAGCAGAGAAGTTTTGTATTCATTGTTTGTTTGTTTGTGTTTCTTGCTTTTTTCAAAGAAAGGAAAACCTTGTGAAGTTGTGTCTTTATTATTGTTAAAATCATATCAAATATCACAGATATGAGTGCAAACATTGTGTGGTCATCTCATGATGGCATATGGACGGGGGACTTTTGTTTATATATAATTAGAAAAAAACCTCTCACTCTGCTCTATATCATATGCTCAGTTTTCACGAAGGAAGGACACTCACCTGTTGAGGAAGGCAATCGTCAGAGGAATTGCAATTACAACAAAAACACCGAAAACAGAATGCAAAATTTCATCTCCTACGCCCTCTATGATTGTTCCCGTACCTGGAGAATCAACACCAGTGAAAGAATCCATTTTTATCTCTCCTCAGCAATATAATCTTTTTTTCAATTTTGCAACCTTTCAACATCACATCGTAAAACTCCAGTTACGTTTTGCACTTGCAGATAGAATCAGCTGAGCTTCCTCGTTAAAGAAAACACCAGCAATTTTCTCAAACGTTTGGGGCGCTTATTGCTACACGCCAATAAGTATCCGAAAGAAATAATTGCGAGGGCCGTGCGCAATTTTTTCTTTCGTACCACACTTGAGACAGAGGGTCAACAGTGAAGGGATCAGGGAAAGCGCCCATACCTTATGCGTGTATGCATTGGCTCTAGTGTGGTACGGAAAACAAAATCGCGGGCCGTGCGTTATTGCTAAACTTCACCGAGTCCTTTGAGTGTAACAATATTTTGGATTTATTTCTTCACAGAACCCGTCCGACGAACATCAACGAAAACTCTTGACATCCTCAGAATCGATTTGTGAAGAGTCTCGCTTGATGAACAATATATTTTTTCATATTTTCCCATATTTTATTATTACCGAATTATTTAAAGTTATTCAAACGTTTAGGGCTCATCGGTTTCCGCATTGATCTACATTGTATAATGTAGATCAATGGGTTTCCGATTGCAATACGCGTCATTGAACCCATCTTTGATGTAAACCGATGGAAAAGTGCACTTGTGTACGCGTTATACATGTATACGCACGACTCTCAGCCAATGATAGCTCTTCACGTGTGCACAAATCCCATCAAAGATGGTGGTCAATGACGCGCGCGTATTGCAATCCATCATTGATCTACACCCTGTACATTAATGTAGATCAATCCATCTATAGACCGATCCATTAAGCCCCGCCCCTTACGTGTTGATTGAATAATTGACATATGTGTTAACTGATTGGTAATGGTATATTGGGACCATTAGATATCGACTGATAAATGGAATATCTAATTATTGATTAGTTGTATGTTCAGCCTAGAATTAATTGATAATTAGATATTTAATCAATTGACTGGGTGGTTAAAGTGTTTTGGTGGATGGAGGTACCCCATGATTTCATAGTATGGAAAGTTGTTGTTTATAAATTATCAATCGATTATTGTTCAATCAATGATTGATTTTTTAATAAAAATATTTGTTTTCCTAAATTTGAATAAGTTAATAAAAGTGGGTAGCTTTGTTTATCTTTGGAAAGTTTTGGGAGGGAGAAAAAAAAACAACCTTGCACTTTTCGGTGCATAATTAGCATTTTCGCTGGTGTCCTGTACTTGAGACGCCCCCTACGTGTGTGTGTAAGAAGCCAAAACCTTGTTTTATATGCGATACGACACCAACGACATTTAACCGGTTGTGTTGATAGTATTTTCCGTATGTAGGAAGTGTTTATTTGCCAGACAAAATTAGTCACTTAGGAAGAGGGGTTTTGCCCGTAGTTTTCTTCGGTTGTAACTAGTGATTTTTTCAACATGTCTCATGAAGAACTTTGTGCAAGTCTGTTAACGTGGGTGAGTGTTATTTTGTTAAATATTGTCGTTGTTTTTTCGTGAAGAAAGTGGTTTTTATGACGTCTCTTTCATGCTTTAGACTTTTCTTCTCCGCGTAAACGTATGTGTACTGATACAGCTGTACATGTACATGTACATACATTGTACAGGTACACAGTACAGGTACATTCATTACGTCGTGGCGAGTGTTGACTACGATTTGCCCAATTTCCGGACAATCAACATGGGAGCAGGTGAAAAGGATTTTTCTAATTCAAATGTATTCAGTGGTGTTTTTAAATATTTAACGTAAAAACACACGATTTGCAACAAGGCAGTGGATATTTAACCTGTCTGTGATAAAAGATATTTGACTGGCCAGGGTAGATATTTTACCAGCGACGGTTAATCTTCTGAACAACGGGACGCTGTTTTGCCCACACAGATCAGAAAAGATCTCTTTTGACTTTGAGGGGTAGCCTACATGTAGCACTGCAGAGAGGACCATGATCCCCCCTTCAGTGTTCATGAACAAACAGAACATGACGATTGCGAACGACACTTCCCGTGGTTGAATCCTGTGATTTTTTGCCTTTTTTTTACCTTACCACGTTACACTCGCGCCTCGGACCTTATTGCAAATACTGCATGGTTGAGGTCAGAAGGCACTGTGGGAAAGAAAAATGGGATAAACAACTCCCTTTTCCTTCCCACCATGCCAACCACAGTCACAGTGCCTTTCGACCATTGTGCGAAATCAACCAGGCAATATTTGCAATAAGGGCTATGGATTTTTGGAGTCCTCCCTAGGTACTTCTAGAAACTATAAAGGCTCCCCGTGAGCCTTAAAGGAGTGTAACATTTTGGGCCTCCTTAACGCTATACGTTTTCAAAATGGTAGTTGATAGGTGAACATTTTATGGTCGTTAGCCAGCAATAACTTCAGTTTCTTTTGTACTACACAGTTAAAACTACCCCATCACACTAAATATACATTCACAATGCTTGTGAGGCCTTTTTGTCGGGTTACATGCAAAAACATCTTCAAAAAATGAAATGTACTGGTGCAATACTCGCGGTTGTTTTGCTCTACATCGCGGCACTACCGCCGCGTGAACTAACAATGAACTAACAAAAAGTGAATGCCGTGTGAGTCACGCGGCGTGCGTTCACTTTTTGTTAGTTCATTGCTTGGGCAAGGATATCAAATCACAACTTAGATGAAGGAAGGGAGTTTAAAAATAGCAAATCAAAAGAGGATAAAAATCTTTTTAAAAGCCCTACTACTAAGTCACTTTAAAAAAATGTCCTGAGTTGACCAGGTTTGCCAAAATTTTACCTTTCTCTAAGATGTGATTTGACATCCGAGCCCAAGCAATTACAAATAGACTTACAAATAACTGAGAAAGGTGTCGAACCTCAAAATCATATTTGGGTAAATAAAATACTCTTGACTATTTGGGGTCATAATGAACAAGAAAGTGGCAGTCGGATTGGCAACTTTTTCCCAATAGTCTTTCATTTCAGGAAAAAAAGGGGATTACACTCAAATAAATAGTAGTTGAAAATTAAATGGAGGGATGTCTTGTGTGTTTGGTTCTAAAAATAAAAAAATAAGTGCTATATGAAGTAGTCACACAAACAATAATTATCATTAGATTGGTAGATTAATAAATACCTCAATATCAACCTTGTTGTGTTTTTGTTTTTGCTTGCAGGTTCAAACTTTTAATTTAGAAGCCAATCCAGAGACGGTAGATGAGCTGACAGATGGGGTTGCTCTTAGTCAGATTCTGTGCCAAATGTAAGTTTGACTATTCAGTAATAATGTCGAAGAGGTATGAGTAAGTAGTCACAATTATGACGCATGGTTGTGACTGCCGTTATTGCCTGCGTATAAGGCGCTCGGCAGATTAGGTTATAACCTACAAGGCTCACCACCGTACAAGACGCATCATGTTTTTTTAACAGAGAATTTTCCAAACCCATTCACAGTTGGTACATCACCACTAACGGGGGTCATTGTGTTGGAAGGACACTTACCATAATGTAAAGGGATTCCAATTTTTTGTAAACCAGAACATTATTAAAACACACTTCTATTTTTTTATTTTGTGTGTGTTCATTTCGTCTTAAGATTTTTTTTCTTAAAGCATAGCTCTACATGGATTTTCTTCTCATGCAACTACCGCACAAAAACACGTTGCGCTAACGTTTCCCAATGAGTGGGCTGCTAGTCTTTGTTATCAGGCATTTTTGCATGCTACACTCCATGAAAGAACTACCGAACACTAGAGGACGCTTTCAAAACAGCGCGATCACAATAAGAATGTACGCCCTCTGTTGGCAAATTCTAACAGTTCATTACACGAAAAAAAAAACGACTTGATTAATAAAGACTAGTACCGTAATTTCCTGCGGATAAGATGCCGGGCGCATAAGCGCAGTCCCCTAAAATAAAATCAAAAAATCAAACGTCAACAGATAAGGCGCATTGGTATATAAGGCGCTAGAATAGATACATCAAATGGAGGCTTGCAAACCCATTAACGGTTGGTACATCACCACTTATGGGGGTCATTGTGTTGGTAGGACACTTACCATAACATAAAGGCATTGTATTTTTTCAAACAATACATTTCACACACTGATCATCAAAATGAACTCAAGCATTACCAGATAAGGCGCATTGGTAGATAAGGCGCAGGGATGTTTTTGTGCTGTCGAAAGTCAGATAAGACGTCGTCTTATCCGCAGGAAATTACGGTATGTCCGTAGTTGGAGATGTACACTGCTGATACCAGGGCCCAATTTCATAGAGCGCTTAAGCACAAAAAGTTGCTAAGCACAACAGAATTCTGCTTACCAGAATAAGGTTACCAGCCAAAATACCATGTCACATACACCATTTCTGACTGGTGTCCTGCTTATCTTTGCTAAGCACACAATTTGTAAGCAAAACTATCTGCTAAAGCAGCTCTATGAAATTGGGTCCAGGTCATTTAGCCTTCAGGTATCCTTGACATCAAAGCTTAGTATTCATCAGTCAGAACCCTTATTCTTCCCATATTCCCTACTTTCAAATGATTTAAGTAGTGTGGAATGTTACCATCAAAATGGGAAGTGTGTCACACTCAAACAATGTCCCAGATCTCAATGGAAGAGACTGCTGCATGATTGACGATACAGAGCAATTGTGAATTATTAGTTGTAGGTAGGCCATTGAGTGTACCCTTCATGGTTGGGTGGATACCCTTTACATGTACAATACCCAGGTTGGGTGGATATCCTTTATACCCACGGTTGGGTGGATATGTGACAAGAGCATGATAGGCTCCTTCGAATCAGTTCACATTCTTTTCTGCTGAGAGTACATGGTGTAAGGTTTAAGGTCGTCTGTTTTGAGGCATTCATGTACATGTAAAATGTATGCAAATTTTACACAAAGCAAGTTCTTTTACACAAGTAAACAAAATCTTTAACAAAATTCAAGTAGAGTTAAAAACCATCATCATAGGGCCCAATTTTTGGGGGGGGGAATCTTAAAATGTTTACTGCAGACCAGAAAAGAAACAAAACTGAGAAAAAAATACTGACACAGTTTAGCATGCATTTTAGTTGTTTTTAATTAGACAAGCTCTTAGACCTGTAAGAGGCAAATTGCCTTTATTGGTATTAGATATACTGCATTACTCAACAGAATTGAAAGGTTTTATCAGACTCAAAGTCAACAGCTGAACATAGTTTGTTTCTGTTCAAGATATTACACAGTGAGGTAATGAGGTATTGTTATAATTCAATTGAAAAAATGCAAGACAGCCAGACTTGTCAAAATCCAATGGCCTCGGCTCCCTGCTGTTCAGGTTACATTTTGAGCCTGCACTACCAAGGAAAAGCTTTTGGGTAAAGAATTCACTTGCATGTTGTTGTTCAACATTTCAGTTTTTCCCCGATTCAGTTCTTGACATAGTATTTTAACCCAAATTTTAAGTGAACCTTGAAATAAATAAATTCACAATGGCATTTTAAAAATGGAAGTGCCCCTCGGAGTGGCCTTGCACTGTCTGGTATCAAAAATCGTTGTCTTTGTCAAGCCCTCGCCTGGATTTCCATCTTTGAGAGGTCAAGGCCATTTTCATTTTGCAAAGGGCACTTCCAAGTTCCATTGGAAAATCTTAAAGTTATGGGAAACTTTTGAAGAGGCAAGACAAGGGCAACAAGGCCATGGCCTCCGTTTAATTCCAGGCCTGTACAGTGTACGCCTCTGTGTTGGTGCACTGGGTACATTTCATACCTAGGTAGATGGTAGTGTGACACTTAAAGTTGACATGGATACAGTGCATTGTTATGATCTGAAAGGCCGAAGTTGAGTAGGCTACCAGGCTAAAGGAAGTGCCAAGGTCTGTCACAACATAACCAAGGATCCGTCACAGCTGTGTCGATGATTGATTGTGAAGGTTAACACGCACAATGTCATGCACAACTTGGATCGAAACAAAAACTAGCATTGCAAGAATTCTCAGGGTTTCTCCTCAGGTTTTGATGAAGGGAGAATCTTGGTGACAGTCCACCTGTACAGGCCAAGTTCAAAGCTACGTAAGGGAAATATTTTGTTAAAGTCACGGAACAAAGCTCATTTGCTGGGTAAACTCAATAGCATTATAATTTTGAGGTACATGTAAACTCAATAACATTTTAACTGATAGATCAGATACATACAAATAGTTAACTCTAGTGTACGTATTACATGCATGTATGCAGGTGTATTGAGATTAGTAAAGCACTCATTTACATCAGGTGATGTATGTACACGATGTAAACCAAATGAGATTGGTAAACAAATAAATTGTTTTTTAACCCTCCTACTCTCAGTGACTCTTGGCAACATTTATTGTACATGTATTCCCTCATGGTATCTATCATTCAAAATCACAGTAAATGGTCTTGAATGGTCAGACAGCAAGAGGGATAAGGTCTGGTGTGTGATTGATGAAGTGATTGATTGGTTGATTGACTTTTCGATTGATTAACTAATTGCTGCTTGTGTACCGATGTTGCTGCCATGATTCAAACATGGAGGAAGGAACTGTGATGGTTTCTGGAATGCATTTGGCTTGATTGGATCAGGTTTACATGTAGTTGACAACTAAATGGAATTCTGCGTTATTTTTAAAAATCTAAACAAATGAACTAAAAATCTTGTTTACTGATGTGAAAGAAAAGATCTAATGATGGTTGCCGTGTAAGCAAATAAACCTTGCTCATGACGTTAGCAAAATGTTTCCCTCAGCCTTGGACTTAGCCATTACATGTAGCAACCTACTAATTAATTTCACATGCAGTGTTTATGACTTTAACAAATGGTTTCCCTTAGCCTTGGACTTACATGTACGCACATAATATGTAGCCCTTTCAAAAACCTATATAATTTCACATGCAGTGTCAATATCAGTAATGGAATGGATTTCATTTTCTCTGTTTTTTTCGTCTTTTCTTTCAGAGCGCCCAATTTCTTCAACGCAGGATGGTATGGGAGGATAAAAAAGGAAGTTGGGGATAATTGGAGAATACGAGTCAGCAACCTCAAGAAAGTGTTGGAAGGAGTTTTAGACTTCTACAATGATGTAAGAAATCTTGGTCTTCAGTCTTTGAATAGGATATAAAGTTCAGGCCTGATACTTCACAAAGGCAATGGAGGCAATTGCCTTCAGTGCCCCCTGGTCATTGCCGTGGTGCCCCCTTGTAATGTTTCAATAGAAATGTACAATTTCCTCATAGAGGTGGCCTGTTCCAAGAAGAAAATTACTTGGTGCCCTTGCCCTTTCCAAAACGATGCATCAGGCCTGAAAGTTTCACCCAGTGAGCTTGAAACATAAGCTCAAAGCTACCGCTTGGCTTGTTCGTGTACAGCTGCATAAGTAGAAAAAGACAGTATTCATTCTTGTGTAGACTTCTATCAGACCTGAAATTTGTCAGGATTTTGCCACGGTGTGTTAAACTTTGGCAAACGTTTGACCTACCTTTTATAAACAGTTCGCCGCATGAACAGTTTGGACTGGAGTGCACTGTTTTCAAAAGCTGTACCCATAGTGTTAGCCAGAGGGGTGTCTGGGTGTCTTTTGGACACCCTGATAGTAAATTTGGACACCCTGTTTTATCTGTCATTTACATGTATAAAAAAATGTATTGTAAGTGAACAATTTGGACACCCAGTTTTTAAATTTCCAGCAAATTTGGACACCCTTTTACCAAATCCTGGCTAAAACCTTGGCTGTACCACGTGCACGCATAGTGTGCATAAATTTGGCAGTCAAATCATTGTGTAGATCTTGAATGAATATTCCGTTTTTTGGTTGATGTTTTGTCATCTTCTCCTGAAAATTGTTACCAAATACAAAAGAGGCAAAAAGCCTTTGTTTTTCCATCATTATCCATTGGAGACACTGTAAAAAAACAAAACCTTTAAAAACAAAGACATCATCCCATGGCTCAAATTTTGTGGACAAATCCACAAGAAATAATTAAACATGTAAAAGATCAAGAAAAAAACCTGCAATGAACCTGTGTATGGCCTGATGGAAAACTCCATTTCCATCCTGTAACGTCTCTCACCTCATAAATAGTCCAAACAGACCCTTCCTGTAGCATTGGGGACATCCAAACGCTGCTAATAAAAACATTTCCTGTGGGCCCGATACTCCCACAGTACAAATTATTACAATCCAGGCAAAATAGTCCAACCTTCCAGAATAGCAGAGGAGCTTACGGTCACAGGATATTGGATTAAGGGTTGTATTGAGCGTAGATCCAAAATAACCTCATCCTGACATGTCTGGTATGTACATTGTGCTTAGGCTGTCATCTGGTCGTGTGTCAACGCTTCTTCACCTGTTGTGTTTACACTTCTTTGAGTGTCAAGCACAGCATGTTGTTTATTCGCATGCGCTCCTCCGTTTGAATTTGAGGAAACTATTCTAGTGTCATTAATTTGAGAAACATGGTTGATTACATGTACATGTATGTATGAAGATTGAAGGGCAATGAACACACTGTAGGTGCAGGCCATCTTTGAGAGGGCAAGGCCATTTTCACTTTGCAAAGGGCACTTCCATTGGAAAATCTTAAAGTCTATGGGAAAGTTCTGAAGGGGCACCAAGGCCAAGAGCAGGGCAGCAGAGGCCATGGCCTCCGTGTAATTCCAGGTCTGTAGGTGACCATTACATTGTACAGAATGAGTGACTTTACCGGTGCCAAGATCAAGAAGCTGTTTTAACCCTCTTGCTGTCTGACCATTCAATACCATTCACTGTGGTTTTGAATGACAGATAAACTATGCCAGCCTGCAATATGATACCATGAGGGAATGCATGTACACAGTACACAGTTAGTTCTGTGCACAGTTGTGCCACTGTACACAACCTTGGCAGTTGAATGGTTTCAAATGGTTGGTCAACTCACTGGAAAATGTTGCCAAGAAAAACTGACAGTAGGAGGGTTAAAGCAGAAAAAATATTGCTTGACATTTCGCTTGCTGCAGTATGCAGATATGAGCAGGGAACGAACACAAGTTGTTTGGGTTCATGTCATACATGTATGGAGTTTTGATTTGTAACCTGTTTGTTGCTGAGCAATGTTTTTTTGGCTGTGGTTTTAGAAGCTCTTTGAATTTAGCTCAAGAATGGTATGGCTGGGTGAATTGCCTTTAATTTGCCCCTTTTTGCAGTAATTTATACACTAAACATTCACCTTGAATATTAAAATACCTACATGTACATGTGCCAGAAGTTTAAGATTTTTGATGGGCCTCCTCCATAACCCTGACATGAACCCTAACCATGCTAACCAAATGAACCCTATCCCTGCCAAATACAACAAAATGCGCCACATGGCAAAAATTATTGTACTTGTTACAATTAGCGGTCAACTCAATCCCATACTCTGTTGCACTGTGCTACATTTAGCAGGGCTCTACATGGCCTTGGCATGTCCATGTGCAATCCAAGTCCCAAGCAAACTTCAAGGCATATTGGTGCATTTAGCAGGGTAAATACCCATTGCCAAGGCTGGCATAAACCAGATCACTTTACAACAGAACAGAATCCCCTGTTGCACTTTGCTGCATTAAGCAGGGCTCTACATGGCCTTGGCATGTTCATGTGCAATCCAAGTCCCAAGCAAACTTCAATGCATATTGGTGCATGATTTGGCATGTTTAACAGGACAAATTTGCCCAGTGCTAAGACAAGCATAAATCAGTTGTCTTCACAATACAACAGAATCCTTTGTTGCATTTTGCTGCATTTAGTAAGACATATTTTGTCTTCCTTGTCTCTTGTGTCATTTGGTTGGTTGTCAGTTGGTTGTAACAGTGACCTGGGAAGTGCATCTAGTGGCTGCGATTTTGCCAACCCTACAGAAGTCACCATGTAAAACAAATGCAAGGTTTTATATTTTCGTGAATTAACTGTGCACACCTTTTTCCTGCACTGATCTGCAAATGTGCATCTTCATGTACTGTACATGTCATGCATGTAGTTTAGTTAGTTTGCACATAAGTATTGTGAGTAAAGACCTCTATAATGGTGCAGCCATTTTTGATTTTGAGGCTGGAAGGAAAAGTAGTCTGGTTCATTTTTGTACAATGAATATGAGCATCCATTACTGTTTCTTGATACGGGGAACATGACCAAGATGGGGACGGCATTATAAAGGTCTATTGTTTGTGTGTTTATTCTATTAAGGTGTTGGGGCAACAGATTAGAGACTTCAAGCATCCTGATGTCTCAAAGATCGCTGAAAGGCGTGACCTTGCAGAGCTTGGTCGATTACTTCAACTGGTGCTTGGGTGTGCCGTGAACTGTGAACATAAAGAAGGTTGGTACATAAAATGATGATAAGGTCATTGGTCTTGTTTATTTATCTCTGAGAAAAATAATTATAATGTAAACACTAACAATCTTGAAGCCTAAAGGGTGTATATGTTCGATAAACTTAAAGTTCAACTAATTTTGTACCACATTATTGAATAAACAAGCACAAGCATAGGCAGCAGAACCGAGTGTGGAAGGGTGGGGGGCAGGGGGGCTGGTAAGCTGTTGCTTGTGTCTATGATGTCATACACGACTAGACAGACAGACCAACGAACATTACAACAGACGGACAAACAAGAAATTTTAACAAAGCAATAGAGCACAAACAAAGAAAAACTGGAAGTTATGACAAACTAGATGTGAACACCATCCTAGTAATAAACGCAAATGCTGGGTCTGATTCAAGCACATTTTGCCACGGCCACAACTTTTGTCATTCAAGCCATTGCCACTGCAGAAGCCATTAGTTCGGACCTGACTTGAAGTAAAATAATGCATAAAAGTAGTTTACGTCAAGAGATCTAATGGGTACAATCAAATTTTAAAAAACAATTATAATATTTATGTTTTTTCGGGGGTGTAGATTATATCAACGTCATAATGGGAATGGAGGAGTCTGTCCAGCACGCCGTCATGAACGCCATCCAGGAACTGATGTCCAAAGAAATGCCCTCCAGTGAACCACCTCCCGAGGCCTATGCAGAGATAGAACGTCAGCTCAAGAGGACCATGGAGGACCTCCAGCACGCCTTGCTGGACAAGGAAGAGGTCCTGCAGCGCTGTCACGAGCTGGATGTTCAGGTATGGTTTTTACATCGATTAGCAGAAGCTTTTTGAAACAATGAGAAGACCGGGGGGGGGGGAATTTGGTTGAGCTGCTAAAGCACTCACTTTTGCCAAGTAAATAGAACTGGATTCGATTTCACAAAACACTAAGATATAAACCCATGAACCGCAAGGAATGGTATATGGCTGAGCAACAGTGCACAAAATTGTCTGTGCACTACATAGTACATCTTTAATTCGAAACCACAGTGGAAGATATCGAATTGTCAGATAGAGGAGGGTTGACGGTGTACTCTGTACATGTGCATTTGCCAAATCATATCATTTTGCTGGCTGGCATAATGCATCTAACTATCAAAATACAGTGGATGATATTGAATGGTCAGACAGTAGGAGGGTTGACTGTGTACTGTGTAGATGCATTCACCGCATGATATCATCAGGCCTGGAATTTGATCTTTGAGATGGCATGGCCATTTTTATTTAGCAGAGGGCACTTCCTATGGGGCACCAAGGCCAGTATAAGGGCAACAGAGGCCATGGCCTCCATGTAATTCCAGGCCTGTATCATATTGCAGGCTGGCATAGTGCATCTATTATTCAAAACTGTGTGGATATTAAATGCATAAACAGTAGGAGGGTTAAAAGCAAAAACTCTTTGACACGATTGTTTTGTAGGTCGCTACCTTGACAGAGGAGAGGAACACTCTACACCTCGAGAGTGAACAGTTACACCAGAGGCTAGACCAAGGTGACAGCGTGGACGACCCAAGGTAATTACACACCCCCTGGAAGATTCACAACATCCTTGAAAGACGCATTGTATTTCTGCATCCTGGTTTAGTTTATATCAAAGGGAAATACAAGCGACAACATGTAGAAGGTTGGATTGCGGATGTAAACATGAGGAAGGTATCAGGCCTTGGGACGAGGCTCATGAAGGGGGGCGAGTATTCCCCTGGTATAGGTCCTCCTTATGATGAAACACTGTACAGTTGATGCATGCTGTGATGGGGGTCCATGGTGTTTTGGACCCTCGGCTTCGCCTCGGTGCCATTTGCCTTAGAGGGTGTACAAAACACCATGCACCCCAGCACAAAGCATAAAACAATTGTTTTGTTATACCATAGTAATAGATTCCTCTTCTTTGGAAGTGATTTGCTGTCATCTTCCAACATTATTATAACGAAATTGGCACGGTGTAAAAAGCAGATGAACAGTGGCTAACAATTGTAAACGACAATGGCGGTATGGTTGTTGACAGAAATATTGCTTCACTGTTCCCTACAAAAATCAATTTACATAGTACCTGCGTAATAACAACCTCAAACCACGCACTACACTCTGTAAATCACAGGGACTTTGTTTCCCAAAATAGCGCAACCAAGACTATTGTGATGATGTCATCAGGTGAATGGGAAAGTTCTCATAACTACCTCATATTCATTTCAGTCATTAAATCCGCATATTCACAGTTTCTTGATTTTATTACTGAAGGAGTTATATTTTTGTGGTCTTAATGTCATTAATGCTGATAACAGTTTTTTCTTGTGATCTAACCTATTGAACATTTTTTCCCCAAAGTGAGCAGTATGAAAAAAACTAACTTTTTTATTCTTGTGCCCTTATTCCTGCTTCCTCAAGCAAAAAAAGTGCAAAGCCAGAAGATCAAATCAGGTAGTTGGCCAATCAGTGGCTTCCCAACTATGCATAATGCATGACATGAATTATCATGAAGCACGCCTGGCATGCTACTCGGCATAATGAGCAGACTATCTCTTGGTCTGAGGGGAAAGAGAGCCGCACAGTGAAATGCACCCAGTGCAGAGCTGTTTGTAATGTATGCAAGGCTTGCATAATGCATGGTCATGAATTATTCATGGAGACTGTTGTGCATGCTGGATTTTTGCCGGACGGTGTCCAATGTTCTCTCGGTGGCTGGGACGTTGTGTGAACCCTCTTACTTTTCTTCCCTTCTTTGACGAACCCAGTTTACTACCAGCCGTTTTAATCCTCTTCAATGTAGCTTCTTATACTGTTTAAATTTGATTTGGGTTAGGGGCCATCTTGAGTAATCAATGTTTACAAATCTTTTTTTTTCAAAATTGTGGGTGGATCAACAAAAATAACTGGAAATTGTTTATCAGTTTACAATTAAAACAAGAGAAAAAGAAGTTGTTTTTGAAGTGAAAAATACCCAGGGGTCTCTTTCAGATTGTCTTTCATTTCTGTGCTGTATATTGTCGACCTTGTTTTCGACAACTGACCTCCGTGCCTGATTCTGTATGGCAAACATTTCCTCAATGACAAGCTGCATGCTGGTAGCCATAAAAAGCCATTGATTGAAAACTCCTGAGCTGGAAGAACAGTGATCTAAAAATGTCTGCTCCATTTAAGGCACGACTCTAATCATCAGTGTATAGGGTATACTAAATAGTCTGTCAATATTAACCAATCTGAATTTGGGGTGGTTTGGTGGGTCAAAACAAATTCGAAAAAAGATTGACAATTTTAAACATTGCTTACTCTGATTAGCCCCTTATTTTGTTTTATTTATTTTTTTACATGAAAAGAGTTCTTTTTTCCCTTTCATTTTTTTGTTATTTTGAATCAAATTGTTGTGATGCTTCCCTCCCATGCCCCTTGTGATTGAATATTTTTCTAACGGTATTACGGTGTTTTCCTGGGAAGACAAAATTAGTTAATGGCTTGACGTTTCAACACTGGCACAGTCTTTCTCAAAGGCTAAATGCATGTACAACAACGCACACATGAGACCGTGTTTCAGTCACGGAAAAAATGTTTTTCGATCAAAACGTAAGCCCATTAATTATTTTTTTGTATTTTGTTTTGCTTGTTTTGTGGAATTTTAAGAATGAGAAACGATCGATTCACAATGCAGTTTGCTCTCTACACTTTGCTCTCTGTATTGTGAACTGCCAGTTTTGTTTAGTTTTTACTCTTCCAAATACCAATGATGTGCCTTCCCCTTAAACAAATCCCATGCATGATTCTAAAGTTGATACTAACCAGATGCTAGCTATGGTTTAACTGACCAATTTCTTCTGTCTCGTGTTAGCTATTATTTTTTTTTATATACAACTTCCCTATCGTTGGGTCAGGGCCAAATCACATAGATTTATAATTTGTGCTAAGAAGAAAATTAGACTGGACCCAGCCACAAATGGTTGGCACAAGATAGAATTTTGGCCGGTAACCTTTTTTATTTTCCCGTGGTAAGCAGATTTGTATGAAGCTCAGCTTATTTTTGTGCTTCCAAGCAGATCTTTGAGTTTAACCCCCCAAAAATTGCAGAGCTTGTGGTGTCATGTATGATTGAATGAGTTGATCAAATTCAAACGTCCCTTGCTTACGTCTACTGAGCATAGATACATTGGTGTAACTAGACAATTTCATTTGCAGGGGCAGGAAATAGTTTGTTAGGGTTGTGGGGTGGGGGTTTACACTTTTCCAATTAATTACAATATATTACGTGTTGGTTTAGTGATCCATGCACTTATGCATTGCAGAGCTGATGTTCTGTGTTGGAACGTGTTGCCTTCATGACTAGGCATTCGTAGATAACTGCAGCACTCACAAACAGGAAATACTTTACAAATTCTGGTCAGGCGCATGTTTTCTTCCATTGATTATATAGCAAAAGTCATAGGCTGACTTGGAATAAAAGAATGAGTTTGTCATAGGATTTTATACAGTACTAATCGAGTCAGTCGTTCTCTTCAGAGGGGGGGGGGGCAAGAGATCTGAGTAGGGTGGCTCAAGCCACACCCCCCCCTCTCGCCAACTCTGGTTACGTCACTGCTGCACACATAGCTTTGCTCTTAGCGAAACAAGTTACGCACCCAAAACTGAGATGCAGTTTCTTTTGTATTGACATGGTTCACAGGTCACTTCTATTTCGCATGGAAGAAAACGTGCGCACGACCAGAATTTGTAAAGTATTTCAGAGCCACCACTCCTTCAAAAGAGACATTTTACCCATGGTTGTACCCGCAAGTTTACTATTCATATTTATATTGATAGTTTCTCTTATTCTCCACACCATGCAAAGCTTCAAACACCATTTCGTCGGCTCAGTACTATAAGGTCCTTACAAACGTGATGGACAAAAGGTCGTTAACAATTTTTTTTTTAAGCCTATAAAACAAAATAATAAAATACAACTATCAGAAATTAATGTTTCCTTATGAAAATCTGAAAATTGATTTTCATAAGGAAACATTAATTTCTGATAGTTGTATTTTATTATTTTGTTTGATAGGCTTTCAAAACAAAACATGTTACCGACCTTTTGTCCATCACGTTTGTTAAGGACCTTATAGTTCTCACGCGACGATTTAAAGTATTTCCTATTTGTGAGTGCTGCAGTTATCTACATATGCCTACTCATGAAGGCAACACAGTTCGCAAAAGAAAACAAAAAAGGAAGGTACAAAAAGCTTAGTTGCAAAAAAATGGTTTTAGGCAATAACTTCAACTAAATAGCTCCAAGACATTGAGCTCATACATTGGAGTCAACATTGAGACTTTTGTATGACCTGTTTGCTCCCATGTAATTCTTAAAAGTGCGTTGACCTAGTGAAGCCCTTCTTTCACCTCGGCATGTTAAAGGTGCCCTCCTTCTTCAGTTTTTGCCTTTGACTACTTTGCTGCTCAAAATGTTGTTGCTGAAAGCTCCTTATTTATTTAGGGTGTTTTCAAAGGTAAGATCTTGATGCACCAAGCGGTCTTGGTAGAGCACATAGAGATGACCCTGGTGAATGATTTTGTTTGTTTGTTGTTTTTTTGGTTAAAGGATACTTCCAGCTGGGTGTTTCCTGATTTCGGGAGTTTCGCTAGATCTTCCTTTGCCTTAATCTCTTTCAAACCTTTGGTGATTCCATCGGACTGTTTTGAAAAGTGTGTTTGTAAAAATAATTTGTTTTCTCTGCCAACAAAATTGATTAAAAACTCTCAAAGTTGCCCAAGTTCCCTATCGAGACATAGCAAAACATCTTGAAAAATGACAAATTATTCTTTGACTAAAAATCCATCAATGATCACTCAGTTAAGAATTCACTCAGGAATTGCAAAAAAGTCTCTTAGTCTGGGGCTAATAGTCCCTCCTGGCTGACATCAATCATGTCTTTGACAGATAGCGTGCCGGGTTGGAATTTGTATTCCTGAACAGGCTCTTATCTGATGGTTTAGACCATTTAAAAGGAGTTGTGTTCACCAAAAAATTATTATTGAAATACTTTGTTTGATTATTTGTTCTATTTTTATTTATTGATATTTTGGATGGAGGGGGTGGGGGTGGGGTTGGGTACGGAATGAGAAGCGTATCATCAGGAGTTCAACTCATCTTCAAAAGTTACCAGTTTAGAAAATCCTTGAAACAAGTTCTCAAGACAAGTTTGAAATATTTTCACTATTACAAAAGTGAATTAAAAACTTGTAGTGACGAGTGTTTAAAAGGTTACTTGTGTGTTAGTGAAAAAAAAACAGGCCTGATGCCTTGTTCTTGTAGGGGGAAGGCAGTTTAACCTTTGTAAAGGGCACCTGTTTGAGAGAAATCAAACCAAGGCCATGTCCAGGGGCATAGAGGCAATTGCTTCCATTGCCTCCGAGAAAATCAGATCTGAAATAGTGAACAAGTTTTGTTGATTGGCAGTAACGTGCTTTCGTTTTAATATCGCCGACTTGTCATTTCCAATTTTCGTACGTGTAGTACCCCAGCAGGCCGGAGGCACCAGCACCTTCAGCAGACAGTCGAAGAATTCCAAGAGGAGAACTTCCGGCTGGAAAACCAAAAAGACGATCTCCAGATCAGAGTTGACATTCTGGAGAGGGAGATTGTTGAGATCTCCCAGAAAGTAAGTTCTCAGTTCACTCTGTCAAGAGAAACAAAACATCCAGAATTTCTCATTTTGGTTTCCTCCCATTTTGTTTTTTACAGTACTATGTATGTGGTTAGGGATGTTTCTTGAAAACAAGTGACTGAGGCCGTATCTGTGGCTATGGCTACTGCTACTGCTACAATTGTTGCTAGGGGTGTTGCTGAGGACATCCTATACCTCAACGCAAGATGTAGCCATAGCCGCCAATTCGGACACGGTTGATTCCCAATCAGTGAAAGCTTACATTAATAGACTTGACAGTGTCCTCTTCCTGTTTAAACGTAACGGCACAAAAGCATGCCTCAAACCATGTGACAAAGCAACTGTGAATTCAAATTTTATAAGCGGTTGATCATTTAGCAAGTCATTTTTACAGACAATATTCATACCTGAGTTGCAAGTGGCTCATTGACTTGAGACATGCTTTGGCAAAATTCTTGCATGTACGATATAAACAAATGTGCATAGTGAAATACATGCACAATTCCTACCAAACGTTAGCTTTAATCCTTATTCATTTTGTTTGTCTTTTGTTTTTGTTTTTCATTTAAAAAGTGTTCACCTAATATGCTTTAATGTACACAGGTTGCTTTTTAGCGTGTTAATTGAAAACTGAATGATGTAAAAATATTTTTTTTAAATATTATTGTGCTGTCGTACCATCCATAAGAAGTCAGCGTTCAGCAGTAAAATAAATGCCTAAATTTGTGTTTTGTCTTGGGTTAGACCACTATTATCAAAAGTAGCACTTCCGTTAAAACTATTCGAACCACTCTCATTTACTGTCCTTGTTCTACCCTTACCCCCTCTCTTTACTTCTAGAATGAGCAGCTAACGAGTCTTGCTGAGGAGGCAAGAGCCTTGAAAGATGAAATGGACGTCTTGAGGCACACCTCGGACAAAGCATCAAATACGAAATGGCGATAGAGACTTACAAGAAGAAGCTGGAAGACCTGAGTGACCTGAAGAGGCAGGTCAAGCTCCTTGAGGATAAAAACACAATGTACATGCAGAATACCGTGGAACTTGAAGAGGTAACAAACGATTTGAATGGTGATCCTTCAAGAAGGTTTTAAGCACATTTGCTATTTGCTTATAGACATCATACACGGCCACTGTCTGCCCATAGTCTTCCATTTTGAGAATCAAAATTGCCTGCAAAGATCAGGAAAGTGATTTTTTAGGATTTTCCTGAATTCAGGATTTTTTCAAAATTTCTTTGCGCCTTCAATTTTTCTTGAAAGAAAAAGCAGTCACACCAAAGGAGAAAGAAAAAGTCCACATTGTGTCCAAAAACCCCGTAGTTTTTGCCTTTCTGGTGATGCACAGTGTTGTAAACCTCCTGCATTGTAACATCTTGGAGGTTCCAGGTCTAAAATAAAGGTAAACCCAGGCCCCCAAGCCCTTTTCAGGAATTTTCACATTTGTGTTAAATTTCACACTTTTCTACTAGAGGCAGTTCAAAACCTGACCCTTCCTTAACTTTCTACTCTCGCCCTTTCCAGGAACTAAAAAAAGCAAGTGCCTTAAAGTCCCAGCTTGAGAACTACAAACGCCAAGTGCATGAACTCCACGCCAAAGTTTCTGAGGAAACCAGGCGAGCTGACAAGGCGGACTTTGAAGGGAAACGACAAGTTGAAAGAGTTGGTCAGATGCAAACAGAACTAGAGGTATATATAGCCAAGTTTACTATGGTTTGAAAGAGATAGATGAGATGTTTCCAATGGTGGTCAAAATATGGGAATGTTATTATGCCACCCTCTCAAAATGGAGTGAAAAGATCTGAAATACCGGAATGCTTTCGGAGTGCCATTTTATTATGTTTTTGTTCTTACTTGCGAAGAATTATATAGAACAATGAGTTTTGTGTTGAACAAAGACAAATTGTCTAGAGCGGGATTGGAACCTACAACCTCAGATTAACGTGCTGGCGCTCTACCCACTGAGCTATCTAGCCCTTTATTGGCGGTCTCTCTATTTTGTCAATAACTTTGTTCCGGGGTGCCAGTCAGAAGCTATTCAACCTGTAACTGCTGTGTAGCCAGGCATCACACCCAAGTTTTCGATACAATCTGGGAAGCGCCAGCAGAGGGACCACCTTAGGGGATGCAACTTTTTATTTCAAATATCAAATAACAAACCACGTGGGAAACTGACTGGGTAGTTAATATTTTTATTTTATAAAAAAGAAATTATCCAGTCAGTTTAACAATTATTGACCAATCACAATTTTTTGGGGGGAGGGTTATATGAAAATGAATTCAACAAGTAAGACATTTGTTATTACTTGTTGCTCTAAAATTACTTGTTGCTCTTATTGTGCTCTAAAATGAAATCTTGAGAGTGGTATTGAACTTGGTAAAACTGGCCTCTGAACGCATCCGTGCTGTTATGTAAGAATGTGCGCTTCGCGCTTGAGCGGTCAAACAAATGGGTCACCAGCAGTTGTTTTGTTTATATCAAAATGATTTCATAACGAGAGGATTAACCAATGACAAATGTTCCCTTGTGTGACTCTTTGCAGCGGTTGAGAGTTGAGCGAGACTCACTGCGAGAAACAAACGATGAGCTGACCTGCAATCAGCTCGCTGGCAATGTCAGTATGGGTCTGTCGCCTGACAGGCCGTCCAGTCCCGGTAGCCCCCTGTCATCAGGATTTGCCGATATGCTTCCCTCGGAAATAAGGTATGTTAACACTCGCCCTGAGGGCCGCATTGAATTTGGCGGCTGCAGCTACGGCTACAACTCATTGGTGAGGGTGTTGCTTAGGACGCTTATACATCAATGCATGGTGATGCGGCAATCCAGCCCTAGCCGTAGCCGCCAATTTGGACACGGCCTTTGACTTATGGACATTGTTCTTTCATGCATTCATTACCTTCTCTTTGGAGCTCTGTCCCACATCCATCAAAACTCATAGAACTGAAGATGAATTTCAAAATCACATTAAAAACTACCTGTTTGTTTATTTGCCATTTAATAAAATAATAATAACAATAGTGCAATTTACAGAGCGCATTAGGTAGAAACTACCCCAAAGCGCTGGACAAAAATTAAAATTAAAAATTGTAGCACAAGAGCAGAACCCCCCCCCCCAAAAAAAATAAATAATAATAAATAAATAATAATAAATGAAATATTGCACAAAGTACTGCCTGGTGTATCCCAACATATGCAAAAATGACAAACCTTGGGCTCAATCGGTCATCGAAGTTGCAATAAAATAATGAAGGAAATAACACCCATGTTACATAGAATTTTGTGCTTTCAGGTTCCTGAACCTTTCTCAGATTCAAATTTTGGGTTTAAAATTTACCTCTTTCTCTAAAACAACATTACTTCAAAGGGGGTCGTTTCTAACAATGTTTTATAATATCAAGAGCTCTCTAGTGCTCTTTTCAAAGTAAGTTTTATGGTCAATAAGTTGTGGAGTAATTACCAAAAGTACACCCTGCCTGTAGGGGCTCTGTGTTTCGTAAAATTAAAGTTTTGTCTCCTCTTATGTTATTAAATCTTCTTCTCCTTCAGAGAAAAGATTATCCGCCTACAGCACGAGAACAAGATGTTAAAACTGAAAGCAGGAGAATCAACTGATGAAAAGACACAGCTGTTGCAGAGCCTTCTGGATGACTCTAATGCCAGACGGAGTGAGCTAGAGTCGGAAAACAGGTATGGTATGGTACCCGGACTGCACTCCAATTTGGCTTTCATTCATAGAATATCAATGCTTGTGTTCAAATCGAGGCTGGGAGGAAAACAGTCAGGTGCCTGTGTTTCTGTTGGGGATAAGTACTGGAATTTATTTACAGTGTTATGGGATATCAGACAGGGATGACTTTTATTCTGTAGGTTAAATATATCGTTCACTCATTGGGGTTTTATGCAGAGAGTATGTAGTAATTTGTTGGCAAAAGAGCAATCTATTAGAGATGCTTGGTCCGATATTTGTGCCGATTTGACCCGGAAATTTAGATTTAAATTATAAATAGCTATAATTATAGACTTAAGAAAGTTATAAGCTTTAATTTAAGGTATTGCGCACAAACAGCTGCCAATGATAAGTGGTAGTTAATTAAAAGCTAAAAATGAAATATTGTGGGGATCCCGACCTTATCTCACATGCATGAGCCATGTAGAAGCAACTTTGCATGTTGCATGTATTTTGTGAATTGTCTGTTTCTGCAAAAATTGTGTGCATGTTTTTTCATTTTGAAACAGCATCATCTCTAAAAAAATTGGCACAAACCTTTCAGCAAAAAACAGGCCATGCAAATTTAAGCTCTGCCCGATAATTCTCCTTAAAGGCTCTGTACACTATTGGTACACAAATGTTCACAGATTCACACATAACTTACATGATTTAAAGTAAGTAATGGTAGAAAGGGTTCCTCAAAATATTTCTGCCTAAAATGCTATTGTTTCTGAGAAATGAGTAAAACAATAGTTTTTATCACGCGCGATAATAAACTCGATGTTTGAAAAACAGAAAACACATAAGGTCTCTTTTCACTATTTTCTCCTGACCTCGATGACCAATTGAGCTCAAATTTTCACAGGTTTGTTATTTCATGTGTGTGGTTGATTACACAAAACATGAACACTGTCTGTGATTATTTTGTCAGCTCTACCAATCCTGTATAATACCTTTAAACCCTCGCAAATCCTCCAAAATCCTATGAAGAAGTTGTCTGACTTTGTAGTAAATGAGACTGCGGGCCCAAGTAGTAATTGCTCATTATTTGAGCAGGCATACCATTCTAATAACTAAGCTCACGTATTTGGATGTTGAGTTACCATACGCTGGGGGTATTTTTGAGGGAAATGGGAGGGTCCCCAATTGCGCACCCACAAGTCTGACAAAAAGTCGCATCCCCTTAGGTGATCCCTGTTCTGCCATAAACTTGGGTTTGATCCGTGATTATATGGCATTCTAAGGTTGTGTGGCTTCTGACTTGCACCTCTGAAACAAAGATATTAGGGTTTAACATAGCTCAGTTGGTAGAGCGCTGGCACATTAATTTGGGTCGCAGGTTCAAATCTCATTGCAGTCCGCTTTTTCTTTGTTCATCCAAACATTTGAAGAAAACCACATTACAAAATGTACAAACAATTAAAACCAAACAGATTGCGGCATTGTGTATTCTTTTGTGTGGAACAGTAGGCTTCTTGCACGGAATGGAGATGCACACTCACTATGTTTTTGCGCCAAAAGTTGCCATTCTTTGGCATCTGCAGAAATAATGAACTGACTAACTTGTTTATGTTCTTCTTGAATTTTCTCAGGATTTCCAATCAGCGAATTCTTTCTTTGGAAGCAGAGGTTGAAGAACTGAAGCTGCAGCAAAGGGAAGAAGGTGTATCGTCGTCCGTCGTTGGAGAGGTGAGAATGGAAATCTTCCTTACTTCTGAATTTTACTCAACTGATTTCTGCCATTGTAAATCATGCTGCGTGATTCACTCATATCGCCCTATGTAGTGAAGTTCTTTGACCATTTTAGAATTGTGCATGGTTTGACTCCAGCCATCAGTAGCATCTCTCTTAGCAGAGTAGGACTAATGCAAGAGCGGTGATGCAGTGCAGTGCTTTGATCAATAGAAATTATGCTAGTCTTGACTCAGTGACCTGTGGTGTGCCAGTAGTAGGAAAAACAAAACAAACACCTAATATAGCTGCCAGCCAATTTTGTTTTACTGTAGTGTAGTTTTCAGTATTGAATGTAATACTTGTCTTTACAACCTTGTGTGAAGACAAGGGTTTAGGGGGTGCAAGGTGGCAAAAAAGTCTTGCATTAAAGTTGTTTAGCCACCAGTGAGAACGGTTGGTCAGTGTTGTAGTGAGATTAGTCAGTGTTCCAGGGATCGATTAGTGTTCTAGTGAGAATAATGGGTGTTCCAGGGAGAGCAGTCGGTGTGTAGTGAGAGTAGTCAGTGTTCCAGGGAGAACAGTCAGTGTTCTAGTGAGAATAGTTAGTGTTCCTGGGAAATCGGTCAGTGTTCCAGGGAGAACAGTCAGTGTTTAGTGAGAGTTTTCAGTGTTCCACGGAGAACAGTGAATGTTCTAGTGAGAAGAGTCAGTGTTCTGGTGAGAACAGTCAGTGTTCCAGGGAGAACAGTCAGTGTTTCAATGAGAACAGTCAATGTTCCAAGGATACCAGTCGGTGTTTCAATGAGAACAGTGATTTCAGTCAGTGTACCAGTGTTAACAGTTTGTGTTCCATTGAGAACACTCAGTGTTCTACTAAGAACTCTCTTTAGTCTACTAAGCGCAGTCGATGTTCTAGTGATCTCGATCAGTATTCCTGGGATATTAGGCAGTGTTCCGGGGATTAGGAAGTACAGTGTTTCAGGGTTTAGGCAGTGCAGTGTTCCAGATGGTTCCAGGTATGTTAGGCAGTGTTCAATTATTCGTTCGTGTTCCAGGTATTAGGCAGTGTTCTAGGATATCAGGCAGTGTCTAGCCAGTGATCTTGGTCCGTAATTCGTCAGGTTGTGGGATATTGGACAGTGTTCCAGGGATATTGGACAGTGTTCCAGGTGTTTCACGTAATTAGGCAGTTCACTGATCTCGGTCAGTGTTCCAGGAATGTTAGGCAGTGTTCCAGTCAGTGATCTTGGTCCAGTAATCTCAGTCAGTGTTGCTGGGATATTGGACAGTGTTCCAGGGATATTGGACAGTGTTCCAGGTGTTTCACGTAATTAGGCAGTGTTCCACTGATCTCGGTCAGTGTTCCACTGATCTCGGTCAGTGTTCCAGGAATGTTAGGCAGTGTTCCAGGGATGTTAGGTAGTGTTCCAGTGATCTTGATCAGTGTAGCAGGGATATTAGGCAGTGTTCCACTGATCTCGGTCAGTGTTCCACTGATCTCGTCAGTGTTCCAGGATGTTAGCAGTGTTCCACTGATCTTGGTCAGTGTTCCAGGGATGTTAGGCAGTGTTCCAGGGATACTATTCAGTGTTCTATTGAGAACATTTAGTGTTCTGATGAGAAAAATCTGATTCAATGGAACCTTTTTGAGAATATATAATTGTTCACTTTAAAAGAAAGGTATACACTGTTGCCCTCATCATCCGTGCAGATAAAGTGGCTACACAGAGATAGGTGTCCAAACACAAATCCTGTACCTTCCTTTAACAAATGTGAAGAACGTGACATTTTGCCCTAGATGGGATGCTTTTAGCTGCTCATCATTTTGCGGTTTCAGACCGGTGCTTTTTCAAATCCACATTAACGATCTGTGTTATGTCCACATTTTTTCCTCCCGTTCACTCCAGTCTTCCCAGAACCAAAACCAAGAGGTAACCCCTGAAACCAAATTTGAACTAAAAATTGCCTGCTTGCATACGTATACGTTTGGAATGGCTTGCTGTGCTGCCCGTAGGCAATATCTCACTAATCAGTTTTGATTCACAGATTTTTTTTGTTTTTGTTTTTTTGCTGTTGTGTTGTTTATTTTGTGTGATATTTGACTTGTTGATGATGTGAAATATGCTTTATGGCATTTAATTTGTTGCCTTTTTCTTCTTCTTCTTCTTTTTAAAAACCTTGATATGATTTCTGGTCAGTTGAATAAGCCATCTGAGAGTTTGAGTTGAATGTTTGGTACCATGACTTGCTCAGTCACAAGTGACCACTTATATTTGAATTCCTCAGACCAGAGACAGTTGCTATGTCACATGGTTTGGGGCAAGCTTTTGCATAGTTACTCTAGAGACGGTGAACACCGAAACACAATTCTAAATGAACGTGTTATGGCACAATGGATTCAACCTGGCTTTTGCAATGCAAAAGCTTGCCCTGGACCATGTGACGTTAGCAACAATTGTCTTGAGTCTGGAATATTCAATTTAAGTGACTGTTCACCTGTGACCAATTCAGTCATTGTACCAGACATTATTCAAAATATATGTCCCATTGGTTTATTAGTCGTTGGCTCAGGACTATAAGGTCGTTATTGCAGAGTGGTTTTCATGAAATGGGTTTTTTCATATTTTGGAGCTCCCAGTAGATGGTGTTTTTTTCATCAAGAGTGGTCTCCAAAGTAATTGTTTGGAGAAAAGAACAAAAATATTCCACATTGCGTCCAAACCTGTAGCTTTGTATTTCTGTTGATACACATAGTGTGTAAATCTCCTAAGTTGTATTATGTTTGAGGTTCCGGGTCTAGACTAAGGAGGACCCCAGACCAGCAAGCCATTTTTCAGGAATTGTCACTGTTGTTAAATCTCATCCCTGCTACCCTGATACAGCATGGAGGATTATAGCGTGTGTCTTCCACCTTACATAGTTTTTTATTTGTTTATGTCAGATTTGTTTGTCTCTCCCCTTCTCCCCCCTGTTTTTTTTTTCTTTCTTTCGTTGATATTTTAAATTGCATTTTGGCTCTACGTTTATCCCTGACCATCCTAAATCCTTGAAGGACCTTTTGGGGTTGTGAGTTACATGTATTTGGGTGTGCCAGTACTTGGGCAAGCAACTTTTCAGCTTAACAACTGATTTCCCTGTTTTTTTCTCAGCTGTGACATTGAAAGTTGAAAAACACAGTATGAAGTCCTGCCATGCCAGGCACTTTCCCTTTTTTACCCTTGCAAACCACAGCTGCATGTCTGAGTACTGCACGGCCAAACCAACCTGACTCTAGGGCACTTGGGAAGGGGGGTGAGGGGGGGGGCAGGCAAGGCTAACCAATTTGCTCAAAGCCAAAAGGTGTACATGTAGGTCTTTGCCAGTTGTTTAACCAGCAGGGTCCGATTTCATCTAATTGCTTTTATAGCATTGAAATATTGCTGAGTGAGTTCACCGGTCAAGCAAAAGTATACGGAGGACCAGTGTTGTACAGTATTAGAAGGTCTTGAGTTGGTTACCTGTGTCTGCTTAAGGACATTTGTTTGCACTGAGCACTGAGTAAGCAGCTTGATGAAATTGTCTCCAGCTGGAAGATTAAAGGAACATTACAGAATTGGTTTTTGCCAACAAAACAGTTGCTGGCAGTGTAAGCACTTTATGTAGTCCACCATATACATAAACTGACAAACCTGTAGAAGTTTGAGATCGATCGGCCATCTGGGTCACGAGAAAATAGTGAAAAACCGATTACACATTTGCATGAAATCATATAGATTCAACAAATGAATAAAACACTCACTGAGCGATAAACTCCAATCGGAAAATTAGTTTATTAATTTCTCATCAAATATGACATTTCAGACAGAAATATTTCAAGGGATGTTTTCTACTATCATCATCATTAGACCGTGTGAGTTTTATGTAAATCTGTGATCAAAAAGTATATTTTACAAGTTTTTTTCTTACCAATTCTGTAATGTTCCTTTCAACCTTTTATGGGGAAAACCAGATTTAGACTTTTAGGATCAGATTTGTTCCCATTTTTCCTGCACTCTGGGCCTAATTTCATAGCTGCGGTTAGCAATTTTCTGCTAAGCAAAAGTAAGCAGGATACCAGTCACGGATGGTACATGTGACATACATGTAGGTTTTTTGGCTTTTTCTGGTAGGCATGAATTTGTTGTGCTCAGCTACTTTTTGTGGTTAAGCAGCTCTGTGAAATTGGGCGGGGATGTTTGTGGAGGATTGTACTGTATTAGCAAAGAGTGTCCTAAAAATTGTTTAAAATTTGTAAGGGTGTGGAAAAGACACCTGGGCTCAATTTTACGCTGAGCTAAGATTGATCTTAAGTGCGAATCCATCAGAACTGCTAAGCAAAGTATTACGTCACTACACAACTCACTATGGTAATACGAACAACTCATCTTAAGATGAATCTTAGTGCTCTGTGAAATCTAGCCCCGGACTCCCCTAATAATAAGCCATGGTGTGAAGTATGATTTTTTCTGGACTACGCCCTGCATGTACTAAAATTGTCTATTCTCATTTTATTTTGATTAATTTTTGTTTTGGCATGCGTGTCAAGATCTCTCCGTGTGTCTTGATACCTAACTCATGGTTTTCTTTGTATTACATTTTAACCACTGTGCCTGGATTGCATGGATGGATTAACCAGTTTGTGAGTACCATACTAACTTTTGTTCTTCTCCATCCGTCATGCTCCATCCATCCATCCGAAAGGATTTGTTTGTTTTCGTTTGTCCATACCACCCTCCTCCTTGCACGAGTCACAACATGCAGGGCCCAATTTCATGGCTCTGCTTACCGTAAGCAAAGAATCGGTGCTTGCGGAAGCAGGGAATTCCGCGCTTACGTCAAGCGTATTTCACGGGTTAGCGGGGAATTTTGGCTTGTGCGCGTGCGTACTCCACGTTACTAGGCATTCTACGCTTACACAGCCAGTGCAGAAATTCGGCGCTTGAACAGTAAGCGGAGAATGGTTACCGCAAGCGCAGAATTCGGCGGTAAGCAGAGCCATGAAATTGGGCCCAGATTGCACAGTTTCCCCCAAGGAAATATCTTTTTAAAGCTCTCAGTTGATTTTAAGCTACAATGACGGTCAAATCATAAACTAAAGTGCATCACCCAATTTTTCGCTAGATGAAGGCCCCCCCCCCAAAAAAAAAAATCCCCCCAAAAAACAAAAGAAAGAAAGAAAAAAAGAAGAATTCATTTGCTGAATTAATTTTGACATATTATGGTATTTTAAAACAAACAAATACAAAAATATTATGATAGTATTTGAGAAAGAAATGTTTCTCTGGAGAAACTTAATAAACATCGAGCTTCCAGATTGAATCTGAAACGTTTCATTTTTTTATCATCACCAATATGCTAGTTTACCTTTCAGAACATCTCAACTATGACCAAACGTACAGAACAAACGAGAGTTGCATTATCAAACACGCACAAATATGTATGTCGACCCGATAAATCAAGGACTATATGTTGTCCCATTGTTTGGACTATTTGTGAGCGACATCGCCATTAGTTTTGTACACACAGTCGAGCATTCGTCCTTGATTTGTCACACTACCCGAATCCCTTTTTAGTAAAGTCCTTGTTGTCAATGGGTAGACATATTCATATTGAGGACTGCTCTTTGTTGTCCCATTTTATGGACTCAGTTTTTTTGAGCGATATCTTCAAACAAACTGAAATGAGGACCTTCTTAGTTTGTCACACCACCAAGATCCATCTTGTTACAGTCCTTGGTGTTAACAGGGAGACAGGCTCCACTCTTAGAAAATGTCATTTCATTTCATTATTTCTGGTTGTGAAGCCAAGGATCACTTTACTAGCCAAGAACCCAGTGGAGAGAAGACAATGAAGGAAGTTTCAGTTTTAGTTGTGGGAGGAAACCCCCCCCCCAAAAAAATATTCCAGGGAAAGCCCACGCAAACAGGCAGAGACTGAAAACCCCAATCCCCGTAGTGCCCCGGTGTGATTTGAACTGGGGTCCCCAGAGGTGGGAGGCAAGGCAAGATACCAACCTGAAAATCACACAAACACTCTCCTAAGTATTTAGTGCTTAATGCAATGACATCCCCATCCAAGCAATCTGTTTTTCGCTGTAGAGATTTTATTTCCCTTGACCAAGGGTGTGTCTCAAAAGCCTAGGCGGGAAAGAACGCTCCCATGGGCAATCGAGTGGACTGCCAGAACGATCTGCTGGACTGCAACACTGTGCCTACAGGATCATTCATACACTAGTGAACAATCACGTTATCATTCTGAACGTTCTAAGGGAACACTCTGGCAGTCTTTACGGATCGGTCCATGTACGCACTCTGGATTACTGAACTGATCCATTCATACACTAGTGAACAATCGCGTTGTCATTCTGAACGTCTTTATGGATCGGTCCATGTACGCACTCTGGAATACTGAACTGATCCAATAAGAACTCTCCTTCCTTTTGGACTTTTGAGACATTCCCTTAGGTAGCTTGAAAGTTAGTCTTAGTATTCTTTGCAAAAAAACCTTCTTTTTTTTAATTTCAAGTGCTCAACATTTTGCATTTCGGCATCAAACAAACAAAGTTTTGCCCTCTTCACAGGATTGCCATGTATGTGTTGACCTGTTCGTTGGCCACCATCGCTGAGGTCAAACAATGGAAGTGTGTGCGCATGTATGTGTCACGCACAACTCTCAGCCAATGAGTGGTCTTTCCTTTGACCTTCATGAGAGTGTTCAATCTTATGAGGGGTCCATTTATTTGTAGAGTGAGCTTAACGGTGCCCTATTGCTAACATGCCAAACATTTTACTCATATTTTTGTTACATTTGTTTTGTCATTAACTATACACGTCTACTAATATCGTTGAAAATAATATTTTACTCACATAATTTACCCAATTCTAATTTTGGTTGTGAAGCCAAAGATTCCCAGAAAAGTGAACTTAATCTCTGTACATGTACTAACCAAGAACCCCAAAGAGAGAAGACAAGGAAGGAAGTTTACGTTTTAGATGTGGGACAAATTATTCTCAGAAAAATTATTCCAGGGAAAACCCTAGCAAACAGGAAGGGACTGAAAACCCAATCCACAGTTCCATTGGTGGGATTGGAACCTCGGTCGAAGAGATGGAAGGCGAGGAAAGATACCACTGCGCCAACCCGACCACCCAACCCTGATTCATTTTTCTGAATGACCTATTTTGTTGTTGTCAAGTCATTTGAATGAAATCCAACGGTTTTTTTCTTTTTTCTTTCCCATCTGGTAGAATCAAGATCTGAGACTGAAGCTGAATGAACACAAGTAAGTCATTTGAAAATCTGCTTTTAGAGTGCTGGGGTCGTGGGATCGGCTGATTTCCTTTTTTCCCCTTGATTGCTTCTGCCATAGAAAACTTACACCTGTAGAAGGTAGTGGTAGCACTTAAAGACTAACTAATTACATAAAAAAAATGCATGAGCTTTCGTAGCAACAACTACTTCATCAGATGCGATAGAAGTAGTTGTCGCCACGAAAGCTCATGCAGTGTTTTGTATGTAATTAGTCAGTCTTTAAGTGCTACCACTACCTTCTAAGTAAGGCCCAAAAACCATGTGTCTGTCGTGCATTGTGTGTAATGTGTTGTGCGTTATGCATAGTGTGCAATGCGTAAAAATTAAGAACCAAGCAACATACATAATTCATGCTGCGTGTATTCGTAAAAACTATATGCTAAGCTTGGCATGTGTTTTCATGCACTACGCTTCACGCATAACGCATGACAGACACATGGATTTCCGGCCTTAAGGTAAAGGAGAATTTATTTTTTTTATCCCCACTGCAATTATTTCCTCAACTAAATCTGTACATTGGTTAAACCAGAAATCTATGGCAACTAAAGTCTGAATTTACAAGCAGAACTATGTGATGGGTTACAGATTTTTTTAAGGTGTTTTTTTAGGCTGATGATTTTGTTTCATGGCTGGTGATGACCTTTCAAATGTTTTGACGTTGTCATTATTTATGTTTCTGAAAATTTGATTTCAAATATAAAATTTGTTTTGTTTTTGCTGTTTAGAGAGAAATTGCGCGAGACGGACACCGAACTTCAACGCAATAGATCCTACATTGATGATCTCGAGCCCAAGTACATAACAAGCTGTAAGTAAACCTACATCTTTCTTGAACCTTGTACCTTGAACTTCAAACCTTGTATATTCCGTAGCTCGTTACCTCCCAGCAGTGTTCCTCATTTAAACATGAGGTGGCACACCTAGCTACTTTCAGTGACCACCTCACCCATTTTATGCAAAGTTCTGCTTAGCATGGAAATATGCACTTAAAGTACCTTGTAAAGCACATAAATCAACATTGACTCATATGTAACCAAGGAGCGCTGCCACATATTAAAAGTTTTTTATT
Source organism: Pycnopodia helianthoides (assembly GCA_032158295.1). NCBI lineage: Eukaryota > Metazoa > Echinodermata > Asteroidea > Forcipulatida > Asteriidae > Pycnopodia > Pycnopodia helianthoides. The sequence continues at coordinate 15,686,647 of CM063253.1, read as the reverse complement.
TTTCCGATGAGAGGAAATCGTAGGGCCCGGAGATAAAAGCCTTATGTCACAGGAGAGAACTAACGCTCAACTCTACTCACAAATGGCCCTAGCTGGGAATCGAACTGGGACCATAGTGGTCAAAGGCATGCGCTTTACGCTCTAGACACCCACGCTACCCATTATTGTTATAAGATTATCGTAACAAGATAGTTTCTTTTTGAAAAGCATTTTAAGACTATTGCAGAGATGCCAACGTTTACGATTTAGGCGTAATTTATACGATTTATTTAGACAATTACGACTATACGGTCCTTGCTCCGTTCTTTACGATTTTATAAATATCAAGTAATAAACCATTTTAACATGTTGTGTCTTGACTCCTATTTATTTTCATAGCGCGTATCACTAAAATGTATTTGGTATCTGACTAGACTGTGTGTGCGAAGTGTAGCGCATGAAACAGCGCATTAGGAGTAGTGTTTCAGTGAAAACAATGCGCTCAAAGAGCCTAATTGGGCGTAATAAGCTATAGGCTGGTTTCCTCGATTTACACATGCACAATGTGTTAGAAGACCGGCAACCAGCTATGGTCAGTTGCTAACCAAATCCCCCCAGGTATACTGACGTTGATATCAGGGCGGTTGAGAAATTCGCGTGTCTGTGGTCTTTTCGCTTACGGTATTGTCATTTGAACCACCAGCCGGTGAGGTGACCAAGCTCCAAGACAAGCTGAATAAGAAGGATGAGGACATGCATGCCATGGAGGAACGCTACAAGAAATACCTAGAGAAAGCCAAGAGTGTGATTCGAACCCTGGACCCTAAACAGAGCCCGGCAAGCACTAATGAGTTGCAACTACTTAAGACGCAGCTTCATGAGAAACAGAAGATCATCGAGCACTTAGAGGTAAGGGAGGAGGAGGGGAGAATACTTTTTTTCATCTTATAAAAACCCTCACTGTGCTTAAAAGTCTGATTTGGGATTAAACATTTCTTTTCTTGTTACGGGGACGGGATACCGGTGCAAATAACACAAAATAAACAAAAACATCTGTTTTGTTTTATTTTCATTAACTTTTTTTGTGTATTTATTTTTGTTATTCATGGAGCCGTGAACGACTCGTAATGCCTCAGTTGCTACTCAAAATTCATCACTTGCTACTCATTGCGTGAATTTCTCATTAACCCGAATCTCCAAAATCTACTCACAGGTTTCACTGTGACTGTTAGCAGTAAAATAATTGTAATGTAAACACTCATTCTGGAACCCACTTCCCTAAGGCCAGTGATCCTGACCGACAAGCCTACTTGATGGTGTCAAATAACTGAAATGCTTAAGAGCAGAGAGAAAGTCCAACTGTTTCTTATTCAATTTCTCAATATATATTTGGTCGATTTTTTATGATTCAAAGTTGCTTTCACGATAGCATTTAACACTGTTTCCCAATACTTCAAATTATAAACAAGAATCTTTGAAATGTTTTCACTAATTGTGTTATTAAACTAACAGGCAGTGACACCCTAAACCACATGTTTACGTCTCATGAACTTTTGATAAATATAAGAAAGATCGCATTGAAAACTGCTCATTCCCAAACCAGTGAGTACCGACCTGAGTTTGTCATAGGCAAACTTTGGTCTGCTTTTAATGGGTGATTCACGTAGTGTCAAACCAGTCATGTCAGTGTGCACAAAACATGTTCAGTCAAAATAATTTGCTTTAGATGCAAAAATTGTTGGATGAAATCATTCCCTGCTGGGAATGTGTTGATGTCATTCGCAATAAAAAATATGCAATCTCCTTTCTTCTTTAAAAGCATGAACGAGAGAAATCCAAGGTAATGCGGGATGGTGAGGAAAAGCTAATTGTTTCAGCTTGGTATAACATGGTAAGTCATTTTCTAACCTACATTATTGATTTGTTTATTTGTTTATGCATTTCTGATTGACTAATTTGTTGTTTTCCGCTTTTATTTTTTTTACATGTGCTGTATGCTTTTATGTCTTCTCCTTAGCTTCATTTTTGTTGGTATCATTTCATGGGGGTTACTGTTTACTTGTCTTATGTACATTGTCTTTTTGGCGGGAACAAATTCAAGTGTTGAACCTAAACCTTTAACAGTGTCGAAAGATTCCTAATTTCCCGCCTTTCTCATTTTCAATCCATCGTTGTTTGTGAAACATCATTGTATGTAAGAAGTAACTATAAGTAGTAAACTTTTTGGTACAACCTTGTGTTAATCTCTTTTGGGAGCTGAAATGCAATGAAATACAACAGTGGAAGCCTCTTGATGCCACGTAATCCTCTTCTCGGAACAAAAAGGAATAAGGCCGGGAATCGGGGATTACACAATAACTCTCGTACAGAATTTTGCATTATTTTTCGACCACCATCTGTCCTCATTGTGTGGGTGAAACAAAGCATTGCACGGTGTGTGAATGCCGAGTGACCATTCTGTTGTTGGAATGGTGGGTTGATCTGGGGAACAATTGACGTGCCGACACGCCATCCAGCTTTAACTGGTTAACCATCAAGTTTACCAGTAACAGTTGTACTTCCTACTATCCACACCATCACTTATCATGGTGTGTGTCTTTTCCTCCCATTGAAGGGTATGCACATGCACCGAAAGGCGGCCGAGGACAGGCTAGCAAACTCCTCCACTGGTCAGTCATTTCTTGCCAGGCAGCGCCAAGCCTCCAACCGCCGCTCTCAGGCCATCATCAGCGGTCACTCCTCAAATACCTCCAGGTGAAAAGGTCACAGGTCATTGACATCGCCCCCCTCCCCATTCCCCAGTTGCTGTCATTTCTTTGTTACTGTGTTAGTACCTGATGAAAAAGTCTCAAGCTAAGGTACCCCCACACTCAGTTTTTAACAGGCAGTTGATGTTAATCCCCAAATACCACTTGATGAAAATTTCCCAGGCAGGACTCCACCCCCACCATTTAAAACATGCAGTTGATGTCATGTCTCTGTTCCTATTTAAACTGCTGCTACTTGATGAAATGTCTCACCCTGCCCCAGATGTGGTTTTGAACATGCAGTTAATGTCAATTCTCTGTTGATGACAACATCCCAGCTTAATGACCCCACCCCCAACTGATGCCATTGCAGAAATGCAGTTAGTGTCACTCTTCTAATGCCATTGCAAAACATGCAGTTAGTGTCACTCTTCTAATGCCATTGCAAAACATGAAGTTAGTCTCACTCTTCTAATGCCATTGCAAATGCACCTTTGGTGTCATCCTACGTACCTTTGGGTGAAAAGGCGTAGGACACTGGTGAGGCACCTCCCCCCCCCACCTCCCACCCACCCACCCACCATCAGCACTAATGTCATGTCACGTTGTAGGTGACTTGCAGGTTGGATTATACACCGATCATATCTCAGGAAGATAATTTCAAGTTCTAAAGAATTAGGAACCATTTGCTGACTAATATTAAGCCCATAGAAATAGAACATGCGAAATGCTGAGCTAAGTTGCTGTGAGTGACTGCTTGTGCACGCCCTCTATGTCAGCTAATAGACTGTAACCTTGACATTACATGATTACAAAAGAGCAAACAGAGAGCCTGGACTTCCTGTAGGCACAATTTGTAAACGGCTCAATGGAAGAAATCCCCCACTCTTATGCTCTACGGGGATTGCACTCTCTGATTTGTATCAACTTTTGATGTGAATAAAAGGGGACACACCTCAAAACTAGATTCAGCTGTTATTTTTATAACTTTGTAATTTATGTAAAATTTCCCATATGACCAGTGTAGTATCTTACCTGCCAGAAAGGCCCTGGATTGTACAAGGTCAATGTGACGTCAGTGCGACGTCAGTGCAAGGGGTTAATACTTAAAGGCCAGACTCGACTAAAATCTAATGCATAAAATTTAAGTTGCATATTAATCTACCAACTTGTAGTTTATTACTTGAAAGTGATCTCTTCACATGTTTTGTGTCCTGAAAACCTTGGAATTACTCAAAGCATTATTACGAATACTTCATCATATGACAGACATAGCACCGGGGCTCAAAGTCATGAAGCATGTAAGCACAAAAACTTGCTAAGCACAGACAATGCTTGCTAAGCGAAAACAGGTTACCTGCCAAAATTCTATGAAGTTTACATTGTTGCAACAGGTGCCCCACTCATGTTTTGCTTAGAAAAGAAATTTGCTTAGCAGTATTTTCTGCTGAACAGCTTTATGAAGTTGGGGCCTGACCATAGTTAAAACTTGAAGCTTTTTGTGTCCATGCAATCAGACTGGTGCTTTTGAATTGATCATCTACTTAATAGAGATCTTTATAAGAGAGCCCTAGAAACTAGACAGCGAGTATGTGAATTACTTTATTTGCCCAAACTCAAAACACGCCCCCGTTCCCACCCTTGGAAAGTTTTTTCCTACTTCATTGTCGTCCCTGCCATGTCAAACTGTAAATAATCCGGAAGTGTACATTGTTGTATACTTTTCGGCTATCAATATATATTATATACATTATATATTTTAATATGGAAACAAAATCCAACGCTTGTTGAAGTTGAGTGCCTGCACCTGGCACTGTTATGCATTGTAAATAAATACACAAAATCCGTAATGAAAAATTCTGGTGGTTTAATTTTATCTGATATTTTTTAAATGTTTAGACGATGACTGTGTTTTGATAGTGATTATGTGTATTTGTTTAATCTTAAAACTTAAACAGCCTAAAAGTGTACAATAACCCACCTTGGCAATCTTGTGTGTTATTAATATAATTTTTTAATTATTCATTATTTTAGCCCTGACAAAGGACAGAAAAAAGCTTAACTTTTGTGATGTTCTTTAGTGATTTTCTTTAATCTGCTTTCTTTAAATTTATCAGCGGGACAAATTGTAGGAACTCTAAATATTAAGTACCTGTTGTTGGATTTGAAAACTTAAGAAATTTGAAAAATTTAAAAAATCTTTAGGAAAAAAGGAACAAACGAGCCGTTGGTTATTTATTGTCAATTGTTCTTTAGGTCAAATTTCTAAACAGCTGCTTTTAAAACCAAAAATCTGTTGAGTGAAAATAAGCGGGGAACCAGGCACAAACAATATAAATCAGTTGATATTTTAGCTGGTAACATAAATCTTAAAAGCAAAGTTTTTTTGTTTGCTGAGCAAATACTATGCTTTTTGGGTGAATTTGGTCACAACATTTGTCAACATGATTGAATGTTTTGCCAGCATGCGGCCGGCCATCCATGCCATTCAGAGGGGTATGTTTATCAAACAATGGAAAGGTCTATAGAATCTGAGGTGATGTGCCTGTATGGCAAAGAAGCCAGATTAGCCAATGAGAAAGCTGAAAATTGCCATGCAACTGCATTTGCAAGGCGCATGAATTTTTTCTCAAAGCAGATACACACAGATTATGCACACAGTATTCTCCGGAATCTGCCTCATTGAGATAGATCAATGATTGGTACAAAGTAGTCTTACTTCAAACATCTTTTCGGTAGTATTCTTGACTCTTGACTGTAGGCCTTGAAAGTAGAAACTTCATGTTATTTGTATTCATTTTTTTGTTTATTTTATTTTTACATTTATTATTTTTTGTTTTATATTTATGTATAAATGTGACCTGGACCCGATTTCATGGAGCTGTATATGTACTTAACATTCTTTACATATCACAAATCGACAATTACTTGTACAAGGTTCTGTTCACATAATAAGAGTGCTCAGGAGAATCTGTCATTTTAATTTTTTTATTTTTTTTAAAAAGATATTATACAGGATTGGTAAGGGTAAAAAACATTGGTAAATTTTAGCCTGAAAGCTAACTGACTATAAAATTTATACTAGAGCCATTTTTTCTGTGAAATATTTCCCTCTGAAATTAAGTCATATTCAAGAAAACTATCTGAAAACCTGAAAAAGCTACAGCCAAAATTAAGGACATTGTGTTTACATGTTGAAAATTGCGCATGGTTTTTCACTATTTTCTCCTAACTCACTTTACAAATTAACCCCAAATTTTCACCGGTTTGGTATTTCATGAATTGTTGATCACACAAAACATAGACACTGTCTGCGACTATTTTGTCAGCTCTACCAATCCTGCATAATACTTTTAAGGTTAGGTCACATTTATACTTTGCAGGGTACTTCTGTTTTGTAATGTAGGATTTTGGTTTTGGCCAGGCATCTCTGAACGTGAGACGTTCGGGGACACTAGGTGGCAGCATACTTACCGTGCTCAGAAATAATTGTTCAGAGCTGCCAAAACAATGTAAAGGGAGTGTGAGAAATTAAAAACAGCACGATTCACCTTTTGGAGACTTTACTGCTTGTACTGTCTGAAAGTGGCTTGTACTAATACCACTACAGCAGCTTAAAACAGCCAGTGTAACTACTCATCAAAAGTTATTTTCTTAAATAGATTATTGTCCATGTTTCTTTGAAATAACAATCTATGAGATACTTTTTCTGACCTTGAGTTTCATCTTTGAGAGGGCAAGGCCATTTTTGTTTTGCAAAGGTTACTTTCATTGGAAAATCTTAAAGTCTGTGGGAAACTCTTGAAGGGCAAGACAAGGGGCAACAGAGGCCATGGCTCCCCATGGGCTTTGTGTTATTCCAAGCCTGTGACATTTCACATAATAGCCGGACAAATTCCCTGGAAAGAGTATGATCCCAAACGGCTCACTGTGGGTTTTTAAAAGTTATGGCTATTAGTATAGACATGGTCTCTCAAAGTTTTATACGTTTATTCCTCTAAACTCCTGTCCCATCCACCAAAATCGAGTTTCAACCATTTGCATTGTGCTAATTTTTGTTTAAGTGTATTGTTTTAACATGTAAATACAAACTATAAGTGTATGACTTAAAATGCTGCAGGATGATTGTGTTACTTAGGGACTTGGGTTCTATGGGGTCCGTTAAGAGGAGGGCTCAGTCAAGCCAGTTGTAACTGTGGACACCACGAATGGGTTTTAAAGCATGTGCACGACATTGTCAAGATCGTCATAGGTTAAAACAAAACCTACATGGCGTAAAGATGTTCATGGTGAAAAACTTCCTTGAAATATTTTTGAGAAATAAGTAAACTTTTGATCTCGCAATTCCGAAATCCGACGTTTGAAAACTGTGGTGGGGTTTTTCACGATTTCCTTGTGACTCCAATGACCGATTGAGTTTAATGATATTATTTGATGATAAATGTTAATTTTGTTTCGATCAATTTGACTTTAAGTAGGTTTTTGTCTCTCCAAATCTTCTAAAAATACCCTCTTTTTTCCCTTTGTACTTAACTGTTCAATTCTTTGATCTTTTAATGTTTTAATATTTTGTAATTTAAGTGAGTTGCTATGGTGATCAATAGTGGTTGGTGTTAGTGGGTCTTAAAATCAGGAAGTGCAGGATGCTCAAAAAGGTTGTTTCAAGTTTAACAATGTAGAAGTGACTCATAAATTTGATTACAGTGAGTGTTCAAAGACAGTATTGACCCGATGCCATAATCACAATAATCTTGGTTTGCGTTATTTGGAGAGTCAATGTCCCCGTGTGTAAACTTATGCAGCACATTTTAGGGGGACGGAGCATTTATAATTTTAGCGTGCAATTTGACTCAAAATGGCGAACAAGGCAGACAGCAGCTGTGTGTGACGCTGGTGCAAAGGATCAGTACATAAACAATGTATTGTCCTTAATTCTGAACATGTTAGCGGGAGTGCTTGTATTTAAGATCATCCACCCGACCCCCATCCCCCCCACCCCCTTGAAATGAGTTCTTTTCAATGTTAACACTCCATTCCTCACTCTGTGTAGGGCCGTATCTAAATTGGCGTTTAGTAGGGCTACAGCTACAACTGTTGCTAAGGGCGTTTGCTAAGGATGTCTTATACTTCAATGCATGATGTCGAGACGATCCAGCTGTAGCCGTAGCCGCCAAATCGGACACGGCCTAAAATAGCAAAATTGACAAAAATGTGCAAATACCCGCCGATAGTACTCTGTATACTACATTTATACTACTGCTAACATCATTAATGATAGATCTCTTATCACAGAGCGGCCATCTTGTGTTTCTCCCATTCAGCACAGTGTAACCAAACAGAGGCTAGAAGAAACAAATAGTCTGGTACCTAATTCAAGCCTAGAATAAGTGCCGTCACTGTCATTGTGTCTACAACTCACCCACGATAAATCTTGGTTGTGCCATTTCGGGAGCCAGTTTCCCTGTGCGCAGTGCACAGTGCGTGGTTAGACAAACCTTTACATGCAGTTTGACTCCAAAAATGGCAGACATTGTGCAGCAGCCGTGTGTGACGTTGGTGCCAAGGGGTCAATAGTTGGGAGTCCACACTAATATACTGGTCTAAGAGAGCATCAGAAATGTTGACACACTGTATTGACCCCTTGTACAAACGGTACACACAGCTACCGTCAGCCTTGAGCAAATTCAGGTGGTGTCTAAACTTGACTAGACCAACTAGACTAACCAGAAACCATAGAGCACAGGGAGATGACAATATCGAACCATGCACTGGAGCATGGTCGACTATGGTTAATTCGAGAGCTACGTAACAGTTTGGTCAAGTCTAGTTGCCCACTCGAACTTGCTCCTTGCTTGCTTGTCAAATTGCATGTAAAAATTAAGGCGAGCGTGTAAGCCTCACATGGCCTAGAATGCGCACTGCACTGTATAAAACATTGGGACATTGACTCCCAAAATGGAGGAACCAAGATAAATGTGATGATGGCATCAGGATAACTGGGTCAATGTAATGATGATGGCTTTTAAAATGTGGTAGAGAATCTATTTGACAGACAAAATATGTAGTAATTTTTTTATACTGTGTTCAACGACTGTATAAACATAGATTTTCAACTGAAACAAAAACCAACTTTCAGTTGGTCAATCATGAATCATGGTAAAATGTATATACAAAATCAGTGTATAAAAAATGCAACACAGGTCATCAAAGAAAAAAAGAGTATTATTTTTAATTACTACATACAAATTGTGATTTCTTTGTACAGTTTCTTTGACTTTGTAAAGTGTATAAGTTAAAAATGTTTATGGATCTTTGAAAAGTCCAGAAATAGTAATAAAAGAAAAGAATTGATAAATACATGTACACAGATTTTTTATTGTCTTTGAAGTTGTAAAGCCCGGCTCATACTTTACGTGAACAATTTGTTGAAATGTGCTCAACTCTTGCAGCGAATATGCAAATGCGACGTCAAATTGGCTTTGCATTAGTATTCGCGAAAGGTATGAACTGGGCTTATGTTGGTTTGTGTACGCTTTAAAAATTGTTTCACTTCAGTCTTTGGCTGCTCGGACATGTCTGGAGAAGCTCATCCCAGCCAACTTGAAAGCTGAGAATGAGGAGTTTTCGATGCTCCTACAGTGGAATAAATTTAATGAGTACATTATTTAGTTTTACCCATATACACTGATGTGTGTAAAGCACTGTATACTCGGTACTTTCCTGAGTCTTGTGAAAAAAATCCACAGGCATATTACTCGGATGGGATTCAACCCCACGACCATTTGCCATTCTAGAGCAGATGTCTTACCACTAGCCCACCAAGATAACCTGGTAGCTCGAGGCAGTTTGAATCCTTTATTTTAGCAGCGGGTACCGCAGCAATTTAATAATATGTTAAATTTGCATATTATTGGATAAAGAATATTTTGTTTTACTCACACACTGATGTATGTAAAGCACTGTATACTCAATACTTTCCAGAGTAATATGGCTGTTAATTCTTTTTGCACGGGACTTGGGGGAAAGTACCAGTACTGAGTAAACAGTGCTTTACATACATTGGTGTACGGGTAAAACCAAATACCGGTAATGTTCTCTATTATAATGCAAATTTAACATCTATAGAATTTGCTAAGTAGTTTCCCTGCCAGACAGCTCCATGAAATTTAGTTCTTGGCCCAATGCTGTTGAGCACAGAATTTTGGTGAGCACAGACAATTATTGCTTAGCAGAAATAGGTTAATCTAACCTCCCCTTGAAAGTTTAGAAACAGACTCAAAGTCCACCACACATCAATTTAAAGAAAAAAAATCAATTTATTTGTGACTGCAAACAACATTCAAACATTTTATATTTTAAGCACTTTTTCTAAAATATAAACTACAAAATCAATTGCAAAATTTACAAAAACAAAACAAACTATAAATCTTTTCTCCAAAAATAAAAGTATAATAAATATTTGCCTTGTATAAAATGATTACGGTGAGAAAAGTCTCTTAATTTCTACAAAGTTTGTTACGAATCACAGGCCGGTCCCTGAGAAAAAATACATTGTTAAGATTTCCACCACTCTCAGAGCTATTATTTGTTTCTTCTTCAGATTGATAAGACTTCAATATACCAGTAGTAACGACTGAATTCTTTGTACACGTAAGGGGATCTAGACTTAAGCCTGATACAAACTTAAGCACTTGAAGCAACAAAACCCCATTTGGTCCTTAGATAAACAGGTTAATAAACTAGAATCTTCCCTTTACTGATGCATTGACAACATTGCGACTGCACGCCCAGAAAAAGAAAATGATAAACAAGCTTGCTGCCATTTGGATTGTTACACATTGCTATAGATAGGTCCCACTTAACGTCACAAAGTGTAAACCATGGACAAGGACACATGTTCCAGAGGTCTGCTTTTTTACAGCTGCCTATCAGCTTGAGCATTAGCAAAGCACAAAACAATTTTGCTTACCAGAATAAGGTTACCAGCCAAAATACCTTGTCATATGTACAATTTGTGACTGGTTTCCTGTTGACGTCCCAATTTCCTTGAAGCAGTTGCTTAAGCAGAAAATGGTGCTTCACAATTTTAAAATTGAGCAGGATACCAATCACAACTGGTAAATTTGACATGGTATTTTGGCTGGTAACCTTGATCTGGTAAACATAGTTTGTGTGCTTCATTACTTTTTCTGCTTAAAAGCAGCTCTTTGAAATTTGGCCCTGGTCAGTGCTGGTTAGTTTGTTATGTAGAGCCGGGTTTATCAACCGATTGAACCATTTCACGTTACGCAGCACACTTGCACTCGCCTATCCTGTCCACCATTTTGGGAACTTAAAAATGTATGCGAAGGAATTGACTCCCCAAATGACGGAAATGGCGGAAGTGTGTTTCGTACCGTGCAAGGGGTCAATTTGTCTCCTTAGCAGGGTGCAAAAGAATGAATGGTTTGGACATTCAGTGCCAGCAATGGAAACCGAGACCCAAATTATTTAACAGGCATGCAACTGCAGTTTGTAACAAACCAAAAAGGAAGAACGTGGCAGGCACAGGAAGACTTTATTCTGTGTTTTTTCAAATTTCAAAAGCCCAGCTGAGAAACCAAAACGAGAATATCAGCTGAAAAGTTGCATGCCTGAATAAAGCTGTAGAGGAGAAAATCCTTAGTGGTAGGGTTAACAAACATAATGTGTGCAGTTACATAAACTTGTAATGTTTAGTTGCATTGTGCAAAAATCAACACTAGACTGTGCAAGTCACGTGCATATTTGAACGTTTGGACAATAGCCCCGAATAATTGTCTAGTAAAAACTGCTGTGGGCTAGTAACCACCACTTCTCAACTTGCCCTGTGGCCGGGGCTGCTAAAAACTGTGTAACCTTCTTGTTTAAAATGCTCATATTTCTTCCTTTTCAGATGTGAATATTAAATTTTAAAAAATGTGTTAATTTATGTTTGAGTGTGTAAAATTTAACTTCATCTGACCATTCAACTAGTTGTGATCGCTACCAGCAATAATACGTCAGGAAGATACCTTTTTGACTATACATGTTTTAAAGGATGGGCTACTAAAACCTCCTGGGGCAAAGTTTACTAGCCCGGTGGGCTACTTAACAAAAAGCTTAAGCGACAAGGCCTGTTGGACCCGTTAAAGTGCGTGATTTGATTTCCTGTAAATGTTCAAACAGGTGCAGGACTTGCACGGTCTCGTACATGCCGTGTATTATTATTAATTAAGATGCACCAAATTATTATCAATGATGCATACAGTATACAAAAAAAATATATATTTATTTAAAAAACACTGTTGTTAACCTTTACATCTAAGAGCAAGGATGTTTTTGATGCCAAAAAACAACACAAACCCAAAACAAAAATTATGCTTCACTGATAGACCCCCCTTTGCCCACCCCCCAACCATCCTTGAATCTCAAGAACTTATTTATCCATTTATAAACATTCTATTTTTATGACTCAAAACTATTCCAGAATAACATGCGGATGGACTTCTCTGCAGTTGATTTTTGCAAGCAGTCCAATTATAATGTGGATAAATTTGAGGGGGAAGTATTTCAACGAGACCAGTTTATGTACAAGATGACCGAACCACAGACCATGGGATTCTTATATACTGCAAACCAGCAGGTGGTCCATGGTTATAGGCACTGTCATTGACTTTTGCAGAAGTACAACAAGACTTAAGTGCGTCCTTGAGCATAAGACATGTCACAAGGACACTGTCAAGGGCTATGAGGTCTTGTCAGTTGGCAACTACAGACTGCTCAGTGGGACGTTTGCCAACTTACTTGCAGATGAAATGAGCTTTGAAGTGGGCAAATAAATGAGCTGTGGGCAAACAACTATGACAAAATTCCATCCGCAACTTATCCTCAATGACTTATTACCCTCTGCTGATAAACCTTGCGGCAATTTATCCTGAAATAGTTTTGGGAAGGTGCCTTAAAGGAACATTACAGAATTGGTTTTTGCTAACAAAACAGTTGCTGGCAGTGTAAGCACTTTATGTAATCCACCATATACATAAACTGACAAACCTGTAGAAGTTTGAGATCGATCGGCAATCTGGGTCACGAGAAAATAGTGAAGAACCGATTACACATTTGCATGAAATCATATAGATTCAACAAATGAATAAAACGCTCACTGAGCGATAAACTCCAATCGGAAAATTAGTTTATTCATTTCTCATCAAATAGGACATTTCAGACAGAAATATTTCAAGGGATGTTTTCTACTATCATTAGACCGTGTAAGTTTTGTGTAAATCTGTGATCAAAAGTATATTTTACAAGTTTTTTTCTTACCAATTCTGTAATGTTCCTTTAAGTGTTATCGATCTCTGTAATGATAGTTTGTCTTTTGGAGAGGGTTTCCTTTAAGAGCCTATACTTAAAAACTGTGCCATAAAATGTGTTCGTCTTACACTTCTACTGAATTCACTTTGCTTCTTTCTTTTCTACCTGACTGCTTCTGTTCCACTGGTATACTCAGATTTGTGTATTGTTGTCAGCCTTTGACCAAAGGTCAAAACGTCAGGCCATTACCAACTCTTGCATCTATACCAAAGGTAAGCAGGGGCCAATTTCATTGCGCTGCTTAACGGTAAGCAAATTTTCGTGCTTATTGTAGCAGAATTTTTTTCTGTGTTTCACAGGTTAGCAAGAAAATTGGGCGGCCAGCCTGTGCAATCATCGTGGATTTGTTGAGTCATTTATTTTCATACAGTAAGCACTGGAAGGTTAGCATGCCTTTTTGTTCACTTACGGTTAGCAGCGCTATGAAATGGAAACTGCTAAGCTACTTTTTCTGCTTAAGCAGCTCTATGAAATTGGGCCCAGGTTTAATTCTCATTTCCTTCATGCAAAGTTAAAATTATTTAGCACAACTGAACAACGTCTCTTGCATGAAAATGTGTTACCTGCCGTTACATGCAAATATGAACTTGACCTTTTCATAAGTTGTCAAATACATCAAACAACTTTTCCCACAACTTTCCAGCTTTGTTCAAGACTTTTTAGCCTCTGGGGGAAACAAAATTGCAGTAAAAGAAAACCAGCAAAGTGAGGTTTACAGTCCCAGTATTCCAGTTCAATAACTTAGTTGGAACATTAACACTTGATTTTACCATTCATTTCAATCCTCAATATTGCAAGAAAAAACATGGATTTTTTGGGAAAAAAAACAAAAACTAAACAAAGAAAAGCTGATTTTTTGCATTACAAAGCCTTTTCTTTTGACCCAATTTACCTGGGCACAAATTCATGAAGGTGTCAAGCAGAAAATACATCTCCTGTCCGCCATTTTGGGTGTCAAAACATGCACAAAAGCATAGTACATGTGTTTACACGCGCATTGGTGCGTAAACACGTGAACCAAACATTTGTGCACGTTTTGACACCCAAAATTGCAGACAAGAGACACGCGTGTATGCACGCTACGCATGGTGCAATGGGTCTATTTGGGTTCATTTTTCTCCTAGGGTGTGTTTTAGATCTCTGAGGATTGGAATGAACATAAAAAAAGAAAAACAAAATCTTCCCTTAAACAGCACCTTCCTCTGTGACCTTTGCATTGTTATTCAGCGACAGGTTATTGGGATTACCAATGAGTGCAGTGTCTTCCGCTGGAACCCCAGTGTTGACTTTGGCATCATGAACATCTGAAAACATGGCCACCCATAATCAGCGTTTAACGATCAATGATGGTCAGGGAACTAAACATCTTGATTGGTTTGAGAGGTTAGTGCCACTAGCTACCGTGCAGTTGATGGGTTAGTCTGGTGCCGATTTAGTTACCTACAGAAGCAAGCAAAGAGCTGTTTCTAGATAGTACTATTTTACTACCTGACAGTAGAGAAGGTATGAAAAAGATATCAAAATGAGGTAATGTTTTTGTTAACATAGGCAAGTGGCTTGCAGAAAGGCAAGCTGAAGTGGCTTGCAGAAAGGCAAGCTGAAGTGGCCTGCAGAAAGGCATGCTGAAGTGGCTTGCAGAAAGGCAAGCTGAAGTGGCCGGCAGAAAGGCAAGCTGAAGTGGCCTGCAGAAAGGCAAGCTGGAGTGGCTTGCATTAAGGCAAGCTGGAGTGGCTTGCATTAAGGCAAGCTGGAGTGGCTTGCATTAAGGCAAGCTGATGTGGCTTGCACTATGGCAGAATAAAATAGCTTGCACCAAGTTCCGTTTTTTTAACACTTACCCCCAAAAAATCCTTCCATTTTGGACGAAAAACAAAATAATTTGTTTTTGCGGTCAAGGTTGTTTAAGTCAAAATAAGGACAAAGGGCATGTAATGACAGATTGACATGTGGTGTTGACTGATCAATATGGCTTTTAAAAATAAAAAGGCATTCATTTTAAGAAAAATTAATCTTCCTCTAAAACAAATACAAATGTCAACTCAGCATTGTTTTAAAGCTATCAATATTAATATAAAAATAATTTAATTTATCAAAAACTATGATACACAGTAATGTAAATGAATAAAAAATATGTAGTTTTTAAGACAGGAGTGTCTGGGTATCTTTTGGACACCCTAGTTTGTCTTTTTTAAAATATATTTTTGAGCACCCCGTTTAACCAATTATTTACTTTTGTACCACCTAGTTTATCCATTATTTACTTTTGTACCACCTAGTTTATCCATTATTTACTTTTGTACCCCTAGTGTATCCATTATTTACTTTTGTACCCCCTAGTATATCTATTATTTACTTTTGTACCCCTAGTATATCCATTATTTACTTTTGGACACCCTAGAGTGGCATGGCTAAGCGGTCTAGCACATCAGACTCAAGCTCTAATGGGTTTGAATCCCGGTCGTGACCCTTGTATCTTTGGGCAAGACATTTTAACTACAATTGCTTCTCATCACCTAGGCGCAATTGGGTACCTGGGAGGGTAGGCATTGTTGATGTGAATGATTAGTGCCCATATGGCTGCCGGTACTGCATACTCCACAGGAGTTAAGATAGTTTCAGGAATAAATGCTGAAGGTCCAATGAACAAGGCTAATGTGTTAAAGGAGTTGATATACAATGTGTTTAAAAGCACCCGTTGAATGCCTATTGCTATTATTATTGTGATATGAATAAAGAAGAGTAAGTAAATGATCAGAAGGTTTTTTTTAAGCCCATTATAGACCCGTATCTGGCAATTTTGTGTACAATTCTAGGTCAGGTATAAAAATCAAACCAAGACTGGTATGGCAAAAAGTCTGGCCCCTTCTTGGAATAATGACTATCAGCATTCATAATTGCTACTGTATACAGGGGACAAGGCATGATAAAGGTAATTTACAGTGGTATGGGGCTTTCATAGATACATGTACCACACAGATTTGATGAGGAGCCGATTTTGTGCTTAAAGCCCTGTTTAAACCCATTTGAATCCACTACCACCTTTATAAAGTTAGTCCGTTTTGGTGCTTTAGACCCAGTTTGGACCCAGTTTGAACCCAGTTTGAACCCAGTTTGAACCCATTGTAAACTCATTAGCACCTTACTGAGGTCAGTGAATGTTGATGCTTTAAACCCAGTTTGAACCCAATTTGAACCAATTAGCACCTTACTGAAGTTAGTTGCCCAACCAATCAAAACTATCAAGCATCTGCCTGCTCAGACAACAATGAACAAAATAACTATGTCACATGACTGTCCCGTCCCAACTTGAGAATCGTCCCAATTACAGTTGGGACTGGTCCCAACTTGAGTTACAGTTGGAATGAACAGTTGGGATCAAGAGATCTTTCACCGTGCAGGGGGCCAGTGGCTTTATGGTCCTAACAAAAAGACTGCTGCCACGTGGAAAGGGTCAATTCATGTTTGTGATGGGAGTAACAGATGATCCTTTCTCAAGTTTTGCCATTATAATTACTATGTGTCAAGTACGAGCCCTGTTGTAAGCCGGAAAAAACTTGAGAAGCTTGAAAATTACTTTCAAGCCCAACTGATTGCAGTATCAGGCATTCCCAACTAGATTTGGGCTGGTTGAGACATGTCTAAAGTTGGGAAAATTTGTAAGTTGGGACGGAACACGATCATGAAGTACACTAAAGATTCAACTACTGTTTCATGAGTGAGTCGTTGATATTCTACTATTTGATGGTTTGATATCCAATGGCCCCTGACAAGTGGCTACGACAGTATGATTACATCTCTTATCGCTTTCACTTTCAAGCAATCCCAGCTATAGTTGGGACCGGTCCAAACTGTACTTGGAATTGGTCCCAACTATACTTGGCATGATTCTCAAGTCGGGACGGAACATGATAATGAAGAACACTAAAGATTCAACTACCGTTTCAAGGATGACTCATTGGTATTCAACTACTATTTGATGGTACGATTTCTACAAGTGGCCCCCTGAAGAGTGGAAACAAGACAGTGGAGGTATGATTATACGGAAGTGTAAATACCCTTTTTGCTGTTGTTGCTGTCGGCTGCGGATTCTTGTTTTGTGGGAGCCGCAGGTTGTTTTTCACTGAATGTATAGTAAACATACACTATGCTACCACAGACACTGTAAAAACAAAAAAATGAAGAATTGTAACAAATGTTAAAGGAACATTACAGAATTGGTAAGAAATATACTTGTAAAATATACTTTTTGATTACAGATTTACATAAAACTCACACGGTCTAATGATGATGCTAGTAGAAAACATCCCTTGAAATATTTCTGTCTGAAATGCCATATATGATGAGAAATGAATAAACTAATTTTCCGATTGGAGTTTATTGCTCAGCGAGTGTTTTATTCATTTGTTAAATCTATATGATTTCATGCAAATGTGTAATCGGTTTTTCACTATTTTCTCGTGACCCAGATGGCCGATCGATCTCAAACTTCTACAGGTTTGTCAGTTTATGTACATGGAGGATTACATAAAGTGCTTACACTGCCAGCAACTGTTTTGTTAGCAAAAACCAATTCTGTAATGTTCCTCTAATGTTAAACTTGCATTGGGGATAGAGAATATTATTTGTGTTTTACCCATACACCAATGTGTGTTAAGCACTGTGTAGTCAGTACTTCCCCCCACCCCCCTCGAGTCCTGTGAGGAAAAAAATCCACTAGCGTACCACTCAGGTGGGTTCAATCCCCATGACCTTTGACATTCTAGAGTAGATTCTGTACCACCAGACCACCTAGCTTGCCTAGTATTTCTTTCACAGGACTTGGGAAAGTTCTGAGTATACAGTGCTTACAGCAAGTCAGTGTATAAGTATTAAATAACATACCCCCCTCCCCCCCACACACACACAAAAATAAAAATAAAATCAACAACTATGATGAAAATAAAAAAATAAAAAATAAATAAATAAACAGAAGTGTTAGCTTTTGTGATCTCACAAAAACATGCCATTCATGATTCTGATTAATGCATTAGGTTTTATTCTTCTCAATTCATGGTTCGTCACTCATGATTCATGACTGGTCATCACTTGCTTGTTTGGATATTTTTTCAAAACCATTCTCAACCCGGCTTTGAATTACACACAGGCGCGGAACCCTTGGACCCCCTTCCCTTGATCTGTGCCCCCCCCTCCCTGTAAGTACTTCACAGATGCACAAACCTGATGTTCAGCCCCAAGAAATTCACCAAACTGAAGATGTAGTCCCCTCCGAAGTACATGCCGACATACGTAATAAACATGTTCTGCCATTAAGAAGATAAATACAACAACTTAACACTCGAGTATAAATTATCACATGAATTTATTTTCTGATGTCCAGGGGGTGCACCCCACTAAATAAACTCAGTTCAAAATGCTAAACATTCAGCAACACTTTAAAAATACTCAGAAGTCTCACAGCTTTTTACAGTAGAGAGAAAAAATATCCATTGACTCCTAAACT
The DNA here is from genome assembly GCA_032158295.1 of Pycnopodia helianthoides. NCBI lineage: Eukaryota > Metazoa > Echinodermata > Asteroidea > Forcipulatida > Asteriidae > Pycnopodia > Pycnopodia helianthoides. The sequence goes on along the minus strand of CM063253.1, from coordinate 15,668,047 downwards.
TTTACCCTCTCTGCTTAATTTGACTTGGGGTGTCTTGGAGCTTTTGGTACACTTTTTGAATGTAACTTTGTATTTAATGTGGCAGCATTTCAGCTGCTGGCTGCGATGGTTGAATGTAAGTACACCATTACAAATCAAACAAAACAATACATGCCGATAATAAACTCATAACCTTTGATCTTTGACCTTGTCTTGTTTTAATTACCTTTATACAGCCGACTATTGTAGTTGTGAGTGCCGAATTGTGGGCGGTGCAAAGCACTATTGAATAAATTAATACAAATCTGGAAAAATAAATAAAAGAGATGTAAGAGATCAATCTGTAGGGGGGGGGGATGGGGCAACCCCAATAAACGCATAAGGCAGGACTTAAACCTAACACCCATGTGCCATATTAGATTGTTCCATTTGGCTCCACCCCTTTGTGATGTGACAATGAAAACCTTACATAAGCGTCAAAAAGACTGTCAAAAGTCCCACGTAAAAAAAACACAATGTCACAATATATTGAAAAAGTATAAGTCACAAAAACAATTGTATCTCAAAATCACATACTTTAATAGATATTTCATGACAAATTACACAATACAAAATGGGGCAAAACAAGAAAATCTTCCACCAAAAGCCCACAAGAAAACCCAAAAACAGCTTCCCCCATGGCCAACCAAGCAAGCCACCCCCCCAAGGAGAAAAAAGAAGACCGAAAACACTTACCCAAAGATTGAAGACAACAAGAATTGAAAAATAAAGTATGGGTCAGACAAGAGTGCAAACTCTCGAACTCTCTCTACATCACCAGAGAAGTAACACATGAGACTAGCCGGGATGATCATAAAAGCAGCATTGTAGTACAGAAGACCATATTTCCCTAAATCCTAACGGAGACGGGAAATACAACAGACGATGGCATAAGAAACTGTCTGATCTGTTTGATAATCTCTGTTTGGAGCGGAACTGTTAACTCTCCTGCTACCAAACTATTTTGGCACCGCTGGTGACCAAATTCTTTGACCAGCCAAGCGTGAAGCACATTTTCCGACAGAAAAGAATGCATGTGTTCAGAGGCCATTTTTTAAAACTCTAATATCACCCAAAAGATTTTGTTTGAAAGCAAAACAAGTAATAAATGTTTTACTTGTTGAATTCCCTTTCATATAACCCAAAAATCATTGAGAGCAATCAATATCCAAGCTCTTGATCTTTCTTTCTTTTATGTGTGACCTAAAAACTCATATACTTTCTTGTATTCTTTTGTACATATGGCACTCCAGAGGTGGTTTGGCATTTCGGACGTTTTCACACCATTTTAACAGAATTGCATAACAGAATCAATATAAATTAAATATTATTTGGTTTTACCCTTTCACTGATGTGTGTAAAGCACTGAATACTCAGTACTTCCCCCGAGTTCTGTGAACAAATCCACAGGCATATTACTCGTGTAGAATTCGAACCCATGACCAAAAGAAACAATATTGCTCCATTACCACCATCTCCATTTCAAACCATTGCAAGTTTGGCTATGATCGGTGAACACGGACAAAACTCAAGCTTTATAACAGGCCATTGTGTTTGGGCTTCAGCGTTTTTTTTGTGGGGGGTCTTGGTTTGACTTTTAGTTGCCTATGAAAAGGAAGGGGGTACGAGTGCAGTTGACTAAAGTCACCTATGGTAAGGAAGAGGGGGTATGAGTGCAGTTGACTAAAGTCACCTATGGTAAGGAAGAGGGGGTATGAGTGCAGTTGACTAAAGTCACCTATGGTAAGGAAGAGGGGGTATGAGTGCAGTTGACTAAAGTCACCTGTCATGCCTATGGTAAGGAAGAGGGGGTATGAGTGCAGTTGACTAAAGTCACCTATGGTAAGGAAGAGGGGGTATGAGTGCAGTTGACTAAAGTCACCTATGGTAAGGAAGAGGGGGTATGAGTGCAGTTGACTAAAGTCACCTATGGTAAGGAAGAGGGGGTATGAGTGCAGTTGACTAAAGTCACCTATGGTAAGGAAGAGGGGGTATGAGTGCAGTTGACTAAAGTCACCTGTCATGCCTATGGTAAGGAAGAGGGGGTATGAGTGCAGTTGACTAAAGTCGCCTATGGTAAGGAAGAGGGGGTATGAGTGCAGTTGACTAAAGTCACCTATGGTAAGGAAGAGGGGTACGACCTACAGTATGCCTGGGGTGCTCTGAGGACTCTCACCTTTGAATTTAATTTCTTCTTGGTGAAAACTCCATTGGCTGCAGTGAAGATATCGTTCATTAAAATGTAGAAGTACCCCAAGCCGTCAAACGCCAAATCATCACTGGCAAGAAAATCAACATTAACAAGGTCAATTTGATTTTCTTTTGCATTACACAAGTTTAGTGTAGTGTACTCAGTGCTTTCTAAAAAAAATTCTGAGGTTGCCAAATTATAGAGGTCCGAAATTCAAACCAAGCTTGTCAAACTAAGATCATTACGCTGTGGCGGCCATTTTATGAGCACAATCTGCTGTCTTTTTGCACACAAAAAGATTGGATAATAATAACAATGACGTGCAAACTAGACTATCCAAGGGCCTTGCAGTATTACTGCTCCTCTTCATCTAGACAAGGAAACTCCAGTAACCACCCAAACTCCTTAGGAGTAAGCAGCACCGGCAGCCAAACTGGCACACACAGAGTTGATCAATCCTAACTGCAATCTTAACCCTCCTGATATCCATTTACTCCTAGGTGAAGAGAAGCAATTATAGGTATGTGTCTCCCTCGAGGACAGAAGAATCCTGACTGGGACTCGAACCCATACTTTGATGACTCTTCATGAACAAGAAGAAAACCTGACATTCCACAGGCAATTTGGTGTGTCTCCAAATAAAGTAAAAAGCGGAAATGTAGTGATTGACAGATTCAATGGGTAAATTCAACTCACCTAGCTGCTATGAAGGCGCCCAGTATCATCGTGATGACAACAATTTGTATCTTTAAAGAAGCATAACGTCTGAATAAAAAAAAGTATAAACTTTTTTTTTAAACGCATTTGTTCCAGCTACTGGGGGTTGCTTGGCATTTACCATATTTACTCCACTTGTGTTGACATCACAAGCAACTACTGTCTCATTGTCTGCCCATGGTCTTCCATTTGTGGTACTCAAAATGCATATTTTAAAAATATGGTGCGCCTTTAACGGCATGTGCCTTTCCTAAAATACCCCATGCACAGTAAAGCCCAGTTCATACTTCCTGCGAATGCGAATGCGAAGCGAACATTGACGTCACAAATTTGCAACAAATTATTCGGAGCAGTTGAGCTGTGCACAACTTTCGCAAATTATTCGCAACAAAAACAGAGTTGTGTTGTCAATATTCGCTTCGCATTCGCATCCGTAGGAAGTACAATCCGGGCTTAACACACCGGGCTTAACACACCGGGCTTAACACCGCTTCACCCGGGCTTAACACACCGGGCTTAACACACCGGGCTTAACACACCGGGCTTAACACACCGGGCTTAACACACCGGGCTTAACACACCGGGCTTAACACACCGGGCTTAACACACCGGGCTTAACACACGGGCTTAACACACCGGGCTTAACACACCGGGCTTAACACACCGGGCTTAACACACCGGGCTTAACACACCGGGAACTGTCTCCCAAAATGACACATCAGTATAATAGTAAAAAAAAAAAATCTTCCCCGATGCAAATTCTACACACTTACCTTAATACTATATGTTCAGCAATCATTGTAAATAGTATTGAAAATCTTCTAAGAACTGTAAACATCGGTAAACTGCAAGAAAAATAAACATAAACTACAAGATAAAAGACTTGGGTATTTTAAGTGAAAAGAAAAGCATGGGTATAAAGTGAAGAAGAGAAAAGCAGTGCTCCTTTTCATCCTCTGACAGTTTAGTTTTAACAATTTGGTGCCGGGATTTTCCAATTTTTTTTCCAACTTATTTTTTTTTAACTTTCAGAAAAATTTGTTTTTGAGAATTTCACATAAAATATGTCACATAAAACTCTGACTAAGCAATGTAAATACGAGAAAAAAAATTCTCATAAAATGGAATAGGAATTATTATTTTTTCTTCAAGAAAATGTGGAATGTCTTTCCTGTGAATCAGACAAACCTTGTCCATAAGCCACGGACGATAATCAGCCATGGCATGCTGAAATCTCTGACTTGCCTCCAATACAATGAATAAACATTGGTGGCAGCCTATCGATCTCTCAAGGGTGCACCCCACCAAATAGGAGAAAACAGAGCGTCGAGCTCATTAATATTTTGTAGGCCCTCAAAATATTCTATATTAGACAGATTTGAGAGCCCCCAGAAAGTGTTTCAGTGTAAAAATGTTGCCCAATTGTGACCTGGGGGTCTTTGACTTCCAGCTTGAGGTATTTTGGATGACATAGGCCCTGAAATAAATGGTCCTATTTGCTGAGAGGAGTAGGGACATTTTTCAAGATTGATGCTCGGACGTTTTGAAAATTAGACCTGTGAAGGGGTGTTTTTACTTGGAGGGAGAATAACTCGACGGGCCCAGGGACTCCCCATATAAAGAGTCAATCAATAATTTTCCCTTTCAAGTTAAAAGCTGTGAGACTTTTAAGTATTTTTCGTGTATTTTTGAATATTTAGCATTTTGCACTGTGTGCTATGGGAGATTATTTGGTGGGGTGTACCCTCAAGATCCTTGTTTGTACAACATAAGGAAGAAGATCCTCAATTGAATTTTGTGATTCTACCAGTAGTAGGCTCTTCAGGATCGGTGTCACATGATCAGATTTATTTCTTGCATAGGACTCTCAGAGACCAGCTGTCCAGTCTGTACCTTTTTGCAGAATGCAGGTTCAGCAAATGACTCATGAGTAAATGAACCCGAGACCAGTATGATCAGGGACGAGATTTGACGAAATATAACAATTCCTGAAAATGGCTAGCAGGCATGGATTCCCCTTTGTTCTAGACCTGAAACCTTCCAGATGTTACCATTCAGGAGGTTTACAGACTCTGTGCATCACCAGAAATACAGAGCTACAGGTTTTGACATAATGGGTTCAATTTCTTTCTTCCTTTGGTACTGTTTCAGTTACTTCTATCAAGAAAAATTGGAAGGCTCAAGGAGATTTTGAAGAAAAAAATCCCTACTTCACAATAACACTTACTTTAATCTCTTTGTACTGCCGAGTCCAAAACACAAGTTGCCAATGTAGATTAAGGGTAGGGGCCATACCTGAATGAAAAGAAAAAAGATTAAGAATTATGAATTCATGCATGTGCTGGCACTGCCCATAGCAGCCACAAGTGGCTTGTACCAAACTGCTGAAATTGCATTTTCCAATGTTTCCCTTGGTAACATACATTTTTAAACAAACAAAAACATTATATTTCACATCATTTTTCCAGAATTCATTACTGGAAACTCTACATTAAAAAAAACACCAACAACATTAGCCACGTTTCAGCATGTAATGAATAAATACATAAGTAAATGGTCTCTAAAAGGGTAAGAATAACAAATTTAATTCACAGAATAAATTATTTACAGTCATGTGAACTGTTTATTGCTGAATTTTCACTTATATTTCCTGCGGCAGAACCTCAACCGGTCTCTCTAGGGTGATTCACTTAGAATCCTTCTTCACTCTCACAAAACCCCAACACCAATCGGCAACTCAACAGTGCAGTCCTTCAACAGACTCAAACAAAATATGCTGTTGGATTTGGATGGATTGGGGTTGGTTAAAGGAACATTACAGAATTGGTTTTTGCTAACAAAACAGTTGCTGGCAGTGTAAGCACTTTATGAAATCCACCATATATACATAAACTGACAAACCTGTAGAAGTTTGAGATCGATCGGCCATCTGGGTCACGAGAAAATAGTGAAAAACCGATTACACATTTGTATGAAATCATATAGATTCAACAAGTGAATAAAAATGCTCACTGAGCAATAAACTCCAAACGGAAAATTAGTTAATTCATTTCTCATCAAATATGGCATTTCAGACAGAAATATTTCGAGGGATGTTTTCTACTATCATCATCATTAGACCGTGTAAGTTTTATGTAAATCTGTGATCAAAAAGTATATTTTACAAGTTTTTTTCTTACCAATTCTGTAATGTTCCTTTAAGGTTAAGACTTTTTTGTCTCAGCTTGAGGAGCTCTAAGAAATCATTACTGTACCTTCCCAAAGATTTTCCAGCTCCAGGCAGGGTAAGTGATGATTTTGAGTTGCTTGGCCACAGACAAGACGATGAGTGTAGCAACCATCTGTCAACAAATATTAAATATGATAACTCGTGTGTCTCGTACTTGTCAATGTATTGCTAACAGGATTGACTTTAAATTCATTTCTATTATTTCATGTATATGTTTGGGTCACACAAAGTGCAGATACTGGTCTTTGAGAATCAACAATGTTGTCCGTGTGCTTTCAACACAAAGTAAAAAGCAAGAGAGTAGTTTGCAATAAACTCCACTTTCAACAGCAACATTTGACTACATTTTCCTTGCAGTTTTTGTCAGTGTTGAAATTAGAGTTGGGATCAAAGGTCAAATTGAAATTTGTGATCTACTCATTTTCTAATATATAGAGTCCTTATATGAAAATGGGGAAAAAATACAATTCTGAAATCTCACGTTAGAATGATGTAAAATGCCACTGTGTTTGATCCCCTTCAAATGCATTTTTTGTCTACATGGTACATCCAAAAACTTTCAATGGTGTCACATTTTGAATGGTCTGTACATTTTTGTACAGAGAATGTTCAGTTCATTCCTGAATTCTGATGATATTCAATCAAAACAACAATTTTACCTTGGAACCCCTAATTTGAAAAATAATTTCCTTTTTATCCATCTCATAGCAAATAAATTTGTCAATTAGAAATTATCAACTTCCTGTTTAAGAGGAATAAAGAAATTTGCAGTTAACAGGAACTGTCTATTAGAAACTAGGAACTCTTCTACATGTAAAGGTATGCTGCGCATACAATGGTAGACTAACCCATGCCATATGGTTTTTTTTTCAATTGTGATAACTCATTGCCACATGTTATTGCCACTGCTTACAGTTGACTCTCGGTAATACGAGCTCGGAAGATACAAGGTTTTTCACCGATCTCAAACTGTCCCATGCGTGTTTCTAATTGTTAAAAAATGGAAGATGCGAGCACGGTCGAACGAAAACAAAGATAATACGAAGTATTTTAACGGTTCCGTGATAAAAAAATGTACTGTTTTTCATACTTTTGTAGCGTGATTTGGAAATGTTGTTGAGTAACAAAAGCTTAACGTTAAGTTAACGTTCGGGAAATACATTCTTGTTGCCAAACTATTTATCGGATCGGACTGGCCATACAGCTCCGTCCGATCCAAAAACATTTCACTGGTAACCTACGCTTGAAATGCTACTTCCCTTGCACACTGGACGACTACCAACAAAAACAATGTTCAGCATAAGTGCTATGCAGTACCGAATTTGTCAAATCATCTTCACATGAACAGCAAGTTTGACATCACTTTGCTATGATTTTTATCTTGAATTATTACAAAATATTAAATTTCTATGATTAAATAGTCAATAAAAAATGCATATAATTGATAATTTTGTGTAATGGATGCTCGCAAGATCTGTGCGAGGAAGCAAACCGCTCTGTTTTAGCATATACGTGTGTAGTGCATGCTCTATATGACGACATGTGTATGCCTATAGCATGCTGCGTTTAAGACGAGGTTCAGATACAAGGAAAACGGGCCAGACCTGCAGACCTCATATTAACGAGAGCCAACTGTATATTGATGAGATGTGAGAACCTCATCTCCAACCAAAAGCAGCCCCACAGACCATGTAACCCTTGTTTACAAGAAGAGTGACCTTGTACATACATGTAAATGTCATTTACATAATGTGCACAATTAAGTGTACATACCTGTCCAAGTCCAAGAAACTGGAAGGAGGGAAATCTGCGATTGCAAGAAAACGAGAGAAGAAAAAAGTCACTCAACATCATACAAAGGGAAACTCATCAGGGAGAGAGAAAAAAAGAAAGAACAAAAAACTCCTGACCATCAGAAATTGAAAAGGAAGTCCGCTAAACGAAAAATTATTCATACATGGCCTACACTGATAGTTTAAATATGAAAAAAATTAGCTTTTTGTCAATTTAATACCCACACAGGGAAAGATGCCATACTGAACACAACTTTCTCATTCATTATGTTAGTTTGAAAATAGGATTGTTATTAACAATATTATGTTAATAACAATGTAATTATACATGTATCTGGTAACAAAACTACAGGCCCCTCAAAAGTGACTAGCAGGGGTAAGGAAAGAAATTGTCCCCCACCCAAAACCCAATGCTTACTTCAATCTGCCAAAGAACTTTAACGCTTGGACCATAAAAAAGAAAAGATTTTTTACCAACCATCTTTCCTTTTCAATTTCTGCAGGTTTGGGGGGGGGGGGGAGGATGGTTTTTGTCTCTTTTCCCCCCCTCTCCAATTGTTGCAGCCCATACAACATTATTAACCCCATTGCCTGCACTCAGATGCATGTAGCGCTCACGAGAACAGGCTAGCAACCAGCCTGAAAGAAATGGGTGGTCCAGTGACACAATTCAGACACAATTGTACCATAATATCCAATGAGGTCCAAGGCCGAGTTGGACATGGGAGGCCGACGCCCTATATTTTTCTGTATTCCCCTTGCGCTTGTGTGGTATACAGAGAAATGTACCGCGCGTGGGTGATAACTTTGCAACTTGCAGGGCATGCACTAGTGACACACACCCACAGTCACACACAGTACACACACCAACCCTTACATGTCATTATGAGGTACTCACATTGTTGTTCTTTTATTCCCTTTTCTGAAGAAATCCTCTGTGGGGTACCACTAGAACAAAGAAAACCTTGTGGGGTAGCATTGTTCTATGTTTAAAAGTACCCCATAAGCTGGCTTGTGTAAGGGCACACTTCAACTGACAGGACAGTGTGACACCATGAGGGAAGGTGACACTGACACAGTGACAGTGTCACTGGGCTTGGGATGGGCCCTTGAGTTGTGGGGTAAAAGTTTTATACAATGGACGATCGATGGACCTCACAACTTGGACCCCACAAAGGAATTCTTTTGAAAAGGGAACATAAAAAATAGAACAACAATAGAACTTGGACCCCACAAACCCGATCTGTAACTGTAAGGATGTGTGTTTGTACCATTAATTCAGAGACTGCCTGGCGTCCTACACACTCGGCAAGCCCTGGTACAGTGTCAGACTACTAGGGGAGTGTTATGAGGACGTGTTTCCATTGCACTTGTGTTGTACGCAACGGAGGAGTCCAACCTCATGACCAGGGCCCAATTTCATAGAGCTGCTTAAGCAGGAAATATTGCTTAAGTTAACAATTCCCTGCTTAGCAGAAATGAGAAGGATACCAGTTACAATAGGCGAGTTCGGCATTCCGACTGCGCATGTCCGAGATTTACTGGGTGAGAGTTCATTCGGGATAAACATTGGCACACGCGTACTAGCTCAGTGCACAAACACACGTTGTTCTTATGGCGCACCTGGATAGATGGCATACTTTCTCTGAAAATAAGTTAGTTATTAATATATATATATATTCCTTTACATGCTTTAAGCAGGGTTTTCCAACTAAATTGTATTTTGTGAGGCATTAAACAATGAAATTTTGCTCAAATGTAGCCGAGAAAAGTATTCGGGACCCCTTTGGTCAACACTAGGCACCGGCCCCCGGCAGGGGCCCCGTTCGTTGTCGTACATCACTAAAAACACGGAGAAGTAAATCAACTCCAGAAATCAAAGACGATTTTATTGATATTTTGTCTTTAAAAAAGGAAGGAAATTTGAATGCCAACTCTTTGAAGCTATATTTGTTTGTGACTGAAGTAGAATTGGAAGTCATTGGACACCTTTTTTGTGTTTATTTTTATGCTCGATGATAAAATTCTCTCCATTTTTGTTTTCTTGAAAGCAATTTTTTAAATGAAAAGTTAAAGTATTGTCTTGCTATTGAATCCAGAACTTATTAATAATGTTAGTTGTGGGCTGGTTTTTACTAAATATTTGGCGAGTTATTTTGATAGAACTTTTGGTTAATTTATTCTTTTAGCCAATGAGGATTTGTGCTGCATTGAATTGTGTAAATAGCACGTTTCAGCTAGACAAGTGGAAAGCTTTGTTTTGCAACGAACATGGTTGCAACTTCGGAAGAGGACGGTGTACCTGTAGCCCACCCTTCAGACTTTTCCCAGGGTAAAAAAAGGTGACATCAACTAAAGTTCCAAGGAGATTTAAATCATCTCCTCGCAAGTCTGGACCATGTTGAACGAGCTATAGGAAGACTCAAATGCTTCCAAATTCTCAAACATGTTTTGCCCATCACACTACTCCCCCTGATCGATCAAATCTTCATCATTTATGCAGCAATCACTAATCTGTCACCCCCACTTGTAACATAAGTCATCCTGAGAAAAGTAAACGTTACAGTAAGTTTCAATTTCTGTAAGATTTTGCCAAAGTATGGCATGTGCAATTTATTCATAAAAGAACAAAACAGTTATAAAAACATACAGTTCATAATATGCAGCAAAACAAGTATAGGCACTTAATCTAATTGCTACTTATTGCATACAACATGCACATTACCTCTTACCAAATTAAGGGTTATCTCTTATGCTTCCTTATGGCCGCTCTAGTACAAAAAGTTATTTATATTGTACTATATTTTTACATTTCTATTTATATAATTATATTTAACATACACATTAAAGGAAATCATTTTCTGTAATGGCCTTCAAATGTGTGCATTATTTTCTTAAGATTTTTTCCTTGTGATAACTTTGTTGTAAACATGTACATTCACTAAACATCATGGATTTCAATGAAATTTTTAAAATATTTTTGCCAATCCCATGTCAGTATTTATCTAAAGACAGTATTAACCATAATACTTTACAAAGTCAGGAAAAATAAACAATTTTTTTTAACACATAGGCCTACTACCTGAAATATATCCATTTAAAACCCAGTTATGTATGTGTAGACAGTTTCAACCTCCGTCACACTTTTTCTAATTATGTCATGTGCAATAAAAGAGCAAGTGCATCCATTAACACGTTTATTTTTTATGTACATATTAATAAATAATAAGCAACTCATTTGTTAACCTTTAGTAAATGCATTTTTCCTGAAATGGTTTTCTGTAAATCACTTTGTAGAAACACATGCTTACTTGACGTGGGAAAAACGTTAATACTTGTTTCAAATTCCGTTTCATAATTGAGGTATAGACAGTATTAACCACATTACTTGCAATATCAAGAAAAGTAACTGAAATGTTTTTCATTCACACAAGTCAGAATTAAAAAATTCTTACAGTGTTAAGCATAACACTAAACAAAACGGGACATTTTAAAAGTGTTTTGGTAAAAGTGTAGCAATTTGAACCTCTCTGGCGGTACCAAATAAATTAAATATCCTGATATGTTCATGTGAAAGACGTAGTGTTTATGTTAAAAATTAATTACCCTTCTTGGGTGTTTGTATTTCCAACTTAATCTCTTTTAATTAGCACCCTGTTACAAGTTAATTTCTGTTCGTGGTCGTGCTCCCAGAACCTCCAGCCGGTTCACCTGCTCGAACAGCTAGATTGTTTAGATGGTTGGCCAGTTCAATATAACTGGTAGGTAGCAACTGAAGAATCCCCTTTGACTCCCTAGCCATCCATCTGTGAGGTCTTGGACAGGATCTGGCAGCATAATGTCACCATACTTTAGCAGCTACGATATTGCTGAGCATGCTGCCTCTTTTCCTCAGTTGCAGACGGCAGCACCGGGACCTTCAATTCTTCCTTTCTTCCCGTTCTTTTCAGTCCCCTGTCTGCTAAAAAGTTCTTCAAAGCTTAAACTTTCCATCGCATGAAGTCATCCAAACTCAAAGAAGTGTGAGCCTATTCTCGTCTGAAGATGCTAACACAGTGCGTAACTAATGATAAGCGCGTGTGACAACGGCGATGTTTATCCCGAATTACCTTTGACCTTTAACCAGAATGCATAGCGCGCGCGAAATGCCAAACTCGCTTATTAGTACCTTCAGGCATGGTAATTGGTAGTTGCGATAATCGTAACCCTCCATCCTCCCGACGGTCGGAGACCGGAGGGTTACGAGTCATGCAGTGCAAAAAAGTGGCGAAATTAAAATTTCGACTATTTTGGTCAGACTAGTCACCAGATTTGCCCAATTTTTACCACTTTCAAAAAACATGACACACATTCTAAGAACATGGATTTGATCTTCAGTGTGTCATGAATCCATTCATAACACTCTAAACATCGTTGAAAAATTATTTGAAGAAAAAACGAACAAAAACTTACCAGAAACTGACCGAAATGTCCATGGACCGCGCTTCCCCTAAATCAACCAATCAGCGTAAACCAAACCGTTATGTAGGCGTGGCGATCGTCTGTGTGCGACTGTGCATGCACGCAGTTAATGTATTTAACGGATTTGGGCAATCTGCAGTTTGCGCTGATTGATTGCAGGAACAGCATTCCAGAATGCGCGCTCAATCTGGAAACTTTTCCTCATAAATATCCTGTGATTGTGCAACTCAACAAAATGCGCACAATGACGAGTCCGCTTACGCTGATTGGTCGAGATGTTGCTAGGTCAAGAATCGCGAGGTTCGAAAACCGGACCTGAGATTGTCTACGCTTCATGAGAATTTCGCTCAGTCTCTGGTAAGTTTTTGTCTTTTTTTCTTAAAATATTTTCTCAATGATGTTTTAAGTAATACGAATGGATTCATGACACATTGATGATCACATCCATGTTTTTTGAAAGTGGTAAAATTTTGGTAAATCTGGTGACTAGTCTGACCAAAATAGTCGAAATTTTAATTTCGCCACTTTTTTGCACTGCATGACTCGTAACCCTCCGGTCTCCGACCGTCGGGAGGATGGAGGGTTACGATTATCGCAACTAGGTAATTGGCTGGTAACCTTATTCTGCTAAGAATAATTTTGCTGTGCTTAGCTTGTTTTGTGCTTAAGCAACTCTATGAGTATGAGTATAAACATAGAGAGAATAGTGTGGCCACACTCATGACACTGACACTCAGACACTGACACTACTGACAGTGACAGTGACAGTGACACTCGGCATGCATCCATCCATTGGCTTGCTCGGCTAAAGCCAACCATGGCCAACGGACGGTAAACCTAACGTTGACTCAAGTACCTCGGAATTCTAGCTGTTATATTACTTACTTGTAATTCGTCAGAATGTTTTTATTTATCATGACAATGGAGAATGAAGTGACACCGTAGAAAAGTGCAGCGGCCATACGGGAAAGCCGGGTCGGTTCAGCACCATCCGTTCCACTGTCCGCCGCCATGTTGTTCGCGTGTCAATTATGTGTACATTGTCGACCACCGTACGAACAAGCAATAACATAACTTAACGGGGACGAGCGAACAGTATTCGTTCTGGTGACGAGTGTGGTATAGACGTTTTTCGAGTCGTCTGACACAAAACCCAACAGATCATGAACCAAAAACTGCGGTATGATCATAACATAACATAACATAACAATTAACATTTATAAGGCACTATTCAATCAAGATCATAGCGCACTAGAAAGAAATTAACATGGAAAAAGGTGAGTCTTAAGGACTTTACGAAAAGCATATAGAGTATTAGATTCCCTAATGACAGTAGGGAGATTGTTCCAAATCATTGGCCAAGCCACACCGAAAGCCTTTTTATTTGACCTAGAACTTTGTTTGCTCGGGGAACATTCTAGTCTTGGTTAAGACCTTCTCTTGTTGATTTATCACAGTTTTCCCCACGAGAGGGCGCTACCATTCACGAACTGCTCTCACAACACGAACCGCTCTCACAACGCGAACCGCTCAGCGGTTCGTGTTGTGAGAGCAGTTCGTGAATGGTAGCGCCCTCTCGTGGGGAAAACTGTGATAAATCAACAAGAGAAGGTCTTAACCAAGACTAGGAACATTCAAGCGAGTGATGTCAAGTGTGGACCGAAAGAATCGTGGAGGAGTGTAATGTGACAGTAAACGGTGGCAGTCATTTTGCGTTTTCTCTTGTCTTGAAAATCACAAAATCTCAGCATAAATGGGATATTTTTTTGTGTACAGTTATTTTTTCTTGTTGTTATTACTGTTTGTTTGTGGGATTTCTTCCCTTTCCCTTATAGCGTGAACCAAAGAAAAAAATGCACCTCACGACCATAGCTGTTCATGCAATAAAACTGTTTTATTGTAACTCACTCAAAACAATAGTAACATTAGTATTACACCCATTAAACAAAATTAGTCCCACAATACCACCTGGGCACACACAGGAACCTCATTAACAGCTATATTAAAAGGTACACTTGTTGTACTAAATAACAATAATTAGCCAATAATTATGTGACGTACATTTAAAAGCAGGGTATACTTTGCGTAACAATTGTCAAAGACCAGAGTATCTTCACTTGGTGTATCTCAACAAATGCATAAAATAACTAACTTGTGCAAATTTGGGCTCAATGGGTCTTCGAAGTTGCAAGAAAATAATGAAAGAAAAAACCATTGTTGCATGAGAATTGTGTGCTTTCAGGTGCCTGAGAAAGGCTTCATTCTCTAAAACTACGTACACATTACTTCAAAGTGGGTCGTTTCTAACAATGTTTTATAACATCAACAGCTCTGCAGTGCTCTTTACATAATGTTTATTTATTTTTGGAGAAAGTTACCAAGGATATATCGTGCCTTTAAAAACAAAAGTAAATGTAAAAGTTAGCGGCGTGGCGTAAGTTAATAACTTATCATAAGATTTTACCTAACTGAAAACTATTTTATTTTAATCTACTTACAAATAACAAGATTATTATTAATATATCACAAAATAAACAAAATTCGTTCCACAATATCACTTGCTATGGCACACAGGGAACAGCTTCATTAAAATATCCATTTTAATGTAAATAAAAACAGTAAAATTGAAACCCCACTTTAGGAAAAAGGAGTAAAGTTTAAGTTCGGCTACAAGTTGTCTCAGCTATTTATTATGTGTTTACCTTTTCTCTTAACATTGTAAGAAGGGATCAAGTTTTGTTAACATTATACAATACCTGTTGATGGTAGCATTAAAAACATACACCAAAATAATGCTTTGCAAAAAAGCAATGATATTGGAGTGCTGATCAGCATATCTGACAACCAATAACTACAGTTGTTTTGTACGTAGTGGCCCAGTTTAATGAAGTTCGTCAGCTAGACAATAAATCACAAAGAAATGTGTTTATCTGTTGCACTACTCTACCCTGCCTAACCCCAATAGCTTTCACCTACTTTCTGATTTACGACCCCCTGGGACATTTCTCTGGCCAGCCAGTACACTGGTTACTAAAATAATGAGCAATTGGTTTTTGAGCTCAATGGTATAACTGAAACAAGCAAACACAGAAAATTAAATTAAAATGCTCACTACACGTCCGCTACAAACATCATTATCGAGTTGGGAGTCATTGAATCAGTCATCATGAGTTATAAAATCAAGCTGCAGGCTACAATATTTTTCGGGGACGAAAAAAGTGTTGGGGAGAGACAAATGGTATTATAGTGCAATTTTAAATAATATCAAAAAGGGTCTCTCTGTCAATTATTAGCTTTCGTATACTTGAGAGTATTAGAATATAGCACAAAATATGTTCCTATAATACTGAGTAAAAATTGCTTCGTGGGCCCTTCAATGTGTGCTCATTGGATAAAAAACCCGCCTTCGATGGGGTTGTTTTCTGCTGTAGGTGTCGATGATGGCACTGTGGTCAAGCTCTAAGGGTCATGTTGCATCGTAGATCGCGTCACGGTTTTTATAAGTTTCATGTCAGAATTCGCCCTTACCAGCACTGGTTTAAAACTAGTTGCTCTAAAAAAAATGTCTGCGTAACTCACTAAAAATGTGCGACCCACTGACAGAAGTACAATTGACTTTAATTCCTGGCACACTATTTATGTTCATGGCCTCAGTTTTGTTGCGGATGAATGGATGGGAGAGAAGTAATCTGAATGAATGGAGTGTTTCATGAAAACACTCAGGTTAAACTGGACTGTTAGGCCACGTTGCAGTGATACATCCAGCAGATTAGGTAGCCCGTACGCGAGAGGGCGTGCGTTACAAGAAGCTCAAAAAGTTTGTTGTGTGACTTCACTTTCGCCAAGTAGACAAAGGTCCGTTTTTTAGCAACAAATGCATGCGTCGAAGGTGATAATTCGATACATCAAAACATTAATTGTTTCAAGAACCACGCGGGAGAGAATCGCACCTTCATACTTACTTTGAAAGTTAGCCCCACATTGATAATTCATACAAAGATAAAAACTTATCAGTAGGTATAGTTGTTTAGATTATCCTGTTTGGACCTGCTTCTATGGACGTCCAGTTGAGCAGAAAGCAATGAATTCTTGAAAAACAACACAAACTCATTGAGCAGAATGTCGATACGTTATATAATTTGGCGCGGTTGGAAAAAATGCATCTTTCTACCATGTGACTTTAATGGTACGATCCAGAAAATTGAAACAGTAAAATTGCTCAAATTTTAAAATAAATCATTAGGTTATTGGTCAAGCGTTTTAGTTTCTTTTATTCCGACAACAATATACAACCAATCAAAACAAGTTTTATACCACAAAAATTAATGATTACCTTATTCATTAGCCGCTCACCCCAAAGCCGCCTGACCACAATGAAACGAGTGAGGGATTGCGAGAGTGGCCGATGTGCAATTGAATCTCGCTATGTTGCTCTTCTCCAACGCAAAAAAAGACGACATTGTGCAGAATTACTATGTTTTTTTCCCGACAAACGTACACAGATAGTGTCTAATTAATTGTTTATATTATTTGTTGAAAGGTACCAATTGACTCACGGGCACCCCAATGCTGGAAAGGAACGCACTTTTAAGAAGACTTCACTTTTGCATGCAAAAATGCTCATTTGGTCTATCCACGCAAGTCGGATTGAAGATGGGCCATCGTTTTCATTTGATTAACATCTGTCGTAATCTCGTACTCTTCTGAAGGAAACGAGTCTATGCTCTTCTTGAAGCACAAGGCTGCCTCCCTGTCGCAGTGCACAGTCCTATTTTGCACGCCGAGGTCATCGCTTTCCTGAAAATAATCATTAAACGGTCCCAATTAACGAACTTCTTCAATATTGATTGATGAGGACATTGACTCAGGACCCACCATGCACTTACATACGTTGTCCACAGGTTCTGAAACTATGGCATCGTGAATGAAAGTAATCTGACCTGAATGCTTTCAAAGAGTTATATTGGATTGATGAGTAAGTCATGTCACGAATTCATTCACAAAATGAAAACCAAATAGCTGGCGTACTGTAGCTAGTACGAAAAACTCACTATAACTAATTAATGTTTTTACTTTTGAATAGTTTATCCTTATATTATCATTGCACACACAGGACAAATTTCACTTGTCTGAGAAACTTCGTTCAGCCAGCTGTACGAATACTTCACCCTGGATGCCATAGGCTACTGTATTTCAAGTAAAAACAAAACTTGTGTTTTCTTTATGATTGATATCTAGTCTGCAAAAGAGAAAACAATTTTTTTGATTATTTATTACAAACAGCGTGATTTCCTTTTGACTGGCAGCAACCAGCTACCTTGCAGATAAATAGTGCAATTTGATATCATTAGGCTCGTACGGCTAACGTTACTTGTACCACCATGTGGAACGAGTTGTTAGAGGAAACGGACATTACAACGTATTAAACCGAGGACATAAAACCAAGTACCCAATACTATACTAAACACACTTACCGCACGTAATCTGTGGTATGGGGTACCACAGGAATACTGGGTGAATTTGTAGATCGGCAAGTACACGTCACCTCTCAAAAAAGGGCACGATCTCTTCATCCTACTGTAACACCTATCATGGTTGTAACAGCAACTAAACAACGTGGGACGAGAAAAGGACAAGAAAGCGATAATGACGGGAATTTTGAGTCCTAGTGACGGATCAATGATGAGGCTTGTGAACAGGGAAGACGCCTATAGAGTTCAACGGCGCACCCAGGATTATGTGTAAGGGGGGGGGGGGGCTCAAAGAATTGTAACGGGTGGGGTCCAGGGGCCGGCCTTACGGCTCCTGGTCCAGGAAGCCCAAGTGGGGATACAGGGGGCGAAGCAAGACAGAGAAGGATGATGTCCGGATTAAGATTAACGAGGTTCTGCGGAAGGCGAAACCAGCCAAGTCCAACCTTTCCAAGGTTGAGCAGGCAGCCCTCCGAGAACTTCGCCGGGACGAATCCATTCACATCCTGTCTGCTGACAAGGGGAACGCCACTGTCATCATGGACCGCACGGAGTACACCCATTCTTGCAACAAGGCACCTGTTTTGTCCTCACGGTATTACGTAATCATGCCACAGAGTAGTGGCAGGCCCATTTGATAGGTTAAAAAGATTAAGAGGGTCTGTTCTGCCTTATCTCAATGATTTATGTCTGCTAAACCACCAGTCTGCTGTCGGCACAAGATCACAAGACCTTCATTCACAAAAGGCTTTTGAACCTAGAGCGGTCAAACGCAACATGCCTTACCACTAAGCTGTGGTAGTGATATGTGGCGCACGTGCCGCAGAATAGGAGTTTGTGCATGAGCTATGGCAATTTTTTTTTCCACCACCCCTCCTGACCAAATTGACGACCTCTGTTGATTGACACCCCTCCTAAATAGTGTGTATTGGTACACTGCAGGATATCAAGGAGTATCACGGGGTTGGGATCTACCATTTTGAAATGGTTATGTTTTTCTTGATATGTGCCTGTGCACTGTGGTTGGGTGCCTCGCTGCAAGGTAAGCAACATTTTATCCTCTGGTTCATACAGCCCCTCCGAAAGGACCCCCTCCCCAGCATCGAGAAGAGGGTTGCCAGCAAACTCCTATCTATCCACCGGTCCGGGACTCTCTCTGTCCCACTCTACCGTAGGCTCTGTCCATCTAGCCCTAGGTTCTTCGGCAATCCCAAGATACACAAGCCGGAAGTTCCCCTCCGCCCAATAGTTGCGTCGAGAGGTTCCCCCACCTACGATACTGCCAAGTACAGCTAAAGTTCCAAGGCCACAAGCCGGAAGTTCCCCTCCGCCCAATAGTTGCCTCGAGAGGTTCCCCCACCTACGATACTGCCAAGTACAGCTAAAGTTCTTCGACCCCTGGTGGGTCTCACAGATCACCACGTTTCCAATTCCACCCAGTTAGTTGGCATTACCCGCAATCTAACCCTACAGCCCACTGACATCTTGGTAAGTTTTGATGTGGAATCTCTCTCTTCACCAACGTCCCCACAGATGAAACTTGCCTCATAGCCCAAATAGAGATTATCGCATGACCCCTCCCTCCCTGATCGCACTGGTCTTTCACCTGACCAAATTCATGATTTACTTTGCACATGCGTTTCTTCTAGTTGTTTTCAATTTCAGGGCAAGTACTACGAGCAGACGGCTGGGACCTCCATGGGATCTCCTACACCCCCGGTCCTAGCTGACATATTCATGGAAGAGTTCGAGTCATCATCACTTCTCACCGCTGACCTACGACCCAGTCTGTGGCTCGGCGCTACGTAGACGACACCTTTGTCGTGTGGCCCCACGGTCAGGACTCTCTCCGTGACTTTCTGCAGTACCTCAACCAACAACACCCAATAATCAAGTTCACCATGGAGCAGGAACAGTCCGGAAAGATACCCTTTCTGGATGTTCTCATCACCAGAAACCCAGACGGCACACTCCACCACAGTATTTACCGGAAACCCACCCACACCGACCGTTACATGCATCAGCGGTCCTTCCATCACCCAGCTATCAAGTCGTCAGTCAACCGTGCGTTGGTTCAGCGTGCTTAATACATTTGTGACCCGGTCAGCCTCCAGCACGAGTTACAACACATCACCACTTCTCTGCAACGGAACGGATACAATGCCAAGCAAGTCAAGACAAGCAAGCCCGTCCCTCCCGACCAAAGGGTCTCCTATACCCAAGGTCAAACACACACACACACACACACACACACACACCATTTAGTTTACCATACCTAGGTCCCCCCTCTCATCGCCTCCAACGCATCTTCAAACAAGCAGGAATCAAGGTGTATCACTCCGCTCCTAAGAAACTCCATCGCTCTCTCCAATCACACAAGGACAAGAAGGATCCCTCCACCCGTGCAGGAGTCTACCGCATTCTATGTGAATGCGGTAATAAAGGTTTACGTCGGGAAAACCGGACGTAACCTTCCCACTAGACTTAAAGAACACCGAGCACACGGAAGGAGGGGAGACTTCGAGAAATCAGCCATCGTCAAACATTCCCACATCACAGACCACCAAGTTGACTGGGAAGCAGCAGAAATCATCGCTCCGATCCAGGCATGGCACCCAAGACGAATCAGAGAGGCCATCGAGATCCACAAACATGACACCGTGTACCCCAAAACATCGGCTTCCACATTAGTGACATCTGGCTCCCCCTCCTCCCGACCAATGGATCTTCTATATCCACGGTCACTCCCTAGTTACCAACCCCAACTTAGTCTTCCCCCGCCCCCAAGTCCCCCACCACTTATTATTATTATTATTAGCTGTTCCGCCATTTTGTCGGAACAGGTATTGTTTTCGTCAAGATTTTTATTATTTTTATTATTATTATTATTATTATTATTATTCTTTCTCTCTGTCTAAATCCCCATAGCATTGGTACACGATTTTGTTTAGACCTTAAATTCAACTTGGTAAAGTATAAAATAGTCAAATTCTATATCAAATTGAAGCTTAGGACATAAGCTTTACTCTTAATGTAAAAAATGTTAAAATTATTAGTTAATTAATCACGTGATCATCATTTGCATATTTAATTAGTAAATCTTTGCAGCACCATATCTCAAGAAGTACACGCGCGATTTTGAAACTTTTTGTAGTTATAGACTCCTTGGGCATTGGAGATTAGGCTTAGGTAACCGTGACCTCAAGTTGACCTTTACTTCCGGGTCAACCGGAAGTGGGACCATATCTCAAGAATTATACAACCGATTTTCAAACTTTCTTCAGTTATAGACTCCTTAGGTATTAAATATTAACTTTGAAAAACCGTGACCCCAAGTTGACCTCGACTTCCGGGTCAACCGGAAGTGGGACCATATCTCAAGAAATATACAACCGATTTTCAAACTTGTTTTCAGTCATAGACTTCTTGGGCATTGGAGATTAGCCTTAGGTAATCGTGACCCCATGTTGACCTCAACTTCCGGGTCAACCGGAAGTGGGACCATATCTCAAGTACTATACAACCGATTTTCAAACTTTTTTCAGTTTTAGACTCCTTGGCATTAAAAATAAACTTGGAAAAACCGTGACCCCAAGTTGACCACTACTTCCGGGTCACCCAGAAGTGGGACCATATCTCAAGAACTACACAACCGATTTTCAAACTTTTTTCAGTTATAGACTCCTTAGGTATTAAATATTGACTTTGAAAAACCGTGACCTCTTGTTGACCTCTTCTTCCGGGTCAACCGGAAGTGGGACCATATCTCAAGAACTATACAACATTTTTCTAACTTTCTTTCAGTTATAGACTCCTTGATCATTTTAGCACATTATCCAAGCAAAACAACACGGAACAGCTTTGTGTTTGTTCACAAACACCTAATGTCTAGTTATTATTATTATTATTATTAGCTGTTCCGACATAGGTCGGAACAGGTATTGTTTTCGTCAAGATTTTTATTATTTTTATTATTATTATTATTAGCTGTTCCGACATAGTCGGAACAGCTATTGTTTTCGTCAAGATTTTTATTATTTTATTATTATTATTATTAGCTGTTCGTACGTAGTCGGAACAGGTATTGTTTTCGTCAAGATTTTTATTATTTTTATTAGCTGTTCCGACATAGGTCGGAACAGGTATTGTTTTCGTCAAGATTTTAATTATTTTTATTAGCTGTTCCGACATAGGTCGGAACAGGTATTGTTTTCGTCAAGATTTTTATTATTTTTATTAGCTGTTCCGACATAGGTCGGAACAGGTATTGTTTTCGTCAAGATTTTTATTATTTTTATTATTATTATTATTAGCTGTTCCGACATTTTGTCGGAACAGGTATTGTTTTCGTCAAGATTTTTATTATTTTTATTATTATTATTATTAGCTGTTCCGACATTTTGTCGGAACAGGTATTTTTTTCGTCAAGATTTTTATTATTTTTGTTATTATTATTATTATTATTATTATTATTATTATTATTATTATTATTCTTCTTCTTTCTCTCTGTCTAAATCCCCATAGCATTTGTACACGATTTTGTTTAGACCTTAAATTCAACTTAGTAAATTATAAAATAGTCAAATCCTATATCAAATTGAAGCTTAGGACATAAGCTTTACTCTTAATGTAAAAAATGTTAAAATTCTCAATTAATTAATCACGTGATCCTAATTTGCATGTTTAATTAGTAAATCTTTGCAGCACCATATCTCAAGAAGTACACGGGGCGATTTTGAAACTTTTTGTAGTTATAGACTCCTTGGGCATTGTAGATATAGACCGTGGGCCGTCCGGTCGTATCTTACAGTCTTGTTCTCTTCAACCGGGGGTCTACTCAGTAATAATGTTGCACATTATTTCTAAATTTGAGGACAAACATCGCCCTAAATTGTGCAAAGATATACGGTGATCGAGCCAGCGTGACTAGGTTGTCTGTCCAATGAAAATAGGTCTTTCATCCTAAGTTGACCAATCAAAATTGGTCTTGTGTATACGTGCGGATGTACGAAGCGACGAGTTGCTAAGTATTATGTTTAAGCAAAGCGCATTTACAAATTTGCTCAATTTGAATAGTGCGCTGCTCTTTGTGCGGTTCTCAGTCTGGTTCTGCGTTACGAGATAGGGCGCTCAATCTTCAGATTGAGCAAAATTGTGCGCAATCTGGATATTGTACAAGTCCATAAAACGCGCTCTACATAAACACACAGTATCAACAAGCTGATCGTCATGTTGTCAACATCAAAACATGGCCGAAAAAGACAGCGAGAAACACTCAAATTTACGGTGTTATGCCCATTTGTGTGAAAGTAATGAAGCCGTAACACCTATGACCGAAGTATCGTGGACAATTCAGACGCTGTGTATATTTGGAAGGAATTGGAGGGGAAATCAGCTGAAATAGCGAGGTGTTTCTTAGAATAGAGCTGTGCTGTGATAGTCAAACCCAACGGCAACGATGGTGGTTTTCGTCGGAAGTGCTACCAATATTTCGAGATATAAATGCGAACAGACGTACGAAGCCCAATTCCGAGCCACAACCATGCACGTTACAATGGCGTGGTTGTGTGGCTTCATACGTATGAAGCCACAACCACGCACAACCACGGTTGTGTGGCTTCATACGTATGAAGCCAACCACCATGGTTGTGGCTTCACACGTATGAAGCCACAACCACGAGACGGTCAGGGTGACTGGATAGGAGGGGGGAGGGGGTGAGGGTGAGGGTTTGTGGTTTGGTGAGGGTTAGGGGTAGGGTTAGGGTTAGGGTTAGGGGTAGGGGAGGGGTAGGGGTAGGGGTAGGGGTAGGGGTAGGGGTAGGGGTAGGGTTAGGGGGTAGGGTGAGGGGTAGGGTGAGGGGTAGGGCTAGGGGAAGGGTTAGGTGTAGGGGTAGGGTTAGGGTTAGGGTGATGAACACTCCCCCTTTCACCATGGAAGAACCCAACCAAGTAATAAACGTGCATGGTTGTGCCATAGAAAAAAGCGAGGAATTGGGCTTCATACGTCGTGACGCATTTATGCCTCAATATTTCACACTCACAGATGCTTCAAAGCACTTGCGAAGCTGACACGGGTCAAAGAACCTGTGCCTGCTGCTGAAGGTTAGAGAATTGTTTCAAGTTGTTTATTGAACATTCGTTAGTGTGTATGACTCCCTATAATTATTATAACTAAAAAATAGTGAATGATCACGTAGCGTAGCATAGAAACCGGTAAGATTAGAATGGGTACATGGTTAATAATGGACACCAATATTAGTAATTATTAGTAGAAATAAATATCGTCAGCCCATGTGGCGTTGTTATTTTAAACTGGCCCTGTTTGAGCCAATGTTTTTCAGTTCACAAAAAAGTTAATTCATGCCGTGTTTAATTTTCATAACATTCTTGTTTGGTTAGCCCCTACCATAAATAGTGCCAATACGCTGGACTTCCTCCGCTTCTTGGCCTTACAGCTGCGCCCATGTAATTTCCGGAGGTAATATTATTTTTCGGATAGAAACCCACAAATTTATGCCAAGATTTTTCTGAAAATGTGTGCGCTCGTTTGGTGTAATTTTATGAAAAAACTTGGAGCTGGCAATCGCTAAATCGTCGGCGCCATGATTTTAACATTTAAACCGAACCATTGGATTCAAGCCAGTTTGAAATAAATTATTCAATTGTAGTGGCTTAAGACTACCATAAAATGGTCCCCACCATGCATAACAACGGTTATGTTTATTTATAATCATTTACATTTAAAATAAACACCATTGGTGCCTTCAAAAAGTATTAACTAAAGCGGGACTTAATTTTGTTATTATTTTTGTTTTCAAACCAGGTATCAGTGAAACGTCTTACACCAGAGAAGAGAACTTGCAGCCTGCTGAGAAGAGAGTTAGAATGCTTCGGTCAAGATCTTCTTTGAAGAAAGAAGGAACCTTTCCATCTCATATTTTACCATTTGCTCCAAAACCACTAAAGAGCATCTGTGGGTTTTTTTAGTATCAAAAGTATTGAAAAGATTGATCAGAACGGAGTTCAGACAACTCGACGAGTCGGACAATTCGACAGGGTCAGACAACTCAACGGGTCGGACAACTTGACGGGTCAGACAACTCGAAGGTGAGACAGCTCGACAGAGCGCCAAGACATGTCGACGGGTGAATGGCTGATCTCCGTTACTGACATCCAGTTTTAGTGAAGAGCTCAAAATGGGAATCATTGGGGTTACCCCTTCCATCTTGCCCTTACAATGACTTTGTTATAAGCACCATATACTCATTGAAATAGCGTACCTTTAATCACTTAGTGGTACGGTAAACATGATTTTAATATTTTATGTTTTTTACATTTTGTAAGTGGTAATTTTATTTACTTTATTTTATTAAACTTTTTCTCTGGCACAACACTACAAAAAGAAAAAGAAAAAGTTAAAAAAAGATAAATAAGTTTAAAATAATTAACACATTCATTAAACGGACGCCCATATTAAATTAAATAAGTCTGCGAGCCCACCCCACCCTGTGGAGACGCCCATGCGTGCCCAGTACAATACGATCGCCCCCCCCATGCTGAACAGCCCCATTTGCGGTCAGCTGCACACTTGTATCGCTCGAATATTCTGCCATGACATGAGGATTTACCATCCACCCATCGAGTTGTCTGATCAAAAGTCAAGTTGTATTACATTTGAACGGACAACCCGTCGAGTTGTCCAACCCGTTGAGTTGTCTGAACAGTCGAGTTGTCTGACCCGTCGAGTTGTCTGACCCGTCGAGTTGTCTGACCCGTCGAGTTGTCTGACCCATCGAGTAAGTCTGACCCATCGAGTTGTCTGATCCGTCGAGTTGTCTGACCCGTCGAGTTGTTCGACCCGTCGAGTTTTCCAACTCGTCGAGTTGTCAGTCGGAAAAGTTGTCTGACATCCATCAGAACAATAAGGTTGCATGTGCATTTACATGTTAATTCTTTATTGAACTTCATTAATAATTGATACAAACAGTTTGTATTGTTTAAAGAGCATTCCGTGGTCTTAATGCACATACATCATGTCAATTATAACATGATATTATATGGTTCTTTTTTTGTAAGTTATGAAATCGTCACAGGGGACTTTTAAAAAACTTATACAGAGCTGTGATGTGAAATTTAAACAAAATGTAATGCACAAAAGAATGTTTTTTTAAAGTTTTTTTTAAAAGATGATAACACTTTGTAGAACATGTTCTCTACAGATAATGGTTTCTAGGGACACAACAAATTCAAGTACAAAGTCACATAACTTATTAATTCAGCATTTAAATTGTTGATTGTATATGCAGGTTGAGGTCACAGCCAATAAATTTAAAGAAGGAAATAACCGAGGTTTGTCAATTATTTGTAGGGCTAATTTGACATACTTTGCGAGTTAAAAAGTGTCTCAGGAACTCCAGTTAGTTTACAATCAACATGAAATGGTGTGCTTATTTATTTGCCAAGACTGCCCCCACCCCTCGGTTAGGTTATCAACACATGCTGAACCCCCCTCCTTTCATTCTATATGCTTGAATTGTTAGTTGCCTGGAAATGGTGTAGAGGTTCAACCACAAGTGAAAACTCCAAGTACAGTTTAAAAATAGTATTCCAATAGTTATATAAATACACAAACTTTAAGAAATGTTGTTGGCATACATGATCTTTTTAAATATAGAGGTTTCCACATCATAATGTGTATTTTGGGGGGGATAATCTATTCCTGCCCGGAAAAAGCTTCTTTTTTGGTCAATAGAGGGCGCTGTTTTTCTTATGTTTTTCTTTATGTCGGAAAATGTGACATTTTATCCGTGAATTACACATTAATGTGCAACATTTGAGCGTAGGAACAATTCGATTCTTGCTAAGACAAATATAATCTACAACTTGGGCTATATTTCGTTCAAACCCCCTCCGGAGAGAACAAGAGAGTTGTTTTCTAGAAGGATTTCAGAGCCACGGCCCATAGTCTAATAAGGCTTAGGTAACCGTGACCTCAAGTTGACCTTTACTTCCGGGTCAACCGGAAGTGGGTCCATATCTCAAGAATTATACAACCGATTTTCAAACTGTCTTCAGTTATAGACTCCTTAGGCATTAAATATTAACTTTGTAAAAACCGTGACCCCAAGTTGACCTCTACTTCCGGGTCAACCGGAAGTGGGACCATATCTCAAGGAATATACAACCGATTTTGAAACTTTTGTCAGTCATAGACTCCTTGGCCATTAATATTGACTTAGAAAAACCGTGACCCCAAGTTGACCTCTACTTCCGGGTCAACAGGAAGTGGGACCATATCTCAAGAAATATACAATCGATTTTCAAACTTTTTTCAGTCATAGACTCATTGGGCATTAATATTGACTTTGAAAAACCGTGACTCAATGTTGACCTCTACTTCCGGGTCAGCAGGAAGTGGGACCATATCTCAAGTACTATACAACCGATTTTCAAACTTTTTTCAGTTTTAGACTCCTTAGGCTTTAAAATATACTTTAAAAAACTGTGACCCCTAGTTGACCTCTACTTCCGGGTCAACCGGAAGTGGGACCATATCTCAAGAACTACACAACTGATTTTCAAACTTTTTTCAGTTATAGACTCCTTAGGCATTAATATTGACTTTGAAAAACTGTGACTCCATGTTGACCTCTACTTCCGGGTCAGCAGGAAGTGGGACCATATCTCAAGTACTATACAACCGATTTTCAAACTTTTTTTCAGTTTTAGACTCCTTAGGCTTTAAAATATACTTTAAAAAACTGTGACCCCAGTTGACCTCTACTTCCGGGTCAACCAGAAGTGGGACCATATCTCAAGAACTACACAACTGATTTTCAAACTTTTTTTCAGTTATAGACTCCTTAGGCATTAATATTGACTTTGAAAAACTGTGACCTTTTGTTGACCTCTATTTTCGGGTCAACCGGAAGTGGGACCATATCTTCAGAACTATAAAACCTTTTTCAAACTTTCTTTCAGTTATAGACTCCTTGGTCATTTTAGCACATAATCCAAGCAAAACAACACGGAACAGCTTTGTGTTTGTTCACAAACACCTAATGTCTAGTTATTATTATTATTATTATTATTATATTATTATTATTATTATTATTATTATTATTATTATTATTATTATTATTATTATTATTATTATTATTATTATTATTATTATTATTATTATTATTATTATTATTATTATATTATTATTATTATTCCATCTTATCACAGCATGCAAAAGAAAGATTCCATTTTCATTTGTGCCGGTTACTCCTCGAGTCAGGCTACGTCCCGTAGCCTTAGATCTCAAGGGTCTTTCTCAGGATCCTCGCTGTTCCCAAAAGCGCCGCCTTCTGTAACAGATCTATCCTCACATTTGTCCCTATTTCATCTAGATGTTTCCCCAGTGCTTTGGGAATGGTGCCAAGTGCTCCAACAACCACAGGGACTACTTTCACTTTCACCTGCCAAATCTTACGGAGTTCCCTGGCCAGGTCTTGGTACTTGTGGATCTTTTCCGTCTCCTTCGAAGCTACCCTGATATCACCCGGTACAGCTATGTCAATGAGATGACACATCTTCGTCGTCTTATCTAAGACTACAACATCCGGACGCCTATGTTCTATAACATGATCAGTCTGAATGTTAAAATCCCAGAGAATCTTGACCTGGTCGGTCTCTACAACTTTCTCCGGAACGTGGCCGTACCATTTCGCATGCACTTGGACACCATACTTCTTACACAGATCCCAGTGAATCACCTTGGCCAACTTGTCATGTCTTCCTTTGTACTCCGTCTGGGCCATCATACTACATTCGCTGACAATATGAAATACAGTCTCTTCTGCCTTGTAACACATTCTGCACATAGGAGAGACGTTTGCTTTCTCGATCCTTGCCTTCATAACATTTGTCCTTAGTGACTGGTCTTGCGCCGCAGTAATCAAACCCTCGGTTTCCTTCTTTAGTTCTCCGCTCTTTAACCAATTCCATGACTTGGGGCTCGCTACCTCTTCAGTACATCTCAAGAACCGGCCATGAAGTGGCTTGTTCCTCCAATCTTGATGTCTTTCCTCTTTCTTTCCCCTCTTGTACTCCTTCGGCCCAACTTCGTCTTCCCTCGTGTACTTTTGGGCAACCATCAACAAGTTCTCCTCGGTCCTCCTTATTATTATTATTATTATTATTATTATTATTATTATTATTATTATTATTATTATTATTATTATTATTATTATTATTATTATTATTATTATTATTATTATTATTATTATTTATTCGGCCATTTCTCAAAACAAAACAAAAACATACAGAACAATGTATAACAAATTTAATATTCTATTTGAAAACCCCCCCCCCAAAAAAAACATTTAAAATTAAATAGGTGCCCCATATCAAGTTGTCCAGGATTATCAAATGTGGACTCGAAAGTCTGCTAATCCAAACTTGAAAATGGGAACATTAACTTAGACTGCTTTGGGTCATCTATACCCTCAGTCCCAGGCCCCACACCATTATTTATACTGCTTTGGGTCTTCTATATCCTCAGTCCTCTAGACACCACACCTTATTTATCTAGACTGCTCTAGGTCTTCTATACCCTCAGTCCCCCTAGGCCCCACACCCTCACTATCCCACGTGCTTGTTCATACTGACACAGTTCAGTGAGCACACACTCCCCACACACAAGTCCAAGGCTACAGAGCAGGATCCAGTTTTGCCATGCATCACCGAGCTCCATTGAAAAATGCTCGAAACGGCCAAATTTGAGGGTTTCTTTTATGAAACCAATCTTCTCCATTTCAGGAAGACCTTTTGGAATCATGTTTTAGTCTATTTTGTAGCCCAAATAGCCCAACGAAGCCGGTGTGTACCTTTAATGGTGTCACGCAGGGTTAAGCCGATACAGTCAATAGTAAAATTGCTCGTAAAGCCAAGATCTCACTTTTTTTGGACATGACATCGTTCAAGGCATCACTTTTTGTTGACATGACATCGTTCAAGGCATCACTTTTTGTTGACATGACATCGTTCAAGGCATCACTTTTGACGTTGAACCCATCTCAAATTTTAAGTTTTCGGTCGCACGTGGGAACATGTAAACAAAATAATGTATCCTCTCCCTCCATCAGCAAAGCGTTGCGACAAATAATTACCTGTCTGTTGCGTCAACTTGTCTCTGTCCTACTTTCCCACCAAATCCACAGTGACATCCGTAATTGTTATAATCCAGTGGATTTCTCCCTGTGGCACAACTGATCATCTGCCCGAACTGATACACAGAGCGCTTTTGTCTCGATGCACACTCCCCTGTAGAAAAGGAAATGAGAGGGTGCAATAAATAATAAGTAAAACAGTAAAATAGCCTGCCATGCTTTATGGGTTAATATAGGTTAACCAGACCAATTTCAACAAAACCTCATTCAATTTTACACCTGGCAATAGAACTCCCCATATGTTCAGGTTATTAATTAAGCCGTTTGTTCTGGGGCCTCTCGACCAACCAAAAGGCTGGATTTAGAATCACGTGATACATAATTTTACTAATTTTGTATATTTTGAGGAGCTGTTTGTTAGAAGGGGTTTGTCGATTATTAATATTTTGAATATCGAGAAAATTACGAGAGTCATTATAGTGTAGTCAACAACTAAATTATTTAAACTGTTTTTGAAGTCTGTTGGGATAATTTAAACTAATAATTGATTGCAGATAACATTAGATTACGGCAAGTTTTACCTTCGTAAATGTGAATGCCATTGGGAAAGTCACAAGGGTCTTTGCACATACACTACGTGACTGTGTCGCATCGTATTGTCTAGTTCCCGACCAAAAGTACAGTCATGACCGCACTCTGGGTGACAGAAGTATCATTCAACAACAACAACACCACCTTCGTGTTGAGACAAGTTGTGACTAGTATTAATACATTCACGTCACAAAATACACTATCCGATGGTCTACACACTGGAATTGTTTAAAAGCTGATTTGTTTGTTCCACAAATAATGATATCCGATAGTCGTTATAATACATCTTTGGTCAGACTCATCTAGTTGTACACCAACACGCTTTGCATGGTAATAAACTCAGCGAATTCAGATGGCGTACATGACAGCCGACATATTTCCGTTCCTGTTTACAGTGCCGGCATCTTCGCAGTTATGGCTCCTCGATCCTTCGAAAAACATGATCTCTGTTTGATGCCTAACCCAATTGCTGCAATAATAGTACATTTGGGAAAATTATGCTTCCTTTTGGAAACGAATATTGTACCATCATGATTGAGTACATCAGGTATATGTATCACATAAGCGACTCGGTGTATATTAGTTGTTAACATATCGTTCACAGTGTACAGGATTTATTCCCATTTAGTACTACACTTCAGAAGTCTGCTTTTTTGGCTTAGGGTCCATTTTATATCAGCCTGCCAGCTACGGAGCCCCAAAAGGTACACGAGAAAACAAATTGAGAGGTGAACACAAAAGTCGGTGAGTGGAAAAAAATTATGGGAGGGGAGTGAAAAAAATAAGTTTCTTTTAAATCTTAATTCGAACAAAAAAAATCTTTGTTCGTATCGTGCGAAGATTTTTACGTTTGAACGAAGATTATTTTCAATTGACTTTTTCCCCATTTTCGTATCGTGTCCCTTTAAAAGCTCTGTAACTCGCCAGACATAAAAAAAGAAGAAAAACAAATCGCAAAAAGAAGAAGACTTGCTTGACTTCTTTTCAACGATGTTGTAGTCTGGCAAGTGTCTGGTTTAAAACAATCGGTATCGTCATAAAATCTAAGAGCGCCATCTAGCGGCTAGACTTTTGGACAAGTCGTTAAAGGCACCTGGCAGTGGTATTTTGTCAAAACAAAGCTTTTGTCATTAATATATGTATTTTGATGAGTGGAATGTGAATAAACAGTTAACTAAGGTTTTTAAAAGTTAGTTTTTATTTTAATTACAATTTTAACATTAGGCCCCCCTTTACCTTGACACTTGGTGGCGCTGTTCGTGACGTCAATCAAGGCACGATATTTGAAGAAGAAAAAATGTTGTGCGTATGCGGACGTCACCCACATCACAGTATACATGTACTAGCTAGCGTATGCTAGCTGGCACATCGCGCCGAAAAAGACGTCGTTAGTCTGACTTTCGCGGCCCACAACCGCTTATAAATACTTGGGATCTGCAGGAATCAAATGCACACTGACCCCATCATTAGTTGTTTAGCTGCATACAGCAGCAATACACCTAGTCAGCATGGCCGGAAAATGCAAGAAAAAAACCCTTTTTCGAAACGTACAAGATCACTACTGGGACCTACTTGCACGTGTGTTTACAACGTAAACGCAAGCAAATTCGAGGGGGGTCGATGTTCGATCGAGGCGAAGTCTGCCTTAATTGACGTCACGAAAGGGGATGGGCGGAGTCACCCCCCGAACAACTTTATCTATTTTTTTTTTTTTTACATATAAATCCTAAAACAATTACTCAAAAAATTGTTTTATTGTTAATTTACATAAACTCTTATGTTAAAAAAAAAATAAAGTCTATTTCCAGGTAACTTTAATAAATGTTTTTCGCGGTGATAACGTTCCGACTCTCTCTGCGAATCTCGCGACACTGGTGAGGTTCTCGCGAGACTGCTAGCCTCCTCGTGCGGAGCAGCTCTCTCGTAAGATAGTTGCGACAGAGCCGTTTCGCTATCACTGCGTCAGACATTTAACGACTTGTCCACACTCCACAAGTCTATATTGTACGGAGCCCCTAAAGGGACAGGTAGAAAACAAATTTAAAAGGTTAAAAAAAAATCCAATATTATTTCGTTCCCTCGAAATATTATTTCGTTCCCACGAAATAGTATTTCGTTCCCTCGAAATCATTTCGTTACCACGAAATATTAATTCGTTCCCTCGAAATCATTTCGTTCCCTCGAAATGTTAATTCGAGGGAACGAAATAACATTTCGAGGGAACGAAATAAGTTATTTCGTGGGAACGAAATATTATTTCGAGGGAACGAAATAACATTTCGAGGGAACGAAATAATATTTCGTTCCCACGAAATAACTTATTTCGTTCCCTCAAAATGTTATTTCGTTCCCTCGAATTAACATTTCGAGGGAACGAAATAATATATTATTTCGTTCCCTCGAATTAATATTTCGTTTCCTCGAAATAATATTTCGTTCCCTCGAAATAATTAAGCGGCTACGGAGGCCTTGATATGCCATTTAATTTCCATGTATCATTACGAGATCACCGTAAAACTAACAGCATTTTAATTTGTTCTATGTTTCTATGTTTTTTTGTTGTTGTTGATTGTTTGTTTTTTCTTCGGGGGGTTCAGGTTGTTTTCTTAATAATGGAATTTAAGTTTTATTATAGTCTCAGGTAGAGTGAGAAGTAAAGGGTTAATAATGAAATTATTTTAAGGCTTAAGTTTTCAGCGTACAAAGAAAAAACTGTATAACAATCTAATAGGGTTAAAGACAAGATGAATTCCTGGAAACAAAAGGGCTGTCAAACAGTCTGCCGGGCGTTGTAGTATTTGCTTCGCTTAGTTAAGAAAGTCATTGAAGTAAAACCTGATGTAGTTGTAAGAGAATTTGGAAATTACACACTAACATAATGGCTTTAATATTCCAGAAATTCTCTTGGCATATCAAGGACTCCGTACCAGCTAAATTATTTCGTTCGAACGAAATAAACATATTTCGTTCCCTCGAAATACTATTTCGTTCCCTCGAAATGTTATTTCGTTCCCACGAAATGTTATTTCGTTCCCTCGAAATAATCTATTTTGTTCCCTCGAAATAATAATTCGAGGGAACGAAATAATATTTCGAGGGAACGAAATAACATTTCGAGGGAACGAAATAACATTTCGAGGGAACGAAATAACATTTCGAGGGAACGAAATAACATTTCGAGGGAACGAAATGATTTCGAGGTAACGACATGGTTTCGAGGTAACGAAATAATATTTCGTGGGAACGAAATAGTATTTCGATGTAACGAAATAATATTTCGAGGGAACGAATTTTTTTTTTTTTTTTTTTTTACTTTTTAATTGTGTTTTTACCTGTCCCCTTAGGGGCTCCGTATATAGCGGCAGATTATGAGTTAAATACACCATTACAAATGTTTGTTGCAAGTTTATGATAATAGTTTCATAATGAGTGTACATAATGACCTTCATGCAAAAAAATATGTGTTAAGTCTTAGATTGCTGACGTCATCACGTGTCACGTAGTAATGCCTTAAATGTGCTAATTTTGAAGCCATGTATCTACCAAGTCCGTCAATGAGTTGAAACTTGTGGTATTGTTAGACAACTGCCCAAGCTCACATAAACTAGAAACTTCAACACATACAGTTAGGTATTTATTATAAGATTAAATCGCTTCAGTGAAGTCATGATGACGTCACCAGGTGACAAACTACAATTGACGGGTTTTAAACATAAAACATTTAAGTCTTTGAAAATCCGTATTAAATCAAGAATAAGAGACCGTAGGTTGCTTTTTGAGGGATTGTACAAAGATATTAACTATTATAGACAACCACATTGACTGCTAATAATATTTGAAGTGATGTCATGATAACGTCATCACATTTTTAAAAATTTCGATCACCTATTACATACCTTGAGAACAAACCAAGCTGCAATCAAATTTTAGCCTTAAATGTCAACATTGATAAAATATGGAGTGAAGTCTTCATGACGTCATCAATTGTCGCGTTTTATCACCACCAAGGTAGTGTTTTACAAGATATATACAAACAAACAGACAAACTCTGGTGATCAAGCTGAAACTTTGCATGTATTCAAGCAGGGATGTCTCACATCAAACAATTCAGGTCACGTCACGGTGACGTCATCTAGTGTTCCATGACGTCACCTTAAATGTAATTTTTAAAGGCTTCATCTAAATGGAAACTTTCGCATGTGTTCATGCCGGGATATGTTTATGTCTGTTTTTTAATTACACGTGAATTTGTGCTTGATGGATATGATGACTGTATACTCATGCCTCGTCGTTGTTATAATTAATACATAAACAGAGCACTAGTCTACAACAATGTCACGTAAATTTGACAGTTGCAACGGCTGGAAAAGCGTATCGCTAACCTTTGACCGCGTTTTATTTTTTCACATTTTTCGTTAATTACGGGATATTTTGATGATTTTCTTTTACAAAAACCATCTAAAAATTATTGTCTGTGATTCCACATCACTAAATTAGGTAAACACTTAGCCGGTGTGTCCCTTTAATGTTTTTTTCTTCTTGTAAAGTGACGTCTTCAATACTGTAACATAACGCCACATTAACTGAGGTACAGTTTTATCAGATCTAGTGGAACCTTACCTATCTCAAAGTTTTGGTCAACGGAGAGGAGACTCGATGTTTGGCAAGTAGACTACTTTACTTCGTCTCTAGAGGTTGTTTACATCGCGGGCAGTGACGTAAAAGAAATGCTTCAATATAACGGGCAGCTCGATACAGGTCCCAACTTACACAGACCCTTGTCATTTGGTATGGGCCTTGGTTTGTTAATATTGGCTCTTTAGGGATAGGAGTAACAATTGCATCTTTCCAAGCCTGTGGGACAACACCTTCTCTAAGAGAGGAATTAAAGATATCAGTTTAAACTGGTAAACTTAATTCACAGGCAAAATCAATTGGGAGTTTTGTCAGGGCCTATAGATGTATTAGTATTTAATTTACGTAGTTCATGGTACATATCCCACTCTGTAATTTGAGGTGGCGGGCTCGCTGGGAGAAATGCAGGTAGCTCATTTAGATTAAAGGGACACACCGGCTTACTTTTTACCTAATTTAGTGATGTTGAATCACAGACAATAATTTTTCAATGGTTGTTGTAAAAAAAAATCATCCAAATGT
This sequence comes from Pycnopodia helianthoides, assembly GCA_032158295.1. NCBI lineage: Eukaryota > Metazoa > Echinodermata > Asteroidea > Forcipulatida > Asteriidae > Pycnopodia > Pycnopodia helianthoides. The sequence goes on along the minus strand of CM063253.1, from coordinate 15,632,264 downwards.
CACGTAATTAACGAAAAATGTGAAAAAAACAAAACGCGGTCAAAGGTCAGCGTATACGCTTTTCCAGCCGTTGCAACTGTCAAGTTTACGTGAAATTGTTTTAAGTAGACTAGTGATCTGTTTATGTATCAATTATAACATTGGCGAGGCATAAGGATCCAGTCTTCATATCCATCAAGCACAAATTCACGTGTAATTAAAAAACCGATAAATAAACACAGTCCGATCCACACCGTGCAGCTATTCGTCGTCGTCCCACCGCGTGTGTAGCGCAGGCATCACGTAACGTGACAATAGTTAGGGGATAATAGCTAATGCTACAGACTAAAACCCTCGTAAAACAAAACGTAGTTAATGGTCTGGCTCCCTACCCCTCCACAGGCTCCGAGTTCATGCCTCCGTGGTTTGTCACTCTGGCCCGGCCGAGACACTGCACCGGCTGCTCACCGGCTGTGCGGGACATGCCCCCAAGGTTTACCCGCTAGCTCCCCACGCTGATGCGCCGTAAAGCACGCTTCCGTGCACGGACTCTCTGAATGCGAATCTTACGTTCGATTTTTCATCATTATTTACAACTTGCATCCATAAACTGAATACATAGTCTTTTTCGCCAAATACTCATGAATAATTGTTTTTTAAAAAATACTTGAATTTGGTTCAGTAATCTACTTTTATACGGCTGGAAGTAAAACTAATTCTGAAGATCACGTGACTTTTCGGAACCACATTTTGGTTCCGAAAAGTCACGTGACCTTCGTTTTTTGAAAAATGCTCGAAAACGGCCAAATTTGACGGTTTCTTTTATGAACCAATCTTCTCCATTTCAGGAAGACCTTTGGAATCATGTTTTAGTCTATTTTGTAGCCCAAATAGCCCAACGAAGCCGGTGTGTACCTTTAATAGGGGGGTCTACTTTGGGTCGTTCGAGAGAATTTAAGGTTGATCTTCTCTGCGATTGTAGTTCCATCCGAGGGTGAAACATTCGGGACGTGTACAGGTGATTGAGACATAAGACGATTTGCTAATATCTAGATGCCTCTATGCCACTTTGCAGGTTCAGATGTTTTTAAGTTTTGGAGTCTGTGTGAATAAAACAGGCGTTTAACTCTATTGTTTTCTGGACGAGGTTCTTGTAAAACTTCCTCTGTAGTGATTTACCTGCAGAAGTGAATGCTTGTTGACGCTTAGCAATGAGTGATTTGATTGCTGGGGTGATCCAGGGTTTGTCTCTTTGATGGAGTTTGATTGTCTTTGTGGGAAAGTAGGCATCAAGTGCTGCGTGGAGAGATTGGTTAAAAAGCTGCGGTTTTAGATTGGGTGTCAGGAGACTTGGTCACTTCGTTCCAATTATGTGACGCAATCCATTTTTCAAATTGCTGGACAGCATGGTGAGGCAATGGTCGTGTGACTTTTTCTGAAGGTGGTTATATTGTTTGACTTTGGGCAAAGGGGTCCAGACTATACAGTTGTGGTCACTCCGTCCCATGTAGGTGAGTGAATTGTCGGTGATCGGTAGTATTGTTTAAGGTTGATGATTAGAAGGTCAAGTGTACCATCTCCCCTTGTTGGTTGGTCAACTTTTTGCTTGAAGCTGTGGACTCTAAAAAGTGGTTGAATGTCAGTTCTGTTAAGGTCCCCAAGTATGATAAACCCAGCTTCAGGGTGTCTCAATTTCCAAGAGATCAACTGACTGAATAAGATGATCAACGTTCTGATTGGGGGGGGGACTGTGATGGAATATAAACAGCACAAACAATAATGCCTAAGACAGAACGAGGTAGTCTTCCGGTTTGGATCCACACCCTAAAGCACTTAAGTTCATCTGGTATAGCAAGGTCTAATGTTTTTTATGGGATGTCATGCCAGCCTTGACGTAAACAGCAACACCGCCACCATTTTTAAATAAGCGATGGTGGGAATAAAATATCAAAGCCGTTAATAGCCAAATCATTGTTGAATATGTTTGGGGCCTGCAATGTTTCTGTTATGACAGCTATGTCCACATTATACTGCTGTAAAAGTATACCTTATTCATCAACACGATATACCAATGACCTTGGGTTTGTCATGAAGACGCAAGGGAAATGATGGAACTTGTCTTTTTCTTTTTCAGTAGATAAAGCACTGATTTGAGGCCTAAAATTTCCAGTTTCTGTGCACCTCGGCAAACTATAGTTGTTGAGATCCATGGCATGGCGTTTACTTTTAATTCACTTCGATAGGACACACGTGATTAGGATGTCGTCGAGACTGTCGTGTATTTTGGACTTGGGCCAAATTTCATAGAGCTGCTTAAGCAGAGAATATTGCTTAACAATTTTCCGCTAAGCATAAATCAGCAGGATACCAGTCATAATTTGTACATTTGACATGGTATAGTTTGGCCGATAACCTTTTTCTGGTAATGTGCTTACCTACTTTTTGTGCTTAAGCAGCTCTACAGATGCGGATTAGGTCAGACAGAGGGAAGTCTTCTGCTGTTTCATATGGGCTTTGTCGGCTTTATGGAAGTTGAACAGTTTCCGGGATGATTTAGCTTGCTGTTTAGGTTTTGAGTTCATGTGAAAAGTGATCATGTTGTATGTTGCTTACAAGCTTATGATTCTACATAGTCAAAATCATGCTATCGGACGGTCCCAAATCTTCCGAGCTTCTTTGATCTGAAGGCCTAGCTTTTCTTCAGAGGTGAATTTACTTCAATGAAAGATCAAAAACAGATAAACTTCATTTGCATGGGGAACATTTTCTCAGGAGCTAAACAAAAGTTGTTGTTTGTAAGCTGTTTTCCATTTCGATCAATGCACTCAGTTTGTATAGCTCAAATGTACCTCGTGCAAAAGAGTCTCTTTCGCAGTACAGACATTTTGGAAATAATATGAACACAGTTTATCGTAAGTGCTTTTATTCAGAACAATTATGTCTGAAGTGTTATTCGTTTCAAGTAACTTATTTCTCGCCCACACTTGATTTAATTTTTGTAATGACCCTTCTTTACATTGTGGGATATTATATCACAGCACATCAAGTACCAGAATCCAGTCTCCATTCAGTGGCAGTGAAGAAGGACAAACTTATACTGTTAAAACCAGTTTCCCTTTAATCAGTCAAAAACGTTGCTTCTGTAAGTGGAATTCTGGATATTGTTATAGGCCTAGTTTTGAACTTTCAAAATGCAAAACAAAATCAAATAATTCTAGATAAAAGGTACCGTTACGCATGTTTACGAACCCGATATTTTTGTTTTCTCGAACACATTGTTTTTGTTTCAACAAAAACATACTTTTAGTGTTATGACTGTATACGTTTGGTCGGGAACTAGACAATATCCATACGACACTGTCAAAACGTGTACTGGGGATGACCAGTATGATATTCCGAATGGCATACACCATTCACGAAGGTAAAGCTTGCCGTAGTATCTAAGGTTATCTGTAATCACTTTAATTTGTATTATCCAAACAGGTACAAAATAATTTAGTTCTTGACTGCATTATTATGAACAATCTTTATGACTGTCGTAATTTTCTCGACATTGAAAATATTAATAACACGCCCTAAAAAAGTTGTCGACATACCCCTTCTGACAAAATGGTTTCGTTGTACAGCTCCTCAAAATATAACGATCAGATAACAAGTGAACTTAGATCCAGCCATCTCGTTGGTCAAGAGGTCCAAAATCAAACGGCCTAAAACCTGAACAGACGGGGTGCACTACTTCCGGCTACTCCCGGTTTTGTTTGAAAATGAATGTTCAATAGCATCAATTTTAGCAGTTAAAATGAGTAACTTTGTTTTCAACAGTTTAGCCTTCACTGGTCAAAGATCATTCATCAAATTCATTAGGTCGCAAAGATCATTCATTTTCGTAAAAGCCAGCAGCACTGAGCAAGGGCGTCGATGGGTGGGGGACGGGGGGGGGGGGACATGTCCCCCCCCCCACTTTTTAGACTGGGGGCAGCATATCAGATGTCCCCCACTTTTGATTGACTGTTCATCAGAAATATGCAACAAAATATAAAAATATACACCATTTCCTTGATTCAATATTTCATTATAAATTTTTAAACGGTAAAATGTTTTCTTATTTGGCTCTGATGGACCGCGCGCAGATTGATATTTTGGGCCTTTTTCCATTTCTATAATACATACATTAACCGACAAGTTTCGTCCAAGACATAAACGCCAAAATCCCGCTTACAAACCTTGTTTGCATTCAAGTTATGCGTCATTTGTGTATGCTATAATGTACGGTACATGATCCCTCCACAAAGAAAGCCTGTGTGTGCGCGCACGCGTTTGTTACAATCGCACAATGCACAATGCACAAAATGTAGTGCAGTTTGGGCCATGTGGAAGAAGCAGTGTTTTTTCGAAGACACACGATAAACGCCGGACTCCCGAAGCACATTAAAATGGATATTTACGCTTTATATTTCTCCACTGGAGTCCATAATAGATGGGTATCATATACAAAAGATGTTCTATGCGGATGATACGCAACTGTATGTTTCTTTTAAAAAGTCTAATAATTTTGATCCAACTACTGAAATCTTAAGTTGTATACATGCTATCAAGGAGTGGTCCCAGCTGAATAGCCTGAAGCTGAACAGTAGTAAAACAGAGTTCCTCCACATTTCTTCACGTTTTCGAGAAACACAATCAATTCAGTCTATAGACCTAGATGGAACATTGTTACATGCAAACAGATCTTGTAGAAACTTAGGAGTGATTTTTGATTGTCGATTGACTTTTGAGAATTTTATATCTCAAAAATGCCGCGCTGCTTCGTATGCTTTGTATAAAATTGGAAAAATTCGTGATTTTTTGGATAGGCCCACCACTGAAAAATTAGTTCATGCTTTCGTTTTATGCCACATTGATTTTTGTAACAGTCTTCTTTTCGGTCTTCCTCAGCGACAAATCAGAAAATTGCAGACTATTCAAAATTCAGCGGCGAGATTAGTGACCCGAACTCGAAAATATGAATCAACCACTCCTGTGCTACGAAATCTACATTGGCTTCCTGTCCACTCCCGCATTTTGTTTAAACTATTAGTTTTTGCATACGAATGCTTTCATGACATTGCCCCTTCATATTTAAGTGAACTATTATCATTGTATCGGCCTACTCGTACTTTAAGATCAAGTTCAAAAGCATTATTCATTGTCCCTCCCACCTCAACTAAAACTTACGGTGAGCGTTCTTTTACCCACGCCTCCTCAGTTTTATGGAATGCACTTCCAGATTTCATGAGAAATCACAATGATTTAAACAAGTTTAAGATTTCTCTTAAAACGTATTTATTCAATGTTAAAAGTGTACACCCATGAACTCAGTGTCAAACACTACATGTACTTTTTTGCTTCTAAGTGGATTTTCTTATCTGCATTACTTTTTCTTGTAATTTTTTCCTTTCTATGTAAAGCGCATAGGGACATGCTATCCTGTAATGTGTTATGCGCTATAAAAGAACTGTGTATTATTATTATTATTATTATTATAAAATTCTTTTCAGTGGCTACGTTCCAACAGAAACAAAAGTTCTTTTTAGCGAGTTCCAACAACTCCCTTCCCCTTCCAACCCCCCCTTTAAAAAAAACCCTCTCTTTCATGCACGTGGTTACATAAAAACATCAAAAATTAGCTCTGTTCTAACCATTGCCTTGAGTACTTGGATAACGGAGACACTTGTCGTCCACCAAAAAGCAACATCCAAACAGTCAGGTGATGATTTACTACCAGAGACCACACCGACAAGTGTCTTCCCTTCACTCCCTCTAGCTGCCAATCTATTTTTGCTAGCACCGGATCTGGTTCCGAAATTCCTGCTCCATGGTGCATTTCACTCAAGTATATTTTGGCAGTCTCCTCTTCACACAAACCATCCTTTCCAGACCCCACCCCCTACCAACACCTGTTCCCCTTCTGGTTTTGCCCTTTAACTTAACCACAACCCCCATCGCCTCATACGTTCTTTAAAGCTTTAGTTTACATACATGATTCTCCATTAAAAGGGAAGATTTTTATAATTTACTATAACTAAAACTTTTTGAACACTTTGAGTGAGCTCCGGTACTACTATTTTTTGTGCTTGTCCTCTAAAAACACTCTATATGATGCTTATATACAAAACCATCAAAGTGTTTTTTTTGTGGGCACACTAGTCTCATCTTAATGGTCTGTTTACACAAGGTTACATGTATGATTCACTTTTCCCCTACACAAAAAAAACAAAACAATTAAAACAAAAGAAAAACGACAAATTGTTCATGACATGCCCGTCCCCCCTACTTTTCAGTAGCAATCGACGCCCTTGGCACTGAGGCTGATAAGCCATTCAATTTCACCAATAGGAAATTCCACCGTAAAGAAAGGTGCAAATGTAGTCTTGAATGCCTATAAATGAATTGAATAGAATGACCAAAACGAACCTGAATGTGAAGAACTATATTAAATACCGTCAGTAATGTACCATCCCCCTAATATTTGTCCTGAAAAGCGTTTTCATCTTAATTTGTCTGATGTCATGCGCTTATCTGTTTTGATTTCACTTATCAACTACCGGGTCACTAATTTTAAGAACTATTGTTCATAACTCACCGTTAGATATGATCGCCAAAATGCAGACGGTCCATACCAAAACTTTTCCCGCCATCATTTGTCCCACCCTTCTCTCCCTGCCTCAAAAGTTCGTGCCAACTTTGTTGCTGCACTAACACTGTAAGTTTGGACTCTCGAAAGTCTTTGTGGAAAACGAAGCCCATCAAGGGATTAAATGATTAACTCTGCTCGCGAAGTGTAATAAGTGCGCACGCGCGTAGACCGATTCCGGTAAAAAAACATGGCCATCTATGGTAAGTGACCTCGTCTGTCTTCGAAGGGAAAACCCCCAAACGCTCCCGGTTGTGCAATGCCGGTAGAATAACATTCTCATCAATGGTAAGTGAACTCATCTGTCCCGGGGGAAAACCTTAATTGCTCCCGGTTGTGCAATGCCACAGAGTAAAAGTTACGTGACCCCCCCCCACCCCCACCCCCACCCCCACTATTGCATGTGTAGGGAAGAGCGAAATCATACGTGTGCAAGCAAGTCATGAGATGAGACCAAGTGTAACCACAGTGAAAAACAACTTTTTGATTGTATATAATGCATCAAGTTAGAAAGTAGAAAGTTTGAATGGACAAGCAGAGAAAAAAAGTAATGCCCATACAAAGTCGGCAGCTTTGAGAATTACACAGCTGGTGTATTTGATAAAAGACAACTGTGCAGTATTATTGTAGACTTGTGGAAAAGTTATAATAAATGTCTGTCGCGGTGATTGCACTCTGAAAAATAATTGCTCAACATCGGGTACAATTTTTACTCTTTCGGTATTAAAAAGGGAACATGGTCGTGACTTGTGTACAATTTTTGCACAACATCCAAAGTGTCAAAAACTACCCATTATTGTGTAATTTTTAATACAATCCTGTGCAGAATATTTAGCGCAGCACAGTTGGGTAAGAAGTTTACCAATGTGACGACCATGTTCCCTTTTTACTCCAAAATTGTGTTATTTTCTTACCCAGTCATTTAGTTATATTATTTTACCCAGCGCTGTTGTGTAGTTGATTTACCTCTCACTTGTGTTGCCTTTAAATAAGTTTTTGTGAACAAATTAAGTTGTAGTTGTGTTCCTTTTGGAAGGGCTGTTGTTGAATTTTTTTTTTCATAATTAAAAACAAACAGTAAAATATAAGTTTAAACTCTTATTCAACATTACCATCATGAAAAGGATGAGGAGGGGATCCGAGGTCATCAGAAGAAACACTAACGTTATCCATTTATATCAGTGTATTTTTGTTCAACTGAAACAGTACACTTTAGTGTGAACAGAATTGAACTGGCTTTGTACAATTTCTGATTAATCTATGATGGTCACAACCAAATATTCACCTTGTACACAACTGGGGGGGGGGGAGCTACTACACTTGGGACAAATGTAACCAAAATAGGGGGTTTGTTGGTGAAAACAAACGTTAACGCAATTGTTGCGAGCAGACTTTTTAATAATCTCTTCTTGGAAGCAGTTTGCTCTAAAAAGAGCCGGTTGGTTTTGTCAGACCTTTTATTGAGGGTTCAAACTGTCAGTGACGAAACCCTTGGTTTCCTGGTTCATGAAGCCTTACACTCTTGAACAAACCATTTCTCGAACATAATAAAGCCAAAGAGTCTCTCTTACAACTTTGGAAACGTGAACATCAAACATCAACACCCTGCAGCATCAGAATCACATCCACCCTATCCATCTTTGATTGTGATTTGAGCCTGCGATTTACTATGTACGATTGTATGGTACACGTTTGCATTGTAGGAAAATGTTTCCATGTGGGATAGTTTACCTCATTTTGAGTTACTTCTTACCACTGTCTTGTTGTGCAAAAAATACACTGCATGAGGTAAACAAAATGTTGTTTTAGCCCACTTCTTGAGTGATTTGAACCTCGGTATTACTCCATTTGATTTCCTACCCCGTTTGGGGTACTGTACCTTTTGCTCGTGTGTTATATTTTACACAAGTGAGGGGTACAACAACAAAAATTGTTTTACCCAATATTGACCAAACGTTACACAACACTTTGTACCCAGCAGTTTTACACAGCAAAATTTTACACTCCTTTTTTAGAGTGTGCGCAACGGGTCTCCAGCAAGTATACTCTCGCGAGACTGCTGCTCCGCGCGAGACCGCTGCTCTTGTGACTGCGGTCCCATTTAACGACTTTGTACTTTCTGATAGCAGTTTGTGCACGGCCTATGGGCTCTTCAGCCGATTTTGCACGAAAGCATCTGATATTGGTCAATTGTGTAACATCTGTAAATAATCAAATTATAGACCTATACTATATGGATATCAACAATACATTTTGTACAGAGGATATGGAGTCATCTGTGTGGAGAAATGGGGTTGATCATCATACCCGTTAAAGGAACATTACAGAATTGGTTTTGCTAACAAAACAGTTGCTGGCAGTGTAAGCACTTCATGTAATCCACCATATACATAAACTGACAAACCTGTAGAAGTTTGAGATCGATCGGCCATCTGGGTCACGAGAAAATAGTGAAAAACCGATTACACATTTGCATGAAATCATATAGATTCAAGAAATGAATAAAACGCTCACTGAGCGATAAACTCCAATCGGAAAAATAGTTTATTCATTTCTCATCAAATATGGCATTTCAGACAGAAATATTTCAAGGGATGTTTTCTACTATCATCATCATTAGACCGTGTAAGTTTTATGTAAATCTGTGATCAAAAGTATATTTTGCAATTACCAATTCTGTAATGTTCCTTTAACCCACACAGTGATTAAACGCATGAGAGGACAAGTCTCGTACCATGGAGCAGGGTATGTTTAACTGTGACTGAAATGTCTACAATGAACCAGATTGTTATTATCCCGTATCCGTACAATCATTGGTTGACGGACTGAGCAGACATTTACCGTGGGTATTATTTAATAATGTTTATGAGGCACATCTTCAGATAGATAATAAATCTCGATGCTGAGTATATATTATCGATAATAATATTAAACTACTGAAGCAGTTAAAAACAAGTCACCAACAATCATGGAAACAGTGTTTTAAATCAATAACTAAGTACCTTTTCTCAGTATGCTTTTTTGGCTGTTTCTCAACTTTCTACTTAACTTTCTCCATGCTTGAAAACGATAAAAGTAAAAGGAAAAGAATTTAGGCAATTAAAAAAAAATATATGATTAGCGTCTTGTTTTTTTTTTGAAAAAAGGAAAGAGGCGGGCCTTAATTTTGTTTTATGGCTGCTCAACACACACGTTTTGAGACAACCGACCGGGCTATTTTTCAAGGTGGTTGCCAGCTTTTTTGTGTGTGTGTGTTTTTTCGGTGTGCTAAAGTCTAAAAATACGTTCTTATGTATTAAAAAAAATTAAAAAAATTCGTCTGAGATCAGCAAAAATTATCTTTTAACAAAGAGAGAGAGAGAGAGAGAGAGAGAAGAGAGAGAGAGAGAGGAGAGAGAGGAGAGAGAGAGAGAGAGAGAGAGAGAGAGAGAGAGAGAGAGAGAGAGAGAGAGAGAAAAGAGAGAGAGAGAGAGAGAGAGAGAGAGAAGAGAGAGAGAGAGAGAGAAGGAGGAGAGAAGAGAGAGAGAGAGAGAGAGAGAGAGAAGAGAGAGAGAGGAGAGGAGAGGGAGAGAGAGAGAGAGAGGAGAGGAGAGAAGAGAGAGAGAGAGAGAGAGAGAGAGAGGCGGGCGGGGACACTAAACATGTTTTGTTTTTATTTGGCCTTATGCACATGACGCCATTTGTGTAGGGCGCCCTCGGTTAAGATTCAAAAGAGGGTTGCTCATTGGCCCTTCCTGCGTGCCGCGCGTATGTGGATGTGTGTTTTGGCGACGTGATGACATCAATGCATAAGGTCCATTATCAAGCGCTATTAACTTTTATTTTATTTTGCTGTGTTTTTGGTGTAGAGGAAGGACGAAGAGCAAACTGCCCCTAAACCATAGTCTTCGTTTAAGAGACGCTTGCTGCTGCTGGTGGTGTTTAAGAGCTGTTTTGGTTTACAAGGGACGTTCCGGTCAGGGAGATTCAGGCTTGACCTATATACGACCTCAAGGCTCGTACATTAAAAAGTTTACAGCTAATCACGCGCTCTAACTCTTGACCCTCTTGTGTAAAATGATCGTTCATTTAAACCATAGTCTTCGTTTAAGAGACGCTTGCTGCTGCTGGTGGTGTTTAAGAGCTGTTTTGGTTTACAAGGGACGTTCCGGTCAGGGAGATTCAGGCTTGACCTATATACGACCTCAAGGCTCGTACATTAAAAAGTTTACAGCTAATCACGCGCTCTAACTCTTGACCCTCTTGTGTAAAATAATCGTTCATTTATTCATAATTGAGATTTACATAACAACACTGATCCCAGGAGATGGCTATAATCAGGAGACCACAAGACCCCTGTTGGCCGCGTCTATTACAAATAGGTTACAATCACTATCGTATTTTCTGTTAAATCTCATTGGTCTTAATTTTGTATATTGCATGGTATATAAGGTATTCAAAATTTATATCTAAAATACTGCAAATTCTAAAAAAAATTAAAATAAAATACCTGATTCTTACTACACGAAAAACCGTGCTACCTATTGGTTGAATGGAATCGTCGAGTAATTTTCCGCCAACGATTTTATTATTTTGAATCTAGAATCGATTTGGGGTTTTTATTCGAAAACTACAATGTTGAATTACTGAGCAGCGGTATTTAAAGATATTCGAGAGTCCAAACTTAGTGTCAGTGCAGCAACAAAATTGTCACGAACTTTTGAGACAAGGAGAGAAGAGTGTGACAAATAATGGCGGGAAAATTTCTTGTATGGACCGTCTGCATTTTGGTGATCATATCTAACGGTGAGTAGTGAATACAAGTTCTTAGATTTAGTGACCCGGTAGAAAGCAAGAACCAAACCAAAGTACATGACATCAGAAAAATTAAGATGGAAACGCTGTTCAGGGTAAATGTTAAGGGATAAGGGAATAGTACATTACTGACGGTATTTATAGGGCAGGCGTTTGCACCTACATCTTCTTGGCCAACTTTTCAAGAGCAATTTTCACAAGAGTTAGGGGAGCGTCTCAAAGTTTCGGGATATTCCCGTTCCAATTTGAACTTTCCTGATTTAGTGCACCGCGAGCACACACCCGTTGGAACACAGCCGTGCTCCGTTTGAGTCATTCTTTCAGGAACATTCCACCGGAACATCCAAGCGGGAACATTCGTACCTGGTACGCTTGCTTCCTGCTTGCTTCCCATGTGCCAGGTGTGGCCTTTGTTTATGCTATTATATTGTTTTGAAGAATCGATTGAGTGAGTCATGCTCGTAATATTTGCACAAACATGAAACGTAGGTTCAGATTTAGTTTTTAGTTGTATTTATTGATTATAGAAATTGATTTAATGAAACAATTTGTGTGTTATTTACGTGCAGACCTGCATGGTCTTGGTTTCGTCGTACTGAATGATCGTCATGGTTTTGACACAGCCGACTGTTCTTTCATGATAAAAGTAGCACAATCTGTGATTACGAAAATAACGTTACTTACAGACGCTAGGTACGAATTTTGGGCGACTTGACTCGGAATTAAGATTTAAATCTTAAACAGCTATCTTTATAGACTCGACAGAAATACGAGCTTTTATTTAAAGACACAGTACACGTTTGGTAACGACTCTGAAAATGAATGGCAATACAAACTTACTTGGTAAGAAGTACAGCAGCCTTGGGTAGTATAACGAATTTTGAGAAACTTTTAACTCGAAGTATTACGGTTATGGAAAATATATCACTTGTTGTTCCCCCAAATTTGAATCTGAGAAGCGTTTCTGTCGAAACGCTTCTCATGGGGAATATTCTTCCTGCGTGAAAATATTCGCTCCGGTTTTTCGGTGATAACTAAAAAATGCGACTTTTTGGAGTGAAATTTGCACAGGTTAGTTTTATTGTATGAACCTACCTTTATATAGGATTAACACATTCAGTATAAGGCTCTTTTTGTGCTTAAGCAGCTCTATGAAATTGGGCCCTGAACAGAAGGGGTGCACTATTGCCATGTGTTAAATTGAATGATTTAATGATTTGAGTGAAAATGGTCTGAGAAAGCCCGGCAAACTCCTCGATGTTGCATACTGTGCACTTATAATAGTTTTCGAAATTATTGCACCCACTCCTGTCATTTTCAACAGGAAATTGTTTATCAAGGCAAGAGCGCGCCATTTGGCAGTTCGGGGAGATGATCATTTGTGCCACAGATGGAAATCCTTTTGACTATAACGGCTACGGATGCCACTGCGGAGTTGGTGGGGAAGGATCGCCGGTTGACGATACAGACATGTAACTATTTGTCGCATCGCTATTAGCCTTTTTGAGGCGTGCACTGTTTGGTTTGGGTGTTATACACAAACAAATTTATCTCAACCTAATAGTGTCAGAGTATTGGGTCCGTCACAAAATGGCTGATGCTGATGGAGGGAGAGGAAATAACAATTGCACTGTGGTTTGGGACGAAATCCAATTGACGTTAAACACACAATCTGCTCCAGAATTTGGTCAAACCGTCATATTGGTGACGCAACATTCAGGCCCATTGTCCTTCATAGCTTTACAGTTCGATAACAGCACATTACATCAAGATGCGTCAAGTCATAAAACTCTAGACATCTTCCCTGTTCACAAGGCGCATCATTGATCCGTCACTCGGACTCACAATTCCCGCCAATATCACTTTCCTGTAATTTTTTCGTCCCACGTTGTTCAGGTGCTGTTACAACCATGATCAGTGTTACGGTAGGATGGTTAGTTTGTGCCCTTGGAAAGTTGGCGTATACTTAGTGGACTATAAATACAGCCTGTCGAACTGTGGTAACTCAAACCCACAGATAACATGCGGTGAGTGTGTTTAATTAATTATAGTATTGGGTACTTGATTTTATGTTCTCGGTTACGCTGTAGTGTGCGTGTCCTCTAACGACTAGTTTCACAGTATATAACCGTAAACCTTGCGATCTTAATGTTATCAAGCTGACAGTCAAAAGGAAAACACGCTGTTTGCAAATCACAAACATTGTTTCCATCTTTTTGAAATTATTTTATCATCTGTGAGGTCTGCAAGTATCAATTGTAAAAAAAAATCAGTTGTTTATATTTGAAAAAAATATTGGCATCTCGTAAGGGTATCGCTACGTCGAGCCGCCCACAGCGGCTCACAGAAATGTCCCGTTCCCTACGGAAAGCCGCTCACAGCGGCTCGTTGACGTCACTGTAGATATTCGGGGCATCCCCATGACGTGTGCCTTTTTTACATAGTTTATGCTGTATTGCCATGTAGATGACCTCTGACCCAAGTTTCAGCGGCTTTGAGTCGCTGCCAATGGCTTTCCATCGCGCCAAGGGTATTATTGACGCATTAGATGGCGGCGTTCAATAATTCATTCCGTACAAACCGCGCGAAATTCGAAAATTCAATTCCGGAGCGAAAGAGTTAACTGCTTGTTTGTTGCTGTAGCTGTTGTTGTTGTTTTGTTTTGCTGTTGTTGTTGTTTGTTTTTACAGAACAAGTAAGTGACCCCCTGGGATTTGTAATTGGGGTGAACTATTCGTACAGCTGAACGAGCTGAACAAAGTTTTTCAGACAAAAGACCTTCATTGCGTGTGCATTGATATGAGGATAGACTGCATACATCAAATAAAAGTATTGATTATTAATCATTTATTTGTATACTAATTTGTGAGTTTGTGGGTTCAGCTACAGTAGTGCTAGCGACCCACCTGGTTAAAAACACTGGACACCTTTGGTAATTGCCAAAGACCAGTCTTCTCACTTGGTGTATCTCAACATATGCACAAAATAACAAACCTGTACAAATTTGAGCTCAATTGGTCGTCGAAGTTGCGAGATAATAATGGAGAAAAAACACCCTTGTCACACGAAGTTGTGTGCTTTCAGATGCTTGATTTCGAGAACCTCACGCGTGAGGTCTCAAAATCAGTTCAAATATTTTACTGAGAAACTACTTTTTTCTCAAAAACTACGTTACTTCATAGGGAGCCGTTTCTCACAATGTTTTATACTATCAACAGCTCTCCATTGCTCGTTACCAAGTAAGTTTTTATGCTAAGAGTTATTTTGAGTAATTACCAATAGTGTACAGTGCCTTTAAACACAGCAAACATATACTTGTTTTTTTAACTTGTGAATGAATTTGTGACCTGAGTTCGTCAAATTATCTGTCATCAATCCAATGCAAGTCTTAAAACAAACCGGATCAAACACTTTCAATCACGGAAGCCAAAGTTTCAGCTCCTGTGGACAACGGATATGCCTGGAGTGGAAATGCCTCATTAATCAATCGAAGAAGTTCGTTATTGTAATCGTTTGGTGATTATTTTCAGAGCGATCACAGAAGTACAGCTGGCTGGATAAAATTACTTGCGGTCAGAATACGGAATGCGCAGAAGGACTGTGCAGATGCGACAAAGAGGCAGCCCTCTGCTTCAAGAGGAACAGAAGCACATTCTCTCAAAGCTTCGTCGATTACCCAAAATGCAAGAACTAAAGAGGTCAGGCCAACCTTAAAATCACAAACTATTTCAAGTAAGTTTAATCAAAGTTACCCGTGTAAAATATGAAACTTTAAAACTTTCATAGAAATAGACTGTGCAAGTCTCGCGCTCATTCGAACTTCCGGGACCATAGTGGTCCAACCATATGGAGTTTTACGTGGGCGAGATTTTGTTTCGTCAATTATTTCAGTTTAACGTAGTTTATGACTATGAAAATTATATATGTTGTTGGGAATGTAATACTTAGTGATAAAAAATATGAAAGTAAAATCAATTCAACAACATAACGAAGAAAAACCGAGAATTAAACTTGACCTCAGCTTCCGGTTACTGCCAAAAATTAAGAATTTTGTGCTCACCTCCGATAACAAAACTTAATGTAAACGCTTGTTTTGGATGCGCGATGATAATTGCCAGATGCTGTTATTGCAACGCCAGGCCTTTTCATTGCAGTCTATGGTTGTTGAGAGGTCAGTACCTCTATAAACTGTGCCAAGCGTTAATTTTACGCCGTTGTGACCTTCGCGAATCCGCGCAGGGGGTTTCTAAAAAGTTAAGAGCAAATGAGCATCTTTGTCCCAGAGTTTTAATTATGTTCTAATAATAAGTAAAACATTATTTGTGTATTTATCATAGCTCAATAAAAAGACAAGCAAAAGGATGCACGGACACTATCTGGCACGGCTTCGTACACAATGTGACGTCATAGCCGCATGACCAATCATATCACAATATGCTAATGAACGAACACCATGGCAGCAGATACTTTTATGAACAAAAAATTGCCACCGGGTCTCCAACCAGCACTCTCCAAGTCCCACACCACGGCTAACGCTAACGGTACAATAAACGTTAATTATATAATTATTTTACTTAATTACTAACTTGTAGGTCGTCAGAAAGTTTTTATTTATCATGACACTAGATGGATTGCAATACGCGTCATTGACCACCATCTTTGGTGATTTGTGCACGCGTGAAGAGCTATCATTGGCTGAGAGTCGTGCGTAGCGCGTACACGCGTGCACTTTTCCATCGTTTTACATGAAAGATGGTGGTCAATAACGCGTATTGCAATCCATCTATGGAAAATGAGGTGACACCGCAGAGTGCAGCGGCCATACGGAAAAGCCGGGTCGGTTCAGCACCATCCGTTCCACTGTCCGCCGCCATGTTGTTCACGTGTCAATGTGTACATTGTCGATCACCATCGAACAAACAATGTATAAGTTTAAGGGGACGAATGGCGGCCATCAACCCCAAATGAATTCTGGTGACGAGTGTGTGATGTAGACGTTTTCAAGTCGTCTGCTATGCTACACTATCCAGCAGATCATGAACATTAAAGGCGCGCACACAATCAAAGACGGTGGCATTCATTTTGCATTTCCTCTTGTCTTACAAAAATCAAAACAGCACAGCAATGACATTTTTTTGTTACAGTTATATTTTTTCGTTGTTGATAATATTTTCCCCCTCGCTTTTCCTGGAACCAAAGACAAAAATGTACTAGTTACTTCAGCTGTTCATGCAATAAAACTGTTTTATTGTAATTTACTCCAAACAATATTAATATTAACATTACACCCATTAAACAAAATTTGTCCCACAATACCACCTGGCTGGGCACACACAGGAACCTCATTAACAGCTGTATCAAAAGATACATTTAATTTAATGTACTAAATAAAATCAATAATGATAACGTAACCATAATTTTCATAAAAGGTGAATTTAGGCTACTAGCAGCTTTAAAAAATGGCTGTATGATTTTCTGTTTCTCCTTTATACAGTGTAAGAGGGGTCAATTTCTTTTCACAAGACAGTCCTTTTTCGTGGCATTTTAAAAGCATAGGGCCTACACCATATCTGCTTTAAAAAAAACTATAATATTATGCGCTGATCAGTCTATACATGGCAACCAATATTTATTTGTACTTGGCCCAACTGAATAAAGCTCATTATTTAGCTACACATTAATTCACAACGGAAACTGCCTGGGTGATTTTTAACAACATGTTGGGGTGAACAAAGAACAATTTACTAAAACGGGAGTTGAGCCCGCGGCTTCCTAAGATGCCGATGTGTCAGGAGATTCGGTCCCCCAGTCGGGCATAACTACTGTCCCCCTCCCCCAATTCTGTCCCCCAACGAACGGCGTAGGAATTTCGTCTGGTGGCGCCCTATTTTGTTGAATCAACTTCTGTCAGCCTATAACCGTATGGGGGACACACACATCGTGGAAAAAAAAAATCCCCTATGACACCAGCGCTTCACCAACTGATCTACCCTTTTAATGTTGGTGGACCGCCAGCCGGACTGCTAACATTAGGACTAGATAGCTCAATTAGTAGAGCGCCGGTGTCATAGGGAATTTTGTCCCCCGGTATGTGTCCCCCCCACGCGGTAAAGCTAACATGGGCTAAAGGAAGTTGGGTCAAAAGAGGGCGCTATCACAAGAATGTTCTACACAGTTCGCAATTATGTAGGGGGAAAGCATCTCTTAGGGAGGAATCTCCTGTGGCCGCAGGTTTAAATCGCATTTTCGTCAAATGCTCTTTGTTCACATGAAATATGTAATTAAACAACGCGCGTGCGCACTCTCCCTACTGAATGGCAAAATTACCAAATATCGCGCCTTTTTTTATGGGACTGATGGTGACGTGACGCACGCACGTTTGTGTGTCTGCCTGGTGCACAACTCTACGGCGTTTGCCAACCAATAGTGTCTGTACGCGTGCGTGAATGTAATTAGCTTCATGGAAAAGGTCCATTATGTCCATGGCCTCAGTTTTGTTACGTTGGGATGAATGGGAGACAAGTAAGATGGTTGTTGCATGATAAAAGTTCAACTCGACTGAATCGGACGTTCGTTTTTTAGGCCATGTTGCAATAATACAGCCTGCAGATTAAGTAACGCGTATCACGAGAGGGCAGGCGTTACAAGAAGCTTAGGGAAGCTTGGGACTCGACTTGTGCCGAGTAGATAGATAAAGGTCCTCTTTTTAGCAACAAATGCGTCGAAGGTGAGAATTCAATACATCATTACATTAATTGTTTCAGGAAATACTCGGGAATACCTTAGAAACGGTCATAAGACTGTGGTCCCCTATTTTTATCCTTGCGGATGTGACGTCAGATGTTCGGGACCTGGGTGGTCTTTAGTTAGTTGAAAAAACCCATGCGTAGAGAGTGTTGTTACAAAACTTGATATCATCTAAGGCCCACCCCCCCCCCCCGAAAAAATTAAATAATCAAGTTACACACAAGCGCATCGCGGACGAGACTGTAGTAAAATAGTTGTGGTCTAGGACGAAGGGGTTCCATCTTTGCTAACATCTGCTGGGAAATTATTTATACACAAAATTATTGTTCTGACGTGGTCACCATATTACAGCTGACCTGTCCTCTTAGTTCACGCAAGTTGTGTACTTGTGGTAATCGACGAAGCTTTGAGAGAATGTGTTTCTGTTTCTCATGAAGCAGAGGGCTGCCTCTCTGTCGCATCTGCACAGTCCTTCTGCGCATTCCGTCTTCTGACCGATGATAAATTTCTCCAGCCAGCCGTACCTCCGTGATCGCTCTGAAAAATAATCATTAAACGATTACAACAACGAATGTCCTCGATTGATTAATGTGGAAATCTACTAAATGCAATTCCACTCCATGCACTTCCGTTGTCCACAGGTCGGGAGCTGAAACTTTGGCTTCCGTGAATGAACGTATTTGATTCGATTAATTTTAAGACTTTTATTATTGGATTGGGGACAACAAATTCGACGAACTCACGTCACAAATTAATTTACAAAATGTGATATCATTAAGATCGCAGGGTTTAACGGTTAGGCCCCTACTGTGAAACTAGTTGTTAGAGGAAACACACATTACAGCGCACCCGAGAACATAAAACCAAGTATACTCAATACTATTATAGTTAATATTAAACACACTTACTGCATGTAATAGTTGGGTTATTGGTACCACAGTTTGACTGTTTGCTTTGGTACACCATGATGTATACGTCACCAGTCTTTGCAGAGCACCTGCCCGTACTCTTCATCCTAGAGTAACACCGGTCATGGTCGTAACAGCACCTAAACAGCGTGGGACGAGAAAAAGACAAGAAAACGATAATGGCGGGAAAATTGATTCATTGTGTCAAATCATTGATGTGCCTTGTGAACAGGAAAGATGTCTAGAGCTTTATGACGTGACGAATCTTGATATAATTGTGTTTATATCGAACAAGGACAATGGGCCTGAATGTTGCGTCACCAATGAGAGTTTGACCAAAACTTTGCAGCAGCCTGTGTCTGTTACGTCAATTGGTGTTCCTCCCCAGACACAGTAAAATATTGTTCTTTCCTCTCCCTCCATTAGCATAGCGTTGTGACGAAATAGTTACCTGTCTGTTGCGTCAACTGGCGTTCCTCCCCCACCGAATCCACAGTAACATCCGTAGCCGTTATATTCCATTGGATTTCCCCCTGTGACACAACTGATCATCAGCGCGAACTGCGGCACGGAGCGCTTCTGTCTCGATGCACACTCCCCTGTAGAAAAGGAAATGAGAGGGTGCAATATTTCTGAAAACTAAAATGTAGCTTATTAACAGTGCACAACATGCAACATCGAGGAGCCGGCTATCCTCTCTGGGTTCATATAGGTTTTCCCAGGCCGTTTTCTACAAAAGATCATTCAATCTAACACCCGGCTCATCCAGTTTCGTTTGAAAATGAATGATCCATTGCATCAGAACTCAACAGTCGTAATTAGTGAATGAATTTCAACAGTTTAGCATCCACTGGTCAAACATCATTCATCCAATTCATAAAGTCACAAAGATCATTCAATGTTGTAAATGCAAGCAGCACAGAGGCCGATAAACCACTAGATTTCATCAGTTATACAAATAGGTAGTAGAAATTCCACTGAAGAACGTTGCAAATGTAGTCTCGAAATCCTATATAAATGAATCAAATAGAACGACTGGAACGAACCTGAATGAGAAGAATGAAAGCAAGTACTTGTGCACGAAAACTAAATTGAATGCAGTAAAGTAGCTAAAAACAAACCCTAGTTTGATTGAATTAGAGGGTAAGTTAGGGGAGAAGATAAAGGCGTTTGAATAAAATTGAAGTATATTTTGCGGGAAAACCCATTTAAAAACATGACTCTATACATCTTTTGAGAGCACAAGGATACATGGACGCAGAGAAGCGCATTATGCTCAAGTGTTGCTTAAAAAACAAATTATATAATGACAATCCATGCTTATGAAGCCATCGGATACATTTCATTTATAACAAAAACTGAGTTTGTTTCGCCAACAAACCTCTTTGTATTGACCCAATGCACGACAAACCTTCGCTACGCCAATGATGAGAGGTGATACATGTAAAATCTCTAAAAGCTGAAGACTGAAAAACACTCAAACATAAATGGAATTATTATGTTACAAACGGTTGTCTCCCGCCCCATTCGGTAAACGCAGCATTTGTCCCCCCCTTAAATTTATCTCATTTTGTAATTTTCGTTCATATTAAGATCCCGCGTGAGGTACTGAGGTAATTTCCAGACGTATTTGATGACCACAATGACTAACAAGCATTTGTATCCGGAATGTTTTCTTTTTCCACCGCGCTGTTCATACAATTTTTGTTGATACATCGAAAGAAATATAAACACTTTAAGTGTTAGTATCCAAAACCAATGCCCAATTTGATGAGCATTGATACATTGTTTGACAACTTTCTGCTCAGTAAATTGGTAAGTGGGTAATGGTTAGAAAAAAACATGGTAGTTTGGGTATTAAACAAGCAGTTTTGGTAAAAAACAAACAAAACGGTTTTGCCAATTTTTGTGAATAACTTCTCTTTGAAGTTTGGCCAAGAAGATGCGATAGGCAAAGTTGTTATAGTCTGGCCCTAAATACCGTCAGTCATGTACCATCCTCTTACCATGTATCTCCAAAAGCGTTTCCATCTTCATTTTTCTAATGTCATGTATTTACTATTTTTATTTCACTTATCAACTACCGGGTCACTAAATTTAAGAACTATTTCATTACTCACCTTTAGATATGATCGCCAAAATGCAGACGGTCCACACAAAAAGTGCTGGTAGTTTTCCCGCCATTATTTGGCACACTCTTCTCTCCCTGTCTCAAAAGTTCGTGCCAACTTTGTTGCTGCACTGTCACTAAGTTTTGACCCTCGAAAGTCTTTGTGAAAAATGAAGCCCAATCAAAGCCGTGCACCGGGTGTGCATTGCCACAAGGTATAACCTATGACTCATTACTGTAACTTTTAGTCTAAGCCCACACAGGAACTTCTATTGAGGTTTTATTTTCGTATATGGATATGACGCACATCTACTGCAAATGTCAACTGCATTGCCGTGTCTGGCCCGGTGTATCACTAGGAAGGCCGTCATCAGAACGAGGTGGAAGGGAGTGCGTATGTGCTGGGGGGGGGGGGGGTGCATCTCTCTTTTTTAGATGCATGCTGAACACACTCTGAACCACAGAGCTATATTTATATTGAAGCTCTCTGAACACAGTTTCTGCTATTATGTTATTATTTGTTTATAATCATTGGAATGGAATTAAAAACATACTGCAACCTAAACAAGTACGCGAGCGTACAATATGTCCTTATTTGGTCAATGTCCAAGTGTCTTTTTGGGCGCATGCATATCAAATTCACGCAAACGCATTGGTTGATGATTGTATGAGCTTGCGTCATGCTGGTTGAAAAATGAGTGCTTGAGTAAGGGAAGAAGAGTAGTGAGTTGGTCTTACCCGGCCGTTTAAAACCGCAGGGTCGTGGACGTGCGACAAAGGACCGAGCCGAAGGCGAGGTCCTTCATTGCAAGGTCAAGACTCTGCAAGGCTTGAACAACTTTTCTGTAATTTTTTTATTCCTGTCACGGTCTCGGGCCTCGTTTTGCAAAGGAGACAAAATGCATGCCACGCTCAATGGTTGTGCGTACGCGTGCGCACTAACAGATTCCAGATTGAATACCAGCAGTATGTATTGATTGCGTTTCGCGTAAATTAGCGCTTGCGTAACCTTGCGCGCCACGGGTATGTTTAACCATTGATCTACATTATACTGACCACCAATGTGTTGAACACATCAAGCCGTGCTTTTATCACACGTTTAAACATGGCCATGTGATCTCGTCTCGACCAATCTGAATGGATAAACTGTCCCGGATATTATGAATGTCCCATTACGGACAAGATTATACTTGACTGGAGATACAATTAGCGTTCAAACTTCTCAATTATTGGTGGGAATTCTATGGTATTTTTTTCAAATGGGGCCACAAATGTCTTGTCGAATTTGGTTTTCTCAATAAAAGATTTTGCACGAGTTATAACTAAGGGGTGAGTCCTGTCTATGTCCTTGATTTTAAATATAGCATTAATCTATCTTAAATGAGACTAACTCCTCTTAAAGTTCAAAAGAAAGGATCGCCAAGTTGACAGGATTGGGCAGGTATACACAGACTGACAAACCTTGCCAATCAAACAGGAAACGAGACAATCCCACTTGTACGTGGGCGGTATACTTTGCGTATAAACAATGACTGTCAAAATGGGGGTATACAATGTCAACCCACACACAATTGATGGTTGATGGAGAAAATATCCCCTGGACCCCTTCCCCACGTCACGCGAGCGCGAGCCCGAATTGTGCAAACTGCAGTGCAAGTTTGAAACTCAGTATTAATGACCTTTTCTAGCTTCGGCTTCGCTTCCGGCTTAGGCTCCGTCTTAGGCCCTTTTCGAATTCACGGCTTCGGCTCCAAAATCGGCTCAGAATAGCTAGGCTCCCTCAATTATTTTAACTTACGCATGCTTTGCGGTCAGGGCTTCAGACAAGAAAACTGGGCCTGAAGCCCAATCCGGAGCCGAAGCCGTGGATTCGAAAAGGGCCTTGCAAAGCATTAGGCGCTATACAAAGTACAAAGAGCCTAACAAAGGGAGCCAAACAAACGAACAAAAAACTCAATACAAAACAAACTAACGACGGGAGAAGCAAATTAGGATGGTTCCCAAAACACAAGTGTCTTTTATAGAGGCGTTTGAACACAGCCAACGATGCCGCTTCTCTTGGAGTTGCAGGTAGCGTGTTCCACATGCGCAGCCCAGCAAATGCGAAGGCACTGCTCCCGGCTTTCCCTTTAGATCTAGGAATAGAAATCCGGGTCAAATCTAAAGAGGACCGGAGTCGATGTCTGTGTACATCCGGGACAGTACCAGTTTGTAAATGTATCAATTCAACAAGGTAAGAGGTAGCTTGAGCATGGAGAATTCTGTGACAAATATGCACGGAGCCTATAGACCTTTCTTTTGTTTACCAACATTGACCAACATTCTGTATGGAAGGTCTCTTGAGTACTAAAAATGTAAAATCTTGCTCGGCGAAAATTTGCCTTAAAAAATAATAACATTAGCACTTTAAAACAAAATGAAGTAGAAGTTAATTTTCTGTTTTGGATAGTAAATTTGTTTATCAGCAGTATGTGTTTTAATTGAATAGCGTCACTGGTCAAATAATTAGCTGTTTTTGTTGTTGTTGTTGTTTTTTTTTAGGGGGAGGGGGTTTTGCAGTAAAGGCCATCCATACTTTTGCCAACCGAGGTTGGCAGAATTCGCGGCTGTGACCTTTCATCGCTGAGAGGTCAAACAATGGAAACGTACAGGCGTGTACGCGCATCGCACAGCTCTCAGCCAACGATAGGTCTTCATTGACCCCAGTGAGGGCGCTGTTTGGGTCTTGTGACGTTATAATCACACATTTTCGGTTGCGGCTGTAGCTTGATCACCATTTTAACACCCATTAAGCAATAGCCAAAACCGAAGCCGCAGCCGTAGGAGCCAAGTTCGAGCAAGGCCCTAAGCCTGCAGAGCCGATACCGTGGTTTCGAAAGGGGCCTAAAATGAACTCATCGTACACGGCAGCCCGTTCTTGACTGGGAAGTCATGTATCAGAATTTAAGCCGCGGTAAAGGTCTCACTATACAAACAACAAGTTTCGAAAAATGTCACTAAAACACTAGCCTATACAGTTTGCATTTGGTGACACTTTATTGCAAGCATCTTGTTCTGATACAGGTAGTTCACATTGATCATGCAATTGAAACAGTCTAAATATGCATGCTGATTTCACAGAAGGCTGGAGACGAGTCTAATTGTGTAAACATTGCGTGCACTTAGAACAATGTAGGTCGAACTCAAAACCTTGTTTTTTTTAAACAATGTTTTTTTTTTTTTTTTTTTCTTTAAAGAACCCCCTAATTTGTTACCCTTTTAAAAGATAACATACAGGACGTCCGGAATGTTTGATCGTGGTTAACATTGCAGTATTTTGCCTCAAAAAGCAGAAATAATGTGTTATGCGTTTTTCTCAAAGTGCAAAATAATGTAAGAGTTAATTTACTCTGTAAGAATGAAAGAACCGTGCTTGTATAATTTGTGGTGGTTTGTTGACTTCCTTCAGGGCAAAATTTGCAATGAATGAACTTTGTCCCAAATGATGGGCCATATATATACACAGCTCTGACTGGTAACGCGTACTACCGATCACCAGCCAGAGCTATGTATCGAGAGTTGCGACAACTTGAGACGAGAAGCCAATTTTCGGTCCCCAAAACCTGCATGTGCGCACACATAGTGCCAGGCCACACACACTGCACCTTCGGTTGTGCTTCATTTGCACCGAAAATGGTGTCAAGCAGCCACGCGACGAAAGAAAACTGGTTCCCCCGATATCGTTACTCTCTCATTTCACAGATCTGGTACCGGCTACAGACAAACTGCAGTCAAAATTGAAACACCCATTGGCGCAATATAGGCCCAATTAAAAACAAGTTGTAAATAATCTTAAAAGTCTACAATACTTTTCACACAATATATAGTAATACATATACAGCACAACGTGTCAAATAGAAATTATGAAGTGCTTAACGATGGGTTGCTCGTGTTTTAAGTGGCAGGATATTGACACTTAGGATTTGGTAAACCAAAAAGGAACTGGCAACAAGTTATTTTAACATTTGCGGATGTGAGGGTGGTACGTAGGTACAGCAGCTCAAACTACGTAACCTGGGTGTTGATGTGGCATAGTAAAGAGAAAAAACTTGCTTGCCATCGTCTTACGTCCAGCTATGCTGCCTGAGGGTCAGTTTAACATAGATCTAGTATTGATCATAAAATGTGTGTCAATCTCAATTGCTGTGTACAGTATGATGTCACAATATAAATCAATATGACACAAATTTTCAACAAATAGTCTTTATTCGAGTCGCAATGACACCCATAGTGGTTTACAGATGGCGCTGGTCCGAGTCCAACATAACTGAGAAGGTTGGGTGGCTCGGATTATCCATTTTGCAACGATCAAACACCTGGATTGCAGACAAATTTTCTTCATTCCTTTCTTTCTTTTATTTATTGATTATTATTTTGTTTTACAACAATCAGCTTTTTACAGAATGAATATAGCTGTGCCAGGCCTCGTTGGCTTATTAAACTGAAGTGGAAAATCTTCTGATTCGTCTTGATTTCAGTATGCATGATTGCACACGTACGTATTTCGAAGGTAATTTTTTTTTTACCAAACACGTACACTCTAAAAACAAACGGATCTCGGGTCTGGGCCCTGACCAGGAAACTGGTCAAAAATGATATTTTGACACAGATTCTGAGTCAGTTTGACAAGTTTCTGGGTCATGTTGACACAGATTTCGGGTCATACTGATCCAGAAATAGGTCAGGCCCCACGGGACTCGGACCCGGAACCAGGTCAGTTCTGACCGGGAGATTTTATAGATAGTTCCCAGTAGACGCCATCTTTACGGGCAAAGTGCATTTTGGCTTGCAGGTGCGTCACACGCTCAACTTATTAACGCACCCGCGTTGTTCACTGACCAATCCTGCAATGAGTTTCGCGAAATGCGCGCGTGTTGCACGCCGTTCTCCCACGAAACGCACGACTGTTTGTTCTAAACTGCCCGTAAAGATGGCCGATTTACGTCATACTGCAACCTATCTATAGTGTATGTACGTCCTTATACAGGGACGGTTTCTATTATAATAACTTCTCAAACATTACAATGTATAGTTATGGATTATTGCTTCATGTAACATAGATATAATAATTTACATGTTAAAACTGGAAAACTGAGTCTGTGTAGTTTCCAAAATCTACTTTTAAAACATCTTCGTTACAAAGTCTGGGTGGCACCAAGTTGCGATAATATAATTTAACATGTCAAACTAAATAGAATTTACATTTTAAAATTTTGCATTATTTTGACCCAAATCGAGATTGTTTCAAGTTCGTTGCATGTGATCTGTGTATTGAATCCTCAAGAGAGACAAAAGGAAAGCAAACAATCACAAAGAAGAGAACACTTGACCAATCTATCTATCTGATATCAATCTATCTGACTCCTCCAGAGTCGAACTTTTTGTCTTCAAATTTGGGTCGTTTCTGGGTGTTTTCTGTTTTTGATTGTTTTGTTCGTTTTTTGGGGGGGACTAAGTTTGATACGATTCGTTGAGATCGTCAAACGAACGACAAAGAAGCCAGTCACAATTTAGCTCCCAATAAAATGTTCCTTTTAAAAAATTGACCCACAACTTAAGCCCATACTTCTACCTGACCAGTATTTTGAGTCAATATTGACTCTTCCATTAAATTTGTCAAAAAAAAAGGTATTAGTCAAAATAATGTGTCGTATTTCAGGTTTTAAACAAATAAAATAAAATTATATCTTTCACTT
Organism: Pycnopodia helianthoides; assembly: GCA_032158295.1. Lineage (NCBI taxonomy): Eukaryota > Metazoa > Echinodermata > Asteroidea > Forcipulatida > Asteriidae > Pycnopodia > Pycnopodia helianthoides. The sequence goes on along the minus strand of CM063253.1, from coordinate 15,605,318 downwards.
CGATTTCATAAATAGGGGACCGGATGACCCATGGACTCAAAAGTAGTCAGTCAACCATTTTAGTTGATCCTTTTCGGGTCAATGATGACACTGCCAAGAGAGAGAAAGACTGTGTAGTTTGGCACACAGGCCTTTACAGGGGCTACAATATTGTTCATGCATTTTGCTCTAACACAGTTGTAAATGAACGTGGTCAAGGGTAAAACGGGATATTTTCCAATAATTATTATCTTCACTTGCATTTATTTCTGTCATACGCCCGATACTTGTTGTTGTACTCTTGCTCATTGAAACAGAATGATAAAGCCCTGTCACACTCGCAGATGGTCTTCGAACATGTGCCCGCAGTGGTACTGGAGTAGGTCGAAACAGGGGCTGCAAGAAATAATATACAGGAGAATAACTTTAAGTCAAGAATCTTGTGAAATTTGTGTACACTGCACGAACTTCTTTCCGGTATTTGGGGTCATTAGGTTGGCTTAGTAGTTTCTTTTCCTGCCTTTCATCTCTGTGGACCCCGGTTCAAATCCCACCTCAGACCGGAGCCTTGCTTGTGGATTGGGTTTTCAATCTCCTGATTGCGTAAATATTCCCCATTTGGGGTTTTCCTCCCACAAAACCTGAATATTTATTCTAGTTTCCTATTTATCCTATTATTGGAGCTAATTGTGCTGTTGGATGTGTAATAAAAAAAAAAAAAAAAAAAAAAAAAATGAAGTGTTAGTTATCCCCATTGCTGTATCGTTGGTGAAATAAACACCGTGTCGGTGTTGTAACAAATAAATACCGAGAGAATCAATTTAGCACCGGAGCTTTTGAAGCGCACGGTCAACGGTTTGGCAACAATACCCACGTTTTGATCATTGTCGGAAAAAAAATCTCTACCTTGATTAAAAGGAAATAATTATTTCACCACATACCGCATTGGACGATGACATGGTGGCCCTTATCGTTGGAGCCTTTAGTGTGGAAATCGTATTTCACATTGTATATGGATTTCTCATGGGAGCAGACACCCTTCTCTGCATCACCAAAACAGCTGTCGTGGACCTTACAGCATCTGTGGACAATGAACAACATTCATCAATTAATAATCATTCTCAACATAATCGATTTGAAATATTTTTGTGGTGATAATAATTGTTCTTATTATAGGACTTCTTAAAAGAAATGCATTTGTCTAAGGTTGGTAAAAAAAAACTACAGAATTGTTGGCCCTGGAGGGGAGTCCAACAAAAATATTGGCGCAAATGAAGTCACGTGTGACGCCTTATTTGGCGTCAATGAAATGCACTTGCGAATTGGACCAAACATTTTTTTGTGAAAATTCACACTACTAATGATATCAATACTACGTTGGAAGTTCCAGGGCCACCAAAGAACAATGAACCTAACTGTCAATGAGATAAAGAATAATCAACGAGCCTTTGAATTCTGGGATGCTTTAGGGTTCCCCCATTTTATACAATTTTGAATACTTTCACGCAGACGTCAGAGAAAAGTATAAGTTCGTCAAAAGTCATGAGCCGACTTCAAAAGGCACATCTCCTTCAAATCTAAAAATGTTGCTGTTTGGAATTGCTTCTATCCTTTTCAATAGTCGTTCATGCACAAATACACCCACAGTGTTTTGAATTTAGTGAGTAGTGAACATACGGTCCGCCATTTTGTGGAGTCAAAAATTTGGTTCTACAAATAGCGGACTGTGTTCTGTCATGAAAAAAAACCCCAAAACACACATTTTCCAGGGAAATTTATTTGAATCATTACATTCGACTCTTAAAATAGCTTTTCAACCATGCATACTCATTTCAAAACAAACGCTTTTTATAGCCCAAAGCGCCCAATACGAAGGCAACGCGCCCATTTAACAAAACCATAGAACATCCTATAAAGGTAGACGACAAAACCAATTACATGGCATATTTTTGTTCCTTTGGGCTAATCATACAAAGTAATGACACGAAAATGGCAGGCGATTTTTTCGTTCTGGTTTTACATGAAACACTGTGAACATTGATTCGTCATTCATGCTTATAAATTGGTCAAAAAGACTAAGTTTGCCTAGTCCAGAGTCTTTGACTAATACAGGTGATGCTGGGCTAATTTTGTTTTTGCAGTAACTAGTCATTAGTAGTCAGCGATGTGACCACTGACTAGAATTTTTTTCGACTAAGACGATTTAATCCTTTATTTAGACTATTTTTGCTTGGTCTAAAGACTTTTCACACAGTCATATGTGAGCATCTTACCGTGAGGTAGACCTCACTCAACCAACGAGTGTGACGAACATTCAGTTGATATTTTAAGCACATGTGGCTCCTCCTTATCAAAAATAAGCTGAGCATTCCAACTTGTTTTGCAAAATTTTCAAGGTAAAAAATCACAGAAATCTATAGGCAGCTCGGCCAAATGATTATTATAGGTCTATATTATAGCACAGCAACAGAAACTGGGATTGGTACTGTACTGACTGAGCGTACAAACGGTTGGTTGGCATGGCATGGACATTGCCTGTGCCTGCCTGGCTTCTTTGGAATATCATGTGCTAAAGGATTAGGCTTATTTTAAAGACCAGCATGACCGTCAGACTGGAACGAGGGTGTCTACCAAGGTCATAAAATCGACGTTTTAAGATTGATGTGCATAAGCTTAACAAGCTTCATAATTTTTCAAACTACTGATATATTGGCCTACACCCTTGAGACGGGATAAAAGTATCATTTAGTTTTAATGTTCAAGAAAAGCTTGGCCTGTAATTCAGGATGTGGCTCTCCATTTGATGTGTTTATTGATGGGAATTACTGCCGACAACTCTACTGACTATACTGACACTGTTACAGTCTACTTTGCAAGTTGTCATGTTTTTGATGTGGCCTATACCCTTAAATTTAATAGGACTTGATAAAGTTAATAATCACAATTGAGACAAACATTATGCTGTTAGGGCTTCATTGAGCCCCCGATGATGCAAATGAGATGTTTGTGTTGTAAAACTTACCAAATAAAGACCAGTCTTTCTAAATCTTTTGGATTAAATTTCTTATATTTAAAAAAAATAAATAAACCACGATATTTTGTAGTCAAATTTCAAAAAGATATTATTTGGAATGTTGTAAAAAGTCATTGAAATTAAAAAAAAAAAAAAAAAATCAGTCGTGTCATACATCATGCTGGACTTTTTTGTTGTGTCAAATTTACCAACAAATTTCATAGTGAACTAAATAACGTACCTGTCCACACCGTCCACAGGGCGCCCTCCACCGCCGATACCGCAGTAGCAGCCGTAACCATTGTAAGACGAATAAACATCGAAGATGTTCTTGCCCGTTACTGTACCGACCATGCTGCCCAGTTCCATCACATTCCGTGGGATGCGAAACTTGCTTTCGTTCTCGTCAGCCGTCACCTCTATAATACACGGAAATGCATTATGTCATAATGTGTTCTTTTTTGCGTCCGGGAAATGGACAGATTTAAAGAGATTTGAATGTACGGTGTCAGCTCTTATTACAGTTAACCTCACATCTGTCATAACAATCAAAATAAAAGCAATCTCGTAATTCCCTGCTGATTTCTTCAACCATGAGGTGATAGCAGAAATGTTCTTGGGTGTTTTCCGGTCCGAGAAAACAGCGGAAATACACACGTTTTGTACAATATAGGCTAACGATACAACGAGGTCAATCATCAACACTACTATGTTGCAAGTTCAGTTTAATTGTTAAAGTATTAGCTTCATCGATTACGGCATGTGGTCTGACTTCACAGCTTATTTGGGATGAGGGAACTTCAAGTTTACCGTAGCATCGGTATCTGGTAATTATCCCATGGGAAAATAATAAGTTCAGTCTCAGGAAAGTTCACTGCTTGTGAATTTCATACCAGTACAAATTCCCGCAGAAATATTTCCATCTGGACAGCCAAAGCTTAAAAAGTTGCACACTCCAAAAGTCACCGTTGCTCATTTCGATCGCCACGTTCAAAATAAGCCAGATAAGCCGGTTAAAGACGAACCTGTTATTTGTTGTTTTCAGTTAAAAGTAACCACTGAAGGCAATTGCCCGGTCTTGGTGAGGAAGACTATCTTCCAAAATTTACCAAATACTGTTAAAGAATATCCCATTTTGTCCCTCACAGATGAGAAGAAATATTTCATATTTGTGTTATTGAAAAATATCCTCCCTGTTTTGTAACCTTTTAGTGCATTGTACTTTATTATTCTTATTTTCATCTAATCGTTTCTAAATTTTCGGAAAGATCTTTACAATATTTCTTAGTCTTTATTGCCATTAAAAACTATTTTAGATTTGTTTTAAAAATTTAGTATGACAGGTAGGTGATGGATGGGATTGTGCCTTTGACGGATACAAACATGGAATTTGGCACACAGTCTGAGTATGTCACGAGAAAGGTTAATTAATTAATTAATTCATTCATATTCATTAAAAAGCCAAGTGGCAGCACAAAGCTGAATTATGTGGCACTACAAGATGAGAAAGATGAGTTAAAAATTACACAGATTAGAGATATAAAAAAGCAACACATAAGTACGGGGCTATACATGAATAACAAGCAATGGCAGCAGTACAAAAAACACCATAAATTGCTTGTTATTCTACCTATATTTTTAGGTCAATTTTTTTTAGGACAAATCTGCTATGGCCCTTTAGCTAAATATCTTTCTCATTACATACATGTACTCAGACTGTGCCAAATTCCTGCTTGTCATTAAATGAGCAACTCCCCAAAATATTCCCCCTATCTGCCCCACTAAATGTTTTTTTTACCTCAATAATATTCGGTGTTGTTACAATGTGAAATGTTGCATTTTGCCCATTGGTAATGTTTATGACTTCTCTCTAGCTTAACGCTACAGTCACAGATGGTTGTCTGTCGATACTACAGTTATTATTTTCGAGGGAAAAATGATCAACAATTAGTGACCATTATGTGTCACAGTCGACAAACGCCATGTTTTAAGTGTCTTTTTAGAATGTGATTGTATTATATGTTTTTATTACGATAATACAAAACAAACTAAAATTCAATTCAAATAAATGAAATCCAAATTGCGTCACTCAAACTGACATTTTACCCAACTACTGTAAAGTAATTAAAGCACACGGACAACATTGGCCATTATCCCCATTCCCCACCTTACGTTGGACGTGATCCAACATATTCATGAATGAGCAAACCTGAGGCAAAAGCAATTAGTCATCGGGGTCAATCGGGCTCACGAAGAAAACAAAATAGGAAAAACCTTTAATGTTGTCACCGTTTTCAAACATCTGATTTTGGACTCACGAGGTCTAAATTAAATGTTTTACTCATTTTTGCAAAAAACTATAGAATTTCAAGCAAGGATATATTACGGGAAGTTTTCTACCATGGTCATTAATTATATCATGTAAGTTATGTGCAAATCAATGAAGACTTACATTTCCAATCTTACCAATGTTATGCCCACCCTTTAAATTACACATGTTGTGAGTCAAGGTAATACACAACATTATTTGGAGTGTACACAAGTTCCTCGATTTTCCTTGTCTACATTATAATATTTTAGGTCAAAATTATTCACCAGAAGGATATACCACGAGAATTAACATCCCCCACATGAACCAAATTATGTTAGCTGTCTTCCTATCTCAGACAGCACATAAATCTGCCTGAAGGAACAATTTTTTCTCTAAACATTACAGCTTACTCAGGCCTAGTCAACTGAAATAATCTCCAACTATCTCTCTTAAATGTCAATCCCTCAGTGTATTGCAAAATAAGCCCAAGTCCTTTCTTATAGTTTCACACACTAAGTACTTTCATAGTCCTCACTTCAATAATTTTCTCTTCAAAACCCCTTTGTTTCTAGTTTGCTTGTACACATTAAAGTATACTATAGTGTGTGTTACTGCAATTCTGTCAGCCTACTGGTTATTGTTGAAGCATAATGTTCTGTTTTCTTATTGTATTATGTTGTAATGTTTTCACGGCATTTCCACCACAGGCCCCTTTTTGGGATTCTGCCTCCACTATAATTTGTTTCATAAGGTATTATGTTCTTTGTGTATAGTGGAAATTAATGCTAAATTGGAATGAAGCCTATCCTCCGTAAGAAACATCACAACAAAATGAATTTCACAGAAACAAAATTCCCTGTGAAGAAACCCCCACCTTAACAGAAGTAACAGAAGAAGAAATATTAATTGAATCGTCCGAGAGAACATAATGTTACAATCAATACCTACCCGAGACGACTGCCGAAGCCATAACAACAGCGAATAATACAGACCACCTGCGTCCATTCTCCATCTTGAAAAGAGCTGCCTTTGTAATCAATGTCAACATGGACGCCAGTACTACTCACTAACCATCACACACAGCAACCTCTCACATACACCCTTTTCCCCGAGGATGCAGCGTCTGCCGTTGCGTTCAATTCCCTTCCTCACACCGTACAATTCTCTCAGATGCAGTAATGATGAAACAGAGCTATGGCTAATAATTCAGTGTGTATTTTGTGTTCCTTCGAGTAGAATTTGTGGTAGCTTTTGTACCGCAGAATTGAGCTGGAGAGCGTGATGTTTTGTCAAAGATGACCCTGCAAAGATGAGTAGCGGGGATAATCGTGTCTCGCTTCGGTGATCAAGTAAATAGACTTGTGCCAGTCGCATTAACGTTGGATTTAGCCATAATGTAATCACTTAGACTTGTATTAGTCCGACCTGTGTAACGCAATATATATTGATACAATGGATTTCAGCACGCAGGGGTTTAAATGGAGCAGCAGAACGTGCAAAATTAAAAAAGAAAAACAAACCCAACATTTTTAAAAATAGAACATTGTGTCTGAGCATGGATGCAGCTAGTGTTTCTACCATTTAAATTACACAAGAAACCCGGCTGGGGTAGTCTGACCCTTTATGGGTTTAAATTAATCTGCACTCAAGGTTGATACTGTGTACAAAAATGTACATGGATTATAACAATATGCTGGTGGCATACGACTCTGTTTTGAAGCATAAGAAAGACATTCCTTGTTGGTTGATACGTTTGCGTCTAATTATGCTGTGGGCAGCAAGCCTATACATGTTATACTCCGGTGGTTTTATTAACATTTTACGCACTCTGGCAGAACGTCATTCGTATCAGACCCTGCAAGTATAGTGTCGGTGCTAAAAGTGAGATTCACATTATTTCCATCAATACATGCTGTGATTGTTTTTGGCATCATTTTAAAGGTCAAGTAGAACAACGTCACTCGATATCTCTTAACTCTCGTGCTTATTGGCCGTGATCGTTGATAATGGCGTGGCCGAGCGGTCCTAGCGCATCGGACTAAAGTTTGCCTCACAAACAGGGATAATACATGTTGTAAAGCGCCTTGATCTAGCTAAGAGGATATATTACGGGCCCCCCATGTGTGCTATTATAAGACTAGGAAACAAATCGGTCACCATCAGAGGCGCAACAAGAGGGGCAGTGGGCTGGAGCGCCCCCTGCTACGGACCCTTGCCCCCCCCTCACCAATGAGATTGAACAAGTTGCACTTAAAAATATATTAAATAGTCCCCAAAGTTTGTCTTTGCCCCCGCAAATGAAAATGTCTGGTTACGCCATTAGTCATCTTTCGGTCATCCCTACGAGTGTTTTACTTCTACCTCATCTACGCGACAAGGGTGGTTTCTCCATGGTTTTCTTTGCAACTTCGATGACCAAATGAGCCACAATTTTCAAAGGTTTGTTATTCCATGCATACGTAGGGATACAACAACTGAGGATACTCTGGTCTTTGACAATTAATAAAAGTTTACACTGCCTTAGGTTAACAATAATTCGAGATAATTAATAAAGTGCTATTAGTTTAAATATAGGTGATTTACATCAGAAATGTTCATAAAGAACATAGTAAATGATTTGCCCGATCACTATTAGTTTTTCTAGATATTTTATTCGATCACAATTTTCATTTCATTTTATGATAATGACAGTGTAAAGACATTAGGCCCAAAGTATAATCTTGCGGTTTAATGACTTTGTTTTTTTGTGGGAAAATTTTTTAAAAACTAAATAAATGTTCATGGTGTGTGATGACAACCCCCTCCCCCAATTGTGAACCCAAATTATCTATATTTCCAAAACTATGTTAATTTCTCCGGTCCACGCAAATAAAATGGCATCAGTGTTCCCTAATGTATCATTTTATACCATAACTTAATACTTATTACGATTTTGACCCAAACTAAGATATTAAAACTTTACAAAAAGAGTTACCCTGTGTAAACATTCCATTGAATTTTTCTGGCAGGCAAGTACCATTGATCGTATGAGACATTTTACGTTTTTGTCAAAATTTCCACATAAATTCAAGAGTTATATAAAGTAACAGCTGGATAAATTTTGAGATGTGCCCCCTTTTTTTATTTCAAAAGTCAATAAAAAACAGACTGTGCAATCTCCATATATTGTCCAATCTACATTAATGTTTTCTTCCATTGAGCTGTGTACCAATCGTGCTTACAGAAAGTCCTTGCTCTCTGGCCCTTTTGTAAACATGTGATGTCACAGTGTATATTGTCTACAAGCCTATATTTAATTAGTATTCAAAATGCTGTGTTTTTGGTTTACGGTGTTGTATAATTCATGGCAACTGCTACGATGCTGTTTCAGCCATAGGGCTCTGTCCATTCCAACTTGACATTTGTTTACTACAGCGCTACCTACAAACTACAGAGAACAAAATGCCGCTGTTATTTGCAGTAAGTTAACATGCGTTACTGTCTTGAAAAGTGTTGTAAACCTTTCCCATCCAAAACTTAGTTTGAAGACTCACAATACAGTGCGCCACCAAGAGTTGCCCCGGAGAGAAAATTAATGTTGAAGGCGGTCAGTTAAAAGGCAGACTGCGCGCAAAACTTACAATTTCGCGCGGGAAAAAAAAATCCGAACCATTTGTTTATTTATTAAAACATATTTATACAGGATACAGAAATCACCTCAGAGGCTGTTTTACATCATGGTCCTGTTAAAAAAATAAACAGGCAACAAACTAGCAAAATAAACAAACAATTGGAAAACAAGCAAGTGGGATAATATGGAGAGGAAAAAATACACAATATACGAACTATATACAAAAAAGAACAACCTACTTAAAATACACCTTCTTATACATGTTAGAGGAGGCATTCTGGAAATTATTAGATAATTTATTCCAAACAGTAGCACCGGCAGAACAGAGGGATTGTTTAGAGCATTTCACATTTGGCTTAGGAACAACAACATTGAGAGAATCGGCGTTCCTTGTATTGAAGCCGTGCCTATCAAAATACATTTCAATGTTGCCACAAAGACGATCAGGTGCTAGCCCATGAATACATTTGCACATAATACAGGCTAAGTGAAAATCCCTAACTGGTGCTCGATATGGGGCAGAGGGAACCCCCCTCCTATTGTGTCTTCATTGTGTGCTTGGAATCTCAGGAATTCTTTTGAGGATTTAAGAAAAATTGGGGGGGGGGGGATAGTTCTATACAAGGGGAAAATAGTGTGTTATAGTATGGGAACATAGGGGGGGGGGGACCACCCTCTACCCCATATCGGAAAGGTTATAAAAATCCCTTCTCTGGTCAAAGGTCTGCCAAGTAAGTGCCCTAATGATGTCCTCACCTCGAGGGTTTACATGATCAAAATCATCAGCAACTATCCTATAGCAGCTCTTTCTTGTAGTCTCGAGAAGGGCCTTTTTGTTGTTCAAAGAAGAATTCCCCCAGACAGAACTAGCGTAGTCAAAACATGGTTAAATTGTTGTTTTGCATAGTACAGAGTATCGCATACAATCGAAACCACTGCAATATTGCATTCATCAAAGCCATCAAACATCAAAACAAATTCAACGAGCTCAGAAATGTCAACAACTGCAAAGTAAGTCCAGTTTTTGTTGTGATGTTTTATTTGTTGAGGCCTTATTTTAGGTCGGAAAGTATGAATAGGGCCTAGTGTAAACACATGTACTCTGTAATACAACAAATGGTCTGTTAAATGGACCTTCCCACTTTAAATACTACAGTAATGGTAGACAAGTAATACCACGTTTAACTGAGTCTAAATTTGAGATGTGACTGAAAGTACTTATATTTATCTGAATTAGTTCAAGTTGTAAACGCAATTAACATCCTTTTCTATTTCCTCTGCCTCCCTCCATTTTTTTATATAGTAATTCCACTATTCCAGAATAAGCAAATCTTAATTTATGTGAAGATTAAAATGATTTTGAAGTTATTCTGCCTGAATTGCACAAATTTTAGACAAATTATGAAATAAGATTTAGGCAGAGAAACACTCTCATTTCATCTCATCACAATTTCATTTTTTCTAGTTTTTTTTTATATATTTGTTATATCCATACCATGAGCACTTTTGTACTAAGCCAAAACTTAAGATGGTTAGTCAATCAGAGTTGCAAAAAAATATTGTTGAAGGGGTTTAAATGAGAAGCTATTGTCAAATGATTAGTTGTTATTTGTACTAAATGTGGTCTTTTGTAAATAAACATTGTTTCAGAGGCAACTTCTGTCGCTGTCATCCTCGGCATTCCGGCTTTGTTAAGAGAAAAGGCAGGCAGTAATATATAATGTGCTGCTACTTGTTATAAGGAGGGTGTAAGTACATAACGTGCGTTGTGTCTGATATGCAACAAACAAAACAAAAAACAGTACAGTGCAGCTTGAAAACACTGTATTGAATAAATTGAACATTTACAAATAAATTGAAGGCTTCTGTAGTTTATAAACAATCTAATAAGGCGTTTTTCGGTACGCCATGCAACCGCTGTGAAAACTACATGTACTCTTTGGAGTGAAGTGGTTTCGAGAATTTTGTATATTTGACATTCCCGTCAGTATGCTATAAGAGAACGCTTAAACGAATTTGAACATATACAGCAGTGTGTAACACAGCCCTGTAGTTCATGGACATTCAAACAAATTTACCCTTCATACTTATACAGCTCAATGAGCAGCTTTCTCCTGAATCATGTTGAGCTCTCAAAAGCACGCTGACAGTTTAACCATTGGTTTTTGGTTGTGACCTCCTGCTACATTGAAAGTGGAGCTGTTGCGCTCACAAAACGTGTTTGTTGAATACCACGTATAGGTCCTATCACACATTTGCATTTAGAGACATCCACAAGCTAAGTGCAAAGTATTTTTGGTTTTCTCAATGTATACAGGAAGATGGCGCATCATTAAAAAAGAGACCATTCAGACCTCTTTAGAATTAAGATTGTGATATTATTGACGGTTGACGTGCCCACTGCACCACTCTTTTTACTGCGGTAGCTGTCCACCTTGGCCTGGTTTTATATCTTCAACTTGGCATATCCGGCAAGTTTTAAGAAGACACTAGCATTCTTCCAGAAAGTTATTCTGAGATAAGATAGCAGATCGATTTTTTTGTCGGGTCAGTGGAGTTCCACGTCTGTCTTCTATTTAACAATCGACTTGAATTTAGACTAGACGCTCATTAGCCTGAACTAGCCCGCTCTTCAAAGGTAATGGACTACCCAGCCTTCACAACGTCACACAAACTGAAACAAATCCTTTATGGGACGGAGGTTCCAACGTATATTATTTTGCCTGCAAAAAAACATTCACAATAGTCAACAAATTCAAGGTGGGAGAGTTTTGTAATTGCTACAGCTAAACATTGCATCATTCTTTTATCCCCTTAATTTCAGCGAAGGCTGATGACTTATGGCGCTTTAAATTAGATCATGTTATGAAACGTTATATGCAAACTAAAAATGTACGGAGTCCCTAAAGGGGCCTTGATTCAAACTTCTCAAACAAAGAAATAATTAAAGTTTTTATTATAATTATCTTTTGCTCTTAATCATTTTGTGCGACTGGAATGTTTATAAGCGGTTTCGTGCGCGAAATAATTTCGCGCGCAATATTGTTAACTGGTAAACAACAAACGTGCTTCACTCATCAAAGTTACAACACTTTTTAACTAATGCATTTTACAAAGATGATAAGTGCTGTTCATTGTGTACTTTGAAAATAGCCTGCGAATATAACGCACGTGTAGTAGGCCTACTTAATATATATGGCGGCCCGCCAGATAAATGGTGAAAAATGTATTCATGCTCTAGTCAAAATATTGTTACCTTATTTCCCATGGCACTATCCGCTTCCGTACCTTTGAACAAACACAATGAAACGGGAAAATACGTATTTTGGCCGCCATTCGTTTTTTTCTCGAAGCAGGAAGTAAGTCGAACAGTTGATGCGTTGCGCAGGAGAGGTTGAGGGTTTTCGTTTCTACCCCCCCCAAAGGTTTACATTTTTTAGGTGAAACTTCCCGTACAAAACTTTGAAATTATTCAACGACATCACGTTGGCTGCTTTGTTCATTCGATATTCATTTTTAGAATACACAGCATTACTCGAATAAAAGGTGAGTGTTTCCAATCACTGTTAGTGCTTGAATATTAACTTTTAGAATGATGTGTTTTTGGCTCTTTTTAAATACTGTTGTGAAAATTCAAAACAATATTTTACTGTGCATAAATAACCTGCAGCCTAATGTAAACATTTTCTTTTAATGGGGGCGGGGGGGGGGGTCCCCCCTTTTCCAAAGGGAAAAACCATCATTTTATTTAAAAAATATTTTTTTTTTGCTTTTGGTTATTTTTTTTTTAAAATTGTTTTTTTTAAAACCTACTTGGTTTTTATACTTTTTTTGTCCAAAACACTTTTGAATGTTAACACACACGGGATCCAACAACCTGGGGAAATTTTTTTGTGTTTTACAGGGACACCATGTAAAATAAAAATTTAAAACTAGTCTTTTTAAAAAACTCTAAATCTAAAAAAATGTATCAAAATTTGTTTCTCAGTTCAAATGTCTTCA